>CM037851.1:101570342-102145337 GCA_021234595.1 Delia radicum
AGTAAAAAAAAACCAAATTTTAAAAATAAAAAAAAATTTAAAAAAAAAAAATTAAAAGAAGCTCCAAATACCTTAAAATACGGTATTAAACTATAAAATCCATTCACTAGTTTAAGAAAAACATTAGTTTAAAAGTTGTCATGTCGGAATACTTTTCACGATTTTGACGATTTTGAAATTGCACATAACTTTTTGAAAAAAAAAATTCAATTTTTTTCTGGAAACATGTGTAAAATATTTTTTTATTGAAGAATACGTACTTAAATTTTGAAAGACATCGGAGACATCAAAGTCAATTTTTAGCAAAAATCGTACGGTCTGACATGGACTGACTCATATACGTCTTACGCAACAGAATAGAGTTTTGATAAAATATATAATGTACGTCTTACGCAGTAGAGAGGTTAAACAATAAATATTAAAAAGAATTTATTTAAATCCATTAAAATGGTTGTTTGTACTTAAAAACGATTGCTACTGTAACACTTTACCTGAATTTGTGTTTTTCCTATTAAAAATTACACAAATCACTTTTTATTTTGTGTAAAAATTGTCAATTGATTTTAATGCCATTTGAAAGTTATGCCAAGTAAGATTATACTTGCAATGAAAGGTTTCAATTGAAAACAATTTTTAAGGTTAACCGAAAACAAATGAAATTTTTAATAATAGAATTTAATGAAAAAAGGCTCTTCGGAAAACCCCATTAAATTGTCTTATAGTTTAAAATATTTTTAGGTTTTGGAAATTTTTGGAAACCCCTTAAAAATCTTATTCGAAATCTTCTACTTCACTGGGAAATCATCTGCATGATATCAATGAATTTTTGCATTAGATCTATTAAATGTTACTGGAATACGTTCATTAAAACTTTTCATTAAATTAATGCAGTTTTTCATAAAATATAAGGAAAAATTTTATTTTATTTAATAAAAATTTTATACGTCTTATGAAAAAGTTTCATTAAATTTATAAAGCTTTTCATTAAGTATAAACAATTTTTCAATTCAAAAATTAAACAAAACTTTATTAGTTTAGCAAAAAAAATTGTTTAATTCTCTCTGTGTAATACATTATTTACCATTAACATTTGCCTTAATGAATTTTACTTGTCTGTTGTGTTCCACTTCTCCTTTTTTCATTTGCGTACTCTTGTCATTTTAAATTCAGCAAATTCCTTTCGAAAACTGATAATTTCTTTTAAACACATAAATTGTAAACAAAGCTGCCAGATGCCTTTGGAAATTAATCGCCAATTTTATGGTATTTTGTAGAAAATCGTTAAATACATTTGAAAAAATGTAAAATTGCATATTAATTATAGTATTAATTGCAATTGTCTGAAAAAGACGTTAAATTTCAAAATCAAACAAAAATCAAACTTCGCTCTCTGGCAATTCTTCCCTAACTACGTAAGCGCCATCTTTCGAATATACAAAGAACATATCATAGATGTGGCATCACTTACAACATATGGGAAAACAGTGGACATTAGAGTGAGGTAAGTTTCTAAAAATAGAACTGTTGTGTTGTTGGAGTTGTACTTCTGAGATTTTGTATGCAAGAACAAAAACACCGTGTATTGAATAAAAACTAGTTTTAATCACAACAAAACTCGACCTGACGATAGCCCAGTGCACTAAAGCGCCCTGTCTAACGTGTAGTGCGATTGCATGTGGCATTAGAAATCAGTTTATCTATACCACGGTCAGTGATTGCACAGAAAATTTCATATAGACGCAATCGAACAAATAAAAACAACAAATATTACATTATTCAAAAAAACAGGGTCACTGACGAAGGTTCAATACCAGAAACTGTGCAGTCTGGTTCAGAAAATTGAAAATTTGCAATGTAGTTATGATTTTTAGAAAATACACTCATTCTTCTCTACCACGCATTTCACAACGAAAAAAATCGAGTTCAGTTTTGCCAATTTTTATACAACTTCTTTTTAGTCTGAAGAAAGGAGTTGCTTTTATATCTCTCACAGTATGGATTACTTGATTACTAAGAAGACAAGATTTGAGCAAAATTGACGGTTAATAGGTTTTTTGTTAAAGTTCTGCGTATTATGGAGGCTCTAGCTTTTCTAAAACTTCGGTTTCTGGTGAGATCTTTAGCCTGATCGAAATACTAGCATCAACCTAGCTAATATGTTTATTTTTTTTTTTTTTTTTGTAAACTAACTAACACTAATTACCTAACAAAGTCTAAAATTTCGGAGCGCTGATAAATACAACTTCTAATCTGCTCCAGCAAGTGAAAATTAAAACCCAGTTTTTTTGGTGTGAAAATATAAATCCTAAAAAATTTATATAAACATTTATGTGTCTCAAAGGGAGTGATAATTTTTTTAAGACTAATTTTTTTTTTTTTTTCAATAATTCCAATTTATGAATAATTGATAAAAGGAAAAACTAAGACATGCAAATGTTTTCAGACCCTATTTATGAGTAATTAAAAGTTAAGTTCCGAACGAACAATTTTTATTTAGTGAGCCAAAACATATTCCACAAAACTCTTCAAAAGTTTTATAAAAACACAAGTTTTTCTTATGTTTTTTTAAAACAAAAAAAAATCGTCATTATGGGACCAAAATCGTCAAATCGTCATTTGGCAAATCTTCAAATCTGGCAGCTATAATTGTAAATGAAATAAAAGAAACTCCTATTTAATGAAAGAAACTTGGCTGGTAATTCCATGTGTTACGTTACAACGAACACAAAGAGGCAAATGTTTGAAATACATTTATTATTTTTAGATTGCATTAAGAAAAGAATCCCAGTGCACATGGCGTATACTTAATATGTAATTTGAAAAGTTTAAAAGAAATAAGATATATTTTAAGATAATAAGTTTTAAGAACATTAATGAAGCTTCTTCATAAAGAAAAGAGGATGTAATTTAAGAAAATTCACACTCAGAATACTTTTACAGTTACTACATGTACACAGAGAGCACTTTCTTGGACGAGTTTTATTGAAATTTTTTCCCTAAAGTAATGAAGTTTTCTTCACAAAGTGAATGAAAAATTACTTAAACTTTATAAAAAAAAAACTTTTTCATTAGGCGTATAAAGTTTTTGATAAATGAAATGAAAATTTTCATAAAATTTTATGAAAAACTGCATTAAGTTAATGAAAAGTTTCCAGTGACATTTAATTGATCTGATGCAGAATTTAATTAATATCATTCAGATAATTCTCTCAGTATAGTATAAAATCAGCTAAATATACGTGCTTTACTTTACCATTAAATTTTTAAATATAAAATAATAAAATTATATTTGTTAACGCTTTTAAAATGCTCCGGATAACAATTAAAATGGTCGAAAGTTTCTAATATAACCTATGCCAAACTAAGTAAATGAATAAAATTCAAATATAAATTAATGCTAAGTAGATATTAAATATTTTAATGTATTTTTGGAAAACACAAAATTTGTTTAGCTCCGAAAAACATGTTTATTTTTTGGCTAAAAATCCTTAAATTTCTTAAGTTTGATGGAGAATAAAAAAGAATTATATAAAATAAAATAATTTATTTTCTAGTTTTGTATAAGCCTATAATATTATACAATATATCATAAAAAACAGTACCGGATTTTTACAGGAAATTAAAAATATAGGCGTTTTAAAAATGCCTAATTTCGAGATTTTTACCTCATTTGTTTGACTGATATGTGTCAATATCGCTATATTTTCACTAAAATAATATATATATCAATAAAATGAGTCCGTCACAAACATCATATACCGAATTTTATCCAAATCGGATAAAAAGTTTAAATATCAACCAAATTGTCTTGCAAATAATTTTTCCAGTTACCTAGGAACTATTATTCTATATTCTCCTATATGTTGTTTTAGGAAAATATTTCTCAAAAATACATTATTTTTAATGTTGGTTCAAAGTTTTGTTTTTTTAGGTTCTTCGATACATTTGTAATTAAATTTAAATACAAATTTCAGTATAAGTTTGTAAAAATTATTTTTTATAGCTCCGCAAAAACTTTTTTTTTTCACTGAAAATACAAAATTTTTTTTAAGTTTGATGGAGTGTAAAAAAAATTATATAAAATTAAACTTTTTTTGTAAGCCTATTAACTTAACATAAAAAAGTGCCGGATTTTTGCCAGAAATTAAAAAAGTAGGCATTTGTAAAAAACCTATTTTGCATTTTTACACATGGGTATATACATACATTAGGGTGGGCCGATATGTAAGGGCAAAAATTTGTCGATATTGTGCCATCGATTTTTCGATAGCTTTTGGCATGGGGGAAAAAAGTTCCACTACAACATATTAAAAAAAATCATTTTCGAAGAGCCGAAATTCAAACTTTTTTACTTTTTCTCAACTTTTATTTTTAAGGTTTTTTTAGTAGGTAATAAAAAAAAAATCGGCTGATTTAATTTTTTTTTTTAATATTACCTTTCCAATGTGACATACAATACAATACAATATAACATATGAGCGCTTGAGAATAGAAATACGACTGAGAGAATCGTACATATAGGACCGCATCATGAAAAGTGTACTCTCAGTCGTATTTCTATTCTCACGCGCTCGTATGTTATATTGTGTGGTATGTGGCCATATTTGTATGTATTGTATGTTACCTTGGAAAGGTAATATTTAAAAAGAATTAAATCAGCCGATTTTTTTTTATTACCTACTAAAAACCCTTAAAAATAAAAGTTGAGAAATAGTCAAAGAATTGAAATTTGATTTTTTTTATATGTGGTAGTGAAACTTTTTTTTCCTCATGCCAAAAGCTATCGAAAAATCGACGGCACAATATCGATTGCTAAATCGACCCACCCTAATATACATACCTAAATTAAATAAATAACATAAATAAATAACATCTTAAATTTTAACAAAAATCAACTTATTTATTGGTCGGGTATCAGATTTTTTAAAGCAAATACCTAAAAATACACAAGTCAATCATTGTAACTCAAAAATATAAAATTCTGCGTGAAATTTTTTTGACACAATCGACACTCCGAAAACATTTTTGCAAACATATATAACTTTCGAACATTGCTAGCTGTAGGGTGCATTTCCAAAAATAATAAAATTGCATTCATAACGACTCATAAAGCCTGTTCTTTTAAAAAAATTAATTGATGTTAAAGTTTTTTTACAAGTTTTTGAAAAAAAAAATATGAAATACTAAAAGTATCACTTTTGCATAACTTTGAACTTTTTTTTAATTTTTGACTTTGAGAGTCTTTTACTCCAAAACGGTCTAAGATAATGACATGAAATAAAGACAATATTAGTTCCATTTTTATTGGAATTATTTTAAAAAACAATTTAATTGAAAATAAAAAAGTTCTAGTCAAAAAATTAAAATTTAAATTTTAAGAAGGGATTATCTCTATAATTGTAATAGATAGCTGTATATATAACTGTAATAGATAGATAGTAACTGTTTTCACATTTTTCATTTATCTAACCGAATGCATGAGTTTACTGAAAAAATCTTTGAAATTGGTACATAATTGTAGAAATTACAGTTCTGGAAAGGGTTTTTCACACTTTTTCTCAATTTCAGGATATATGGGAGGTAGACGTGTCCGTACACCGATTTTTTTTATATATACTCATTCTTGGCCCACATAAAATAGTGTACCAAGTTTCATGTATCTACGACAACTCCTTCTATTTATGTCCATTCCCTATATGGGAGAAAGCACTGTTACGCGCCTCCCCGACCGCCACCACCACACAGTGTGTCCCGTTTTTATTTCACTTAAAGAAAGGACGACTTACATTACAGTAAATTCAACTAACATTGTCATTTGTTTTGTAATGTTCAAAAAATGAGTAACAATTGTAGTAAAAATGAACCACATGGTAGTAAAAAATAAACAACAATTTATTTTTTTATTTTTTTAAATAACAAAAAACAACTGTGAAAAATTAATGTAAAATCATAAAACAGTCATTTGATGTGTTTTTTTTTTTTTTTTTAAAACCTACAAGGTTAGTAAAAATTTTAATTTGTTCTACAAATGACTGACATTAACATTAAAAATAAAGAAACTGTATTACAACACAAACAACTACATATTTTTAAAGCAGAAGTTCCCTGAGTGTATTTTCTTTGTATTATTTACTTATTTTACACATATTGATTTTCTGATTGCATTTTAATTCAAAATTATTTATCATCATCTTAAAAGCCAACTTATAAATAAAATCAAAATTATACGTACTAACACATAAAACTCAGCATTCTGTTTCAAAGTAATAATATTAAAAAAAAATTATTTCCATATGCAAACATATACATATGAGACATTTCACATTAATGGATCAACTACAGAAAACTTTGTTTTAGAAAAACATGGAATTTTTATAAAACGCTAAAAGTTTTAATATTATTTTTTTTCTACTAATTTTAAACGAATTTTTAGAAAAATATTTACTCTGCTAACATTTTTTTCTAAATAACTTTAACGTATTTCTGTAAGTTCCGGATAATAAAAAACTGATATGAAGCTTTATATAGTTTTATCTAATTTAATATGACCCAATAGTTAATTATATAAAATTTCATCTGAAAAATGGACTCATTAAATTGTATCATATTATGTATAATTGTATCATGTTAGATTAATTTAGATACAATTAGAAGTGATTTGACACAATTTTGTCCAAATTTTATGCTCATCGAATTTTATCTAACTTAATATAATATTTTCTTTATATTCGCGAGTAAAAACGTTTTCATATAATTATGCATTATTTTATATAAATATATATGTTCTTTCATGCTATTATATGTAAAATAAATATTATAAGAGTATAGTAATACACCTATGGAGCAAAAATTTTGTCAGTTTTGCTCTATCTCGCTTAGTTTTGCAGATACTGGACATTAGAGTGGGTCGCACCCCATACAAAAAAAAGTTGTGCCGGTCACCCCCCTAGAATTAAGGATAATTTGAAGGAGATTTGAAAAAAAAATTTTTTTTTTTTGCCACGCCCCTTGACCCCGCGCATTTGGTTTTTTATTTCCTGTGGCTCCATTTATAGTCCGATCGTAACGTGTGATATATCATTGTTTTTGGAATGACAACGGCTACATTTTCTACTTTGATCACTTTTGACTCCGACGTCAAATTCTAGAAGTGACTTCTGGAAGCTCGATTTCTACCACCCTAATTCACGAGTTTTTCTAAACGATAAAAAAGTTTTTAAAATTCTATGAAATTTTGTCCTTTACAGTATATATATTTATTCAGTAACAAAAAAGTTACGAAGGTTTAAAAAAAATCAATTTGAGTTTTATTCCAACAATAGTTAACAATAAGCTTTGGTCTTTTTGTGGCGCTAGTGTGCATTTGTTTTTGCACTATGATAATGTTCTCTTTTTCGTAATCTCACTTGTTTCTCTATTTTCTATTATCTTTCTCCTCCACATAGTACTCTTTTTAACCGGCATCACAAGCCGATGCAGCTGGCAACACTTTTGTTAAACATATTATTAGGGCTCGGAACTTCATGTAAATACATGTCTGTTGTCGTTAGCTAGAGAACAATGTTAACCAAATATCTTTGCGAATCAACAAATTTTGCAACAAATGGCATCGATTTGTTAGTGCATATTTTTACATATTTTGCTATAAATGCATATTTTTGCATACTTTGCTATAAATGCATATTCTTATGCATATTTTGTATTTTTTGTTACATATTTTGCATATTTTTACATGTTTTTGCATATTTTTACATATTTTTGCATATTTTTGCAAATTTTTTTGATGTTTTACTAAAAATAAATTTTTTACAATTTAAATTTTTTTTAGAAATAAAATCTTATCAAATTTATACATTCAATTTTGTAATGAGTTTTTAAAACAGAAATTACTAAAATTTAAAAATTATATAGAAAAAAATTAAAAGTCAATAATAAATGCATATTTTTAAATTTTAAGTACATATTTCACGATTTTAAATACATATTTTATGTACATAAACACAAATATAAATGCATTAACTTCCGAGCCCTACATATTATTATTCCTCTTCAAGTGTTCGCGTCTACAGCTGTAGCTTTTTGATAAAATTAGTGTAAATTACTAAAATATTTTTTTTCTTTAAAAATATAATCCATAATTAAAATATATAATATATTTATTAGAATTTCCATGTCATTCGCAAAATACCGAACGCTTTGTGCGAGTTGTTAGTGAATCCGCAAAAAAGGTAACGGACGAAAAGCGCATGGGGTATATATTTGCTAAAATAAGAAGTCGAGAGCAGTATAAACAGCTGGAGTCTCGCCAAAATTTAAATTAATTTATTTAAGGAGAATACCACATTAAAAAAAACCATTGTTTATACTTTTAAGAATAGAGTTTCTCTCAACAATATTTGATAGAAAAATGAGTAAAAAGAGAGCACTTTAAAAATGGCCACAAAAACAATAACCACAAAAAGACCAAAGCTTATTGTTAACGATTGTTGGAATAAAATTCAAATTGATTTTTTTAAACCTTCGTAACTTTTTTGTTACTGAATAAATATATATACTGTAAAAGACAAAATTTCATGGAATTTAAAGAACTTTTTTATCGTTTAGAAAAACTCGTGAATTAGGGTGGTAGAAATCGAGTTTCCAGAAGTCACTTCTAGAATTTGACGTCGGAGTCAAAAGTGATCAAAGTAGAAAATGTAGCCGTTGTCATTCCAAAAACAATGATATATCACACGTTACGATCGGACTATAAATGGAGCCACAGGAAATAAAAAACCAAATGCGCGGGGTCAAGGGGCGTGGCAAAAAAAAAAAATTTTTTTTTCAAATCTTCTTCAAATTATCTTTAATTCTAGGGGGTGACCGGCACAACTTTTTTTATCGACCCGGCCTACTGGACATCGCCATGTTGTAAAATTGCGTGTATCTCGAAAACTAAGCAAGATATCGCAAAACGGACAAAATTTTTGGAAATCTTAATGAAATAATGTGCTTCCGACAATACAAATGTGTACAGTGTTCCGATTACAATCGTTTCATTCCATATCGTTCCATTTTGAACCAATGTTCCATTCTATTATCGGAGTGAATAAATTTTTATTTTCACGTAAGTTTTTGGGTAACAAATAATTGAGACACCCTGTGGTTTTTTCATAAAAACTTAATCTATCGGAATCTTTCCCAGACCTAGCATATTTGCATTTAGTCAATTGCAATTTGCTTCCTTTCATTAATTCATTACTAGTGGTAATGAAATTTAAAATCATTACATTTAATCAATGAAATCAAATCAATGAAATTTATTACCATTAATTAAAAAAATGCTAATGAAAATAATTTGATTACAATCAATGAAATTGTAATGAAATCATCAATTTATTAGTCCATTCAATTAATTAGTCTCATGTTTGTATATTATAACATATAGTATAATATTAAAAAAAATGTATTTCATTTTGGATAAACGATATACTGACCTATTCATAGTTATTTGTGTATATAGATATATCGATCTATTGTAGAACTTCTCTTCTATATGTAGATCTTCTCTTATATAGAAATACCCAAACGATAGGTTTTATTGAGCTGTTAATGGATAACTAGCAAAAACAGATTTCTAGAGTACTTTTGTTGCTACCCGAGGCCTTTGTAGTATATTTTTAAATATGTTGGACAAAATAGTGTTTAAAACATTCTTTGTTTTGGATTTGTCCAACATATTTTTTTTTTATATGTATAGCGAATGTTTCCTGTGAAGTGTCTCATATACTACAAATCACAAGAAAATACATCAAGATTAAAGTCATAAAATGTGTAAGCAATAATATTTTTTATTATATTTCTGCGGTATATATCAATAAGTTTTATGTTTATACGTTTTTAAGGTTTATTGAGAATTTTATGGATTATCGTATTAAATCATAACTTATAGATATTTAAGAAAATCATAAAATAAGTTGAATAAATAAGTGCAAATATTAGAAATACAGTATGTAAATAAGTTTACGTTTGTATAAAATTAATAATAAATTTATAAAATTATAAAAGTTTGTAAACTACAAATGAATTCTATCAATTTATTGCTTACAAAGTTAAAATTATCTTATAATTATATTTAGTTCATATTCTTATATTTTAAACAATCTTAATTTCGAATTTAAACTGTCTTTTCTATTAAAAATATTTGTTAAATTGTAAAATTTTACATAAATATAAATTAATTTGTTGCATTAAGAAATACATTAAACAAAAAATATTTTAAGAAAACGTTTAAGTGGAACTACGTGTCGTATACGTAACATGTAATTGAAAATTATTAAGGCAAAATAAATAAATATTAAGTATACGTCATAATAGCAATCATAGTATTTGATTGTCTGTATGTGAATATATTTATTATTTACACGTGCATACTGGGAGAATTTATTGCAAATTTGTAAATAAAATTTATATGAAATGTTTTAGAAATTTAAAATTTTAATCCCAGAAAATCTAATGTTTAAAAGTTAAGCACAATAAGGAATTTAAAAAATTGTCTATACCTGTTGAAACTGACTTTAGATGCCTTTCATTTCTCATAATATTTCGAATTTAGAGAAACTATGGACAGGGTTAGATTACTTAAAGGTTACTTAAAAACTAGGACGTGGAAAATTTCAAGTTGACAAATCTTCACCTAAAAGGTCGAAAAACTAAAAAAGAATTAGTTGAATGGTACAAGAACCTTTTCATTTATTTTACTTTTTTTGGCCATAGCTTTAAACTTTCAGATCCAAACCAATACAAGATGTAGACCCTAGACTTCGGAGATAGATTCATTGAAAAGGTAATTTCCATATCGAAGTTTGGTGAAAAAATGTTTATTGGTTTAGAAGTAAAATATAAATTTTCCGAGTAAAACTTTTGCAGGTTCTTCCATAGGGTTGTTGCGCCGTTTATTGAAATCGAGTTTTGAGAACAGTTTTTTTTTGCTAGCATTATGTTTTCAGTAAAAATTTAGCTTATACTTATTCAGCTCTTAACTGTTTTGAACTAATGTTTTACTAATATGTTACTAATGTTTTACTAATTTATTTTGCTAAAAAAAAATTGTGCTGTAAAAGTGTGGACGACAACCAGATTGAAAGATATATATGAAGCAGATGTCGCGTCAAGTCAAGATGTAGTAGAGACGAGGAAAATAATGCTAAAAAGTACAACTCTTGTAAGACATATGAAAAATCAACAATGAAAGATTTTTGTATCTGTTTTTCATATATAAGATAAAATTGTGGATCAAAACAACTTGAATTTTGTGTAATTAACATGATTAACACAATTAATTGTTAATAAATGTAAGAGAAGATGAAAAAAATTGTTGTGGGAATCAGCGCTAAAGGGAGTGCCGCACTTTCGACCTAAGCAACTAGGTCATCTTCAGCCTCAAGAAACTTAAGGTTTTGATCGGGTATATATGTATGTCAACCAAACACAGAAAATCGATAATGTTAGTTGATAACCCGAGCAACATAAGTTATTTTCGTCTTTTTCTTACAAATTTAGCCAACAGCTTTAAATCTTAAAGCTTTTTATTTGTAAAAACTAATCTAAATTTGACCCATTGTGCCCTGTGTTTATATAACATTATTTTTTTCATTTTTTATTATTTTCAACTTGGTCTCAATTTTAAGAACATTTACCAAAAATAATTACTTTTGATATTTTAAAACGTCTGGAGTTGTTTATCTTTCACATAAAGATGTTGACAAATTTATGGATTTTTTAATAAAAAGAAAAATTTATTAAATTCTTCCACAATATTCCAATATAGGTACTATTTACCCAATAAATATGAAGGAAATACAATTAGAGAAAATATGAAAAACGGTGACATTTTTAGGGGGTATGCAATAGATATTCCAAAATCTATAAATTTAGTTATTGAAATTATTTAAAACTTAAAGGTTGTTTTATGTTGCAATCAATGCAAAATCTATAAATTATTAAAAAAAAAAAATAAACAGATTATAGTTAAATTTAAAAAAAAAAAATTAGATTTAAAAAAAAGTTATACCAACAAAACGTGATTTGTTTTTTAAATACTAAAAAGTGAATAAAAGAATATGAATTATAGCAGTTAAAATCATGTCAAGGTCTTTTAAACAATTAAATTATATAATTTAATTTAATATTTTAAAAATAAGAGCAAACATTTATTTTTATATTTTCAACTTTTTACAAAAATTCTTATTTAATGACCTTGAAATTAAAAAAAAAAAACTTAATTTTCCATAATGTTGAGCACACACACTAGAACCTAATTTAAAACAGAAAAGAACAAACAAATATATAAGAAAAACTGTCAACTACATAATAAGAAATAAAATTTTGACAAAAAAAAAAGTGATGTGAAAAACTTTCATAGCCAACAGCCTACATAATTTTTTAGTTGTATATTAATTAGGGTGGAACTAACACACGCCTAAGATTTACGTTTTCGCCAAAACTTAGGTAAGCATAGTGAACACTTTGGAACACGTAAAATGGAACACCCAAATGGAATTAAGCGAAGATTTTCTGAACATCAATAAAAAATTCTAAAATTTGTTGTGATGCTTTTGTCAGTTTAGTTTTTAAATTGTAAATTTATTTATGAAAAACTTACGCTCAGGAAATTAAGAAGTTAGAAATGACTAAAAATTACAGTTTAAATGACTACAACTGTAGTTAAAAAATTTGGCAACAGTATTTTCCATACAAATTACAAAAAGTGTAGTCATTTTGAACCACTAAAAAACAACTACCAATATAGTAAAAACAAGCTTTTAAACGGTTAAAATAACTAAAGTAAAACAATTACAAATGTACACTCAAAAAAATACAATAAGTTAGTAGAAAAGTTAGTAAAACGTCTTGTAAATCAGATATACTGTTTTTCTGCAAATGTTTTGCTAATATTATGTTTTCGGCAAAAATTTTAGTTATGCTTATTCATCCATATCTTTTACGAATATTTTACTAATTTATTTTGCTAAAAACAAAATTGTGTTGATTAGCACATTAATAGTGTGAACGACAACCAGATTGAAAGATATACGCAAAATAAATTAGTAGTGAATTAGATGTAGTAGTAGGTCAAGATGTAGTAGTGACGAGGAAAATGATGCTAAAAAGTACAACTCTAGTAAGACATGTAAAAAAAAACTATGGAAGATTTTTGTATCTGTTTTTCATACATAAAACAAAATTGTGGATTAAAACAACTTAATTGTTTGCGTTGTCACCGGCTTAAAGTAATTGTATATTAATTAAATACACGACAAAATAAAATATTTAAATTTAATAAAGATATAGAGATTAATAATCTAGTGTGGTCAAATTGCAAACAAATATACAGCAGGTAGACAGACTAAAGCGAAAAACAAAGACACACATTTTAGGAAGATTTTTATGTTTCCTTTTCCTTATTGCAAAAAAAGGTTGCATATGTTATATTTTGTTATTTTTTCGTTTCGTGTCTATAATTATCTCCAGCATTTGCGTTCCTTTAAAAGATAGCACCATTTAGACAACCATTGATGTAAGTAGTTGAAAAATAATTTTGTTTATGTTATATATAATTATTTCTATTTTTTTTTTTTTAGATATTACATTAATTCATGTCGTCAATTTGGGAGTATAAACATTTTAAATTATTTTTAAAAGAATTACAAAAATATGTTTTATGATTTTCAGCAAATAAATTAACTCAAGTATAATTTTTCTACAAATTTTTTGTAGAAAAATTATACTTTAGTTTTGCTAATAATATTTAGAAAAAATTTTATTAATTTTTAGCAAGGGTTTTTTAATTTCTAATCCACTAAGTGTTAGCAAAACTTTTGCTGAATCTACTAATTTTGTTGCTAAAAATCAGCTCACTAACTTTCAGCAAGGGATTTCGCTGACATTAGCAATTTTTTTTCAAGCACATTCCTGACTAAAATTTTGCTGATTTTACTAACGTTTTTTTGGGTTTAGTAAAAATGACTAACTGCAATCAACTACATATGCAGTTAAAATAACTAACAATACTATTGAATTAACTAATATAATATTTATTTATATTTTACAAAAATTCACAATACAAATATTAAAATCCAGAACAAATTAAATCTGCACCGGTGAGTTGTACGTTTTATTAATTGCTGAAATGAAAAAAAGTAATTTACATCAAAATACACAGAAAATTTATTAAATTATTATTTACCATATTATGTTCTATCAAGCCCACAGAAAAGGTAATGACATACACACAGAGAAAAATTTAGCTATTTGCCAACTGAAATTCGGTTACTTCAACTCAAATTCGGTTACTAAGAATTTTAGACGGTTGGCACAACTTAATATTAGTTTTCACAACAAAGTTCGGTTAATTCAACTGAATTTTAGTTGCAACACTCAAACTATTCAGAACTCTAACGTAAATATCGTTGTAATAACTGAATTTATAAGTTGCTACCATTAAAATACACTTTTCAATTCGGTTGGCAATTTATTTCTCTGTGTGTATGATTACTTTTCTCATTACCAGTGATAGCAATAACTTACTCTCTCACTAATAACAAAGAATATTGCAAAAATTTTCACATAGATTTTCTCACATAGATGATGCACTTAACTAAAAAAAATTTAATATCGAAATTGAACTTATTTCAGCATAGTTTTCTCATTCTATTGCATTTTTCTAAAACGCAAACTATTGCAAATTTTAAAGAAAGCCTAAACACGTATTTACTATAATCGTCTAAGGATAAAAATATGTCATTTGACATTTATATCACAAAATTCTCCGTACAAAGAACTTAAAAATCATTCTAGTTTGCAGAATATCCCTAAAAAAAGGATACACTCAGGGAACTTCTGCTTTAAAAATATTTATTTGTTCGGTTTGTAATGCAGTTTATTTATGTTTAATGTAAATATCAGTCATTTGTAGAACAAATTTAATTTTTTACTAACCTTGTAGTTCATTTAAAAAATTTACTCACATCAAATGACTGTTTTAAGATTTTACATTCATTTTTTACAGTTGTTTATTATTATTTAAAAAAATAAAAATAAATAAATTATTGTTTATTTTTTATTTTTTACTACCATGTGGTTCATTTTTACTACAATTGTTAGTCATTTTTTGAACATTAAAAAACAAATGACAATGTTAGTTGAATTTAATGAAATGTGAGTCGTCCTTTCTTTAAGTGAAATTTCATTTGTTTTTGACCACAATTGCTGTCGTCTTTACCAACATAATTTACTAAGTGTATATCTTGATATACTTTGGCATGTTTTATATACCTTAAAAAAAAACCTTTAATACCAAACTTGTACACTTTGTCTTTAGATAAACTACAAAATGCTTTGAAAATCTAAAGAAATACATTTAAAAAAACGGTCCACCTCGCGGAATCTTAATGATAGACACGAAATATATTGGGAATTAACATAAAACATTCCAAGGTATATTTTGAGGGGTGGACAAAAACATTTTTTTTCATACAAGGTGAGTCAGTCTAATACACATACATGCATGTAAGTAATTGAGAATTATTATGTTTTGTTCTTAATGTTATTTATTAATAAAATATATTGTTTATTTCCAGATTTTATATTTAATTTAATTGTGTTAACGCTGTGGAGTCCTGACATTTTTGTATATATATTTAAAACAATCAAAAAAAATTAGATTTAAATTTCAGCAAAATAAATTAACTAAAGTAAAAATTTTATACTAAGTTTTTTAGTTTTTTCAATCTACCAGCAAAAAATTTTGTTGATTTCAACAAGTCGAGTTTAATTTGCATTGAAGTAAAACATATTGCTGAATTTACTAATTTTTTGCTGAAAATCAGCTCACTAATGTTCAGCAAAACTGTTTTGCAGATATTATCAATTTTTCTGTAAGGATCCTACCAGCAAAAAGTTTGCTGACTCAACTAATTTGTTTTGCTAACTTTACGGATTTTTTTGAGTGTATGATTTGTGATCTTCACAGCTAGACCGTTGTGTTTGGACAACACCAGCATATGTTCCAAATTTAAGCGATCCCCAATGACGTTTTTAGGTCGCTAAAAATTAAATTTTTACGAATATTTATTTATTTATATTTATTTACATACAAATTAAAGAAAAAATTTACATAAAATTTTTAATGACCAGTATTCGGAAGTTCATGCAAATGCATGTTTCTTTACTTAAGTCTTAAAACAGGGTAAACAAAATATCTTTACGAATCAAATAATATGTGTTAAAATGGCATCGATTTGTTAGTGCATATTTTTGGATATTGCACTATAAATGCTTATTTTGCATATTTTGGTTTAAATCCATATTATTATAGCATATTTTAATGTAATTTGCTTTAAATGCTTATTTTTACTGTATATTTTAATTTATTTTGCTTTAAATGCATATTTTACTGCATTTTTCTTAAGTTTTTCGTAGAAAATATTACTTTCAATTTTATTTCATATTTGACCGAAGAGGATAAAGCCACCCATGCAGAAAAATACAATCGGCACAGTGTTGGCAAAGCGTAAGCGACGGTCGGTTATGCGTTGGCATAACGTGGGATTAACAATATTGACAGTATTTTCCTGTTATCCGATTGGTAAAAGTGACCAACCGTTGGTTTGGGCAAACTTGCCACCGTTGGCATAATGTTGGTTATTCAAAAAATTTTGTGCTTTCAAAATACCTTAAATTCAATTAATTTTTTGAATTAAGTATAACAAAAAGCATTTAAAAAGCAGTAATACAGTTAGGTCTTAATCTTTTATAGAGATGGGCACGTGAGTGAATTTTGACTCACACTCACTCACGTTCACGAGAGAAAAATTCCACTTACGCACAAGCACTCACGAGAATTTTTTCCTACTCACACTCACTCACTTTCACGTGAGTAAAATAAATATGAAACAAAACGCAAAATACAGAAAATGGGGTCATATTTGACCCCACTTTTTAACCCCTTAATATAAGATTGGGCAGCTTTAAAAACAACATGGGTCTCTTAATTTTTGGTTCCTTATAACATATCCAAATTTCATTTTAATCAGCGTTAACCCATGAACGTACTCATTCCTCATTCCTCGTTCCTGGTAAAATATCTACCTTTACTATATGATCTATATTTCTGGATTCAAAAATACATCCACTTTGCAATTTGCCACAACTGTAGAGAAGGAAATTTTATTTAACATAAAATTTTTTTAATTTTTAAAAACGTCGTTTTCTAAGATATAGCCACCCGAATTAGAGGTCAAAAAAGGTGAAATAATAAATCATGTTGTATGTCAAATTAAAGGTAATTTTATAACCTTTCAAATGAGTTGCGTACCTATAACACGTTTCAAGTAAATGACAATTAAGTAAGTACAACTTTGTACATTTGTATAGTTTTTTCCGATTGTCAATACCTCGTATTTACGGATCCAGATGTGTCAGTGACCCAAAAAATGTGTTTTTGTCTTCTGTAATATACTGTACACAGAAAAATTTATTAACCTAAAATATCTAATTAAAGATTTGATTTGAATTTAATTTCTTCCTAAACAAATATTTAATTGAATCAATAAATATTTTTATTGACTTTTATTTTATTTTGTTCATACACTGTATGCATAAATAGAAAATTTTCAGTATAAAATACCAAATACATTTGAAGTTAACAAACAAAACAAGCACACACACAAACAGACTCAGCATTGCAAAAAACACACATACCAACGTATAGATTACACACTTTTTTGTGAGTATCATATATATATTTTTTGTAGAAGCTATTTATAACTTTTTTTTCCTTCTTAATTTTAATAAAAGGTTTAATTGATAGTATCATTGCCGTGATAGGTTCAAAATCAATTAAAATATTGATTGATTCAATAAATTTTTTAATTAAAACCCGTTTTTAGTTTTTTCTGTGTATTCATACGAAAAATCATAAAATTCGGAAGAGATAGGGTACACCCTTTGGTTGATATGACATGGAATAACCCATATATAATATTTAAAATCATATGAACTATGAGCATATTCTTTTTTTTATTTTGGTGTACTTTAAACCTTGCATTCAAGTAAGTTTGAATTTCATGGAATTCATTCATTGCTAATATTTGCTGCCCTAATGTTTGTTTTTCTTTATATGGTATTCTATATATTTAATATGAAACTTTTGTAAAATAAAGAAGAAAAAAATATGTACGAAATATTAAATTTATAGTGTCTCAGTTTCTGTCTTTTACGTTTAAAAATAAAAATAATTTATAGTCAATTATGTCGTAAACTGTTCCTATAATATTTCAACTTAAAGTGATAAAACGCAAAAGTATCAACTGTGAAATAGTGTCTCTTTATGTGCATATGTTGAATGAACAGATATTTTATGCAATAGTTGGATATTAACCCGTTTTCTGTCAGCAGAAAATCGAGTATAAACTTGATTTTAAGAAATGAGATTGATTGTGAAGAAATGTTTTATATTTTGGATATTTTTATTGATATTTAATGGGCATTTTGGTAGAAGTAATATAGGACGTATTTTTTGATAACATATATAAAAACTGGAGTGAGGATATTTTCGTAAGATTTTTAACTTTTTTTTGAAATTTAGCTCTTTTGAAGGATACCCCCATGGTTCAGTTTGATATCCTTGCATCCTGATTTCGTCCTTGAAATTTTTTCACAAATCTGCGACGTATTTTTTGATAACATATATAAAAACTGGAGTGAGAATACTTTCGTAAGATTTTGATCTTTTTTTTGAAATTTACCCCTTTTGAAGGATACCCCCATGGTTCAGTTTGATATCCTTGCATCCTGATTTGGTCCTTGAAATTTTTTTCACAAATCTGCGACGTATTTTGTGATAACATATATAAAAACTAGGGTGAGGATATTCTCGTAAGATTTTTATCTTTTTTTGAAATTTACCTCGTTTGAAGGATACCCCCATGGTTCAGTTTGATATCCTTGTATCCTGATTTGGTCCTTGAAATTTTTTTTTTACAAATCTGGGATGTATTTTCTGACAACTATATTAAAACTGAAGTGAGGATATTGTCCTACATATTTTAACTTTTTTTAAAATTCCCTCCTTTGAAGGATACCCCCATGGTTCAGTTTGATATCCTTGTATCCTGATTTCGTCCCTGGAATTTTTTCACATCTTTCTGGTTTCTTTTGTAGTAACATATATAAATACTGGAGTAAGGAAGTTTTCCTAAGATTTTTAATATTTTTTTTTAAATTTTCTTCTTTTGAAGAATACAGTCATGGTTCAGTTTGATGTTCTTGGACTCTGATTTCGTCCTTGTATTTTTTTAATGCAGTTTTATTTCAAAGCTGTAAAAACTTGGTCGAAGAAGTTCGTTTAGGTTTTAAAACCATATGCTAAATCACCAACTATTTCGAAAATATTAAGAAAACGGGTTTTAGATTATTCCTAAGTATACAGAGCCATATCAGCTTTAAATGTTATTTTAATTACATTTTATTAAATATATTTGATAGATTTCACTGTTTTTTTTCTTTTTTTATTATTTTATAGGTTTTGGTACATATTCGATTTTTTTAAAAAGTGGGCCAGTTAAAGTGGGCTAACTTCACTTCGGTCTTGAAACTTACACTCCTATTTTTGGCTCCCACACAATACCACAAGATAAAATATGGTCATTACACGTGTGAAATCTTCAGCAAAATTAGCCGCTTGTAAAATGACTAGACAAAACTTGTTCACCAATTTTAAAATAATTTCACACATTGATTTGTTTTCGCAAACTTAACAAAAAATATATTTAAACTTTAAACTTTTATTGTTTAAAACTTATACTAGATCAAAGTTATAAGCTTTATATGGGTGTGAAAAGCTCGCTCAAAATGTGATTTTTCTACCGATTGTAATGTGATTATTATGACTTGAATATAAATGAAAATGCCACAATTTATCGATTCGTGTCAAAAACTTTCAAGTAGAAGAGAACTTAGTTGCAAAAATATTAATATATAATATTGGGTCGAAATGACCCAAACATAACAGAAAAATAAATTTGCTTATAGAGGAAAACCAAATAAATTTGTACACAAAATTTGTTCTGCAATTAATAAAAGTTTTGATGAAATAATTGTAATAAAACTGAACTTTACTGGAAACCAGAAGTTTTACGAGTAAGCACAATTTTTTAACTTTCTTTTTTCAATATTGGGCCATTTTGACCCAAAGAGGACAGAAGAGTTAATAAACTATTTAATAATATTGAAAAAGTTTATTTTTATTATAAATAGTTCTAAACTTAGGTTTTATAAAAAATAGTATTTAAATTTTTGTTCTTTTAAACTTTTGACGACCAAACTTAAACCGCAGAAGCATTTTTGACGAAACGTCGCGTTCCTAGGCCTATGACTAAAAATAAATTTTCTGCTGCTTTGGCTCCCCTTATAGGACAAATATAGTACTAAAGCTGAAACTATTTCATTATATTGAAAAAGTTGCTTTTTATTATAGTTCTAAACTTAAGTTTCATAAAAAATATTATATTAAATTTTGTTCTTTTATTACTTTGATGACTGAGCTTAAACCGTTGAAGCATTTTTGACGAAACTTCGTGGAAACCTAAGTCTATGACTAAATAAATTAAATTTTCTGATGGTTTTGCTCCCCCTATAGGATAAATATAGTCCTAAAGCTAAATAGTTAATGAGCTATCGCTCCTGAAAGGGTTCATATTATGTTTAAATTTTAGTTTTGTGTTAAATTGTGCCCAATCCAAAAATATTAACAAAAACATAAAAAAAATTATAAAAAACTAAAATTATAAATTTTGACTTAGGGTTTGAGACTATCAGGCAACAATATATACAGTGTTCGCGCAAAACAAAAACAACAAAACTTAAGAAAATCTTTGATTTGAAATATTTCTTCTTCCAAGTCGGTTAGAAAACAGATTTTGATTGTATCTTTTATATTATTAAATAGAGTATATACACTCTCATAAAAATTATAAAATTTCATCATGCAACCGAATCAATTCGGCTTGGATAAAATTTTGTTGAGACTACCGAATTTGTTATGTGAGTGCAGGAAGTATATAAAAAAATGATCAAAATAATTATGTGGGTAAAGGCAAACAAAAATATGGCAGCTCCCAAAATGAGGCTGTTCAAAACTAAGCAACAAAATTAGAACTGTTTAGCAATTTGTGACAAAAATACATATTTTAAACATATTTTCAACAACTTTCTGTTAGGTATTTGCCATTTTAGAGTATATGAATAAATAAATCAGAATTTGAACGATTTTGTACTCAGGCCGCTAATTTTTTGCAACTTTTTGACATTGAAGATAATTGCAGTATTAGGCATATCGTCTTAAGACACATAATTTTTTATTAATTTTGTCATGCTGAACACGAATATTTGGCAATTTTTAAAATCGGAGTAACGGTTTTAGAGATATTCCGATTTGATTTTCACTAAAAATGGTATTTTTTTCCTCTATTCTAGAATTTTTTTAAAAATTATCCTAGAACTTTTGGTTTTTTGCACCCAAATACTACACAAAACATGTTATCATTTGTTCATAATTATATCTGAAATTAGAGATGATGTATCACAAAACATATTTTTTTAAAATTAATTTTAATTGTTTGTCCATATATCAGAGGCATTTTACGCAGGTAGCCAATGGTTAAGTAATCCGATTTTTCCTAAATGTCGCACCACAAAACTATTGCACCTAGTGCAACAACAATCAAAGCATTAATTAATAAAAATCAAAAGTTAAAGTAAATAATCAATGTGTATAAAATTGAAAAACATCAAAATTTTAGCATGTAAATTTTCTGTTTTTCCGAGATATTTGTAGGTCAATTCACACGTTAAAATATTGACATAATTATGATTAACTGAAAAGTAGTTTTGTCTATTTTGCTAGTACAAAAATAAAAAAATTTATGATAATTTTTTAAAAATTTGTAGAATGGAGAAAAAATCTCAATTTTTAGTAAAAATTAAGTCGCAATATCTCGAAAACCATTAAATATTCGTGCTTAGCATGCCACAATTAAAAAAAACAACATTGTACGCGGGTTAATGCTCTCCGACTTTTCTCAAACTTTAAGACATAGCTCGACAATAATAGCAAAAATAATTGATAAAAATAGAAAATTGAAAAAAAAAAAAAACAAAAACAAAAATTCCGCTCTACTAACCATGTAACATTTAATTATTTAGTTTGGCATGATCAAAATTAAAAATATCATCAAAATAATTGTTAAATAACACTGTAAGTAAAATTTCAAATAAACGTAAACTTAATTTTGGATCGTAGAATCCAGTGGTTTACTCCGTTTTAATAGTTTAGGTCAAAATAAAAAGATATTTGAGAAACAAAGAGTTTTTATGTCGTTAAACTCAAAGAGTTTTTATGTCGTTAAACTCAAAAATGGGTTAACAAATTTATGCATGAACTATTTATGCATGAACTATTTACATACATTGCATACGTAATTAATATGAAAATTATACTTTTTCATATCACACATGTACATGCACAGTGGGATATATCACAAAATTTCTAAAAATAATTCGGCCATTTCTTACTTAAAAGTTCGATTGCAATGAAATGGAAACATTCATAAGTGGCGTAATATCAAACTTAAGTTTTGACTTTGAATATTGAAGACCCACTGGAGACGGCAATATAACCAAACAATATGGGGAACTTTTTGCATATAAAATTTTGAGCCATTTTATGTTTCTATTCCGATATTCTAAAAATTATCATATTTGTAATCGGCTAGTAGAGAAAAAAATATTTGCTTAAGGGATAACTTTTGAAGATTTCCTGTTAAGGATTTATTAAAACATCATAAAAGTGTTTCTTATAGTTGGAAAGGAAATTACCTGTATATTACGACAAAAGAGTCCCATTTAGCACTCTTCGTAGAACAAAAACTTGGGTAATCCTAATAGAAAGTTAAAAATTTCGGTTTTCGTTAAAATGTAAATATTCACTTTTCAATAAAATATTGATTAATAGACATGATCCAATGGTTTTTTTATACTTAAATAAACTTTTAAGACAGATGTTAATGATGTGAAATTTATGTCCGAAATTATGATTTGCTGTAAGCAAACCCACAATTCCCAAAAAAAAAAATTTCCAAAAATGGAATTTTTTACATTTTTTGCTGTCATGTCTACATTTAAAGCGGTGATTTGAAGAGGCTTAGAAAATAAATTAGTTATATGTTCTAGTATCTACAACCGATTCCGCTATCTTATTGAAGGCGTGCACAATTTCAAGCAGTGGGTTAAAAGGAGAAAGGTATATGCAAACATCAAACATTTTTTTAACACAACTCACTTTATATAAAAAGACCTTTCCGAATAGTATACGCACTTTATACGTTCGGAAAGAAAATATTTATCTGGAGGAAACAGACTGTGGGTGATATTGCTTTAATTTCTTTTTTTTTTTTTTTATTTAGTCAAGAATTTATTAAGTTAAATAACCAATATTTTAAAAAAGACATTGGCCCTGATTTCGTCCCGCTATTCACAAAAAATGAGAACTATTAGAGATAGAGAAAAATGGAAACTATTAGAGATAGCCAACACATGTAAGCATGTTTTTTGTTAGTCTCCACTAGCAGACTACAAATGTGTTAAGTTTTTGAAAATCTTATTAGAAACAAAAAAAGGTCGAGCACTCAAAATTGTATATGCAAAAAGTTCCCTATGTTGGGTGCACATATTGGCTCCCCCGGGGGAAGGTTCAAAATTCAAAAATCTTAAGCTCGATATTACGTCACTAATGCCTGTGCCTAATTGCATTGCAATCGGACCACTAACAAGGGCGGAGTCCCGACCCGAACTCGCAGATTTTAATGAACTTTGGATATGTTGTAGGGGAGCAAAATAAAAGAGACAAGTATTTTTTTTTAGCTGCCCAATCTCAAGTTTAAGTGTTAAAAAGTTGCGTTAAAAATTCATTTGTTTTTTGTATGAAAAATTGTTTTTAGTTTACGAAAATACGATTTATTTGTACTCAAGAAAAAAAAATTTTTTAATACCCATACTGCCTATATAATGGACCCAGAGTTGTTATATTTTTGAATTATTTGAAATATAGGGGAAAAAGGATGGATCTTCGGGAAAATCCTCATAAAAATCGAACGATTTCGGTTGCCTGAAAAAGTTTAGACACACCCCCTCCCCCTCCCCAATTAATTAAATAAAATAGGCATTACTATGTTTAGCTTAATGCAACTACTATTCCTCAATAAAACGCCAGCTTAAACGTTACTCAAAACACATTTTTTTGAATAACAAAAATTCCTTAAAGTCTTTAGACATTATTTGTGCACCAGTGAATGAATCTGTCTTCAAAAAACTTTTCATTTGATTCCAAACTTGTCTAAAGTTACTTCAAATAGAACGCAATAAACCGCAAAAAAACGTAAAATGGGGTAATTTTTACTCCACTTAGTAACGCCTAAACATGAGATTGAGTACACAGAAAAAAATATTTCACTACTTTTTTCAATTAAGTCGGTTTGTTAAAAATGTTAAAAGCTGTCAATTAAAAATTGATTCAATCAATTAAATATTTTGCTCAAATTCGGAACTTGCTTAACATTTTTTTATATTATAGCTCAAAAGCAAAACATCAAGACATTTCTGTGGTTTTTTGTAATATTTATGTAGTTGTTTTTTATTAATGTTTTTGTTTAGTGGTATTAGTAATAAATATTTAAAATTCGTTTTAATTATATTAGATATTAATTCTCATTAGGTTTATAACTTTATGAAGTTAAATAATTTAGTTTCAGTTGTTTAAATCAAAATACTTATTTATTCTAAAATATTATCATAAAATTGATAACGTAAATAATGTAATTTTTAAAGTTTAATTTTGTTTAATAAAAATTTAAAAAAAAAAATTTAAACAGAAAGAAAACGCAAAAATAAATAAAAAATTATTTCAAACAAAAAAAAAATACTCTGATTTTAAGAAAATGGCTAATTTCTGCAAAGAATAAATCCAAATTTTTTTTTTGGGGTAGTCCTAACATTTCAATAGAAAAAAAAGTTAATTTCTGTGTGAATTTGTTTACATAAGTATAAATAAATCTGTTAACTAAATGAGAACTTCATGCCGGTTTAAATGCAAACATTTGGTATGGCAACTACACTTTATCCAATTTGTGTTTGCTTCTTTTGAATGTATGCTATATTGATAATTTTTTAATCAATTGAGTTATTATTTAATTGAAAAATAATTAAATTAAAGTGCTATCAATTTTTAATTGAACTGGCAATTTTCGTTGTTGGAGGAATTTCAGCAATTAAAGTTATTGAATCGGTGGTTTTCGTGATTGAAATGGGATTTTAATTTTTTGTGTGCAGCTAAAAAAAAACACGGGTCCCTTAAATGTTTGCTCTCTACAACATATCTGAAGTTCATTAAGATCTACTGGTCCGGGAAATGGCCATATTGTTTCAAAAAAAATTTGTGATGTATCCCACTGTGCATGGGGAAAAAGAATATCTGCTAAAACCAAAGCTTTGCAACATTTATATGTAAAAAAATACTGCAATAATGCTTTGATTCCATATTTGATTCAAATTTTTACCAAATAAACCAATTATTTAATAAAAAGTAAGCCCATAAAATATGCAACAAAATTATTATACTATGCACTTAAAATTAGCTACCCACCGTACGGTATGACATATCATAATTTTTTGGTATACCATTAATGACACCAGTTTACTCTTTGCATTATTTTAATACACAAATAACTTACTATAACTAGTTAATTTGCCCATTATCTCAATAAAAAAAACGTTACCTATCAATACTTATTTACAACATTACTTTAAATATGGTATGTGATGATCTGAAAATTTTTTGAGAATCAATTTTTAACCTCATTATTTTTTCAACTATAGTAAGGATAGTAAAGTAATGACATTGAGTGTAAACAAGGAAAGTAATGACATTGTGTGACTGCAAGTCATTTATGTTTTTATCTATCAAGTACAACATGTTGAGATAGCTCAGATGATAGAGCGGTTCATTGACAACCTAGAGTCCCAGGTTCGGATCCCGTGTGGACACATTTTATTAAAAAAAAGTTAACACTGATAAAAATATTTTTTTAATTAAATTTAGTTTTTTTAATTTATTTTTAGACTCATTACTTCTGTTCATACTAGTAAGCATGTAGGTAACCACATATTATTTGATTATTCGAAAGGTGTTTCCCTGATTGAAAATGTAAAAGAAAATATTTTTTTACAGATATATAAGAACACCTATAGAAACTTTTTTTGTTTAATTTTTTTATTTGCTACATAAAAGTAATAAAAAATACACCTTTTAAACTATGTAAGAAATTCTAGAAATGTATTAGTATGGGCAAAATGCAAAGTCCTAAATTACCCCACCTTCCCCTATTGTTCAAATGGTCGTTATTATTAAAAGCGTTGTCCGATTTTAAATATGAATATCTTATATCAAAGCTTATTTTGTCTCCTCTGAGATATGTAAAGTTTTGATGTAAACGCCTTTGAAAAACTATTCAAACAAATTTAACAATGTCCCTGATTCACGAGTATTTCAAAATGCACCACTTTTTTTATTTTTGTTTGCAGATTGATCAATACACACAGAGAAATAACTTTATTTCTCTGTGTGTATTGCCAACCGAATTGAAAAGTGTATTTTTGTGTTAACAACCAATAAATTCGGTTAGTACTACCATATTCATATTTGATTTCTAAATATTTTGGTTTTTTCTATTAAAATTAGTTGTATTAACCGAATTTTGTTGTGATCACCAATATTCAGTTGTACCAACCGATTTCAGTTGTGCCAACCGATTCCAGTTGTAGTACCCGAATTTGAGTCGTGCTAACAGAATTTCAGTTGGCAAAAGGCAACATTTTTCTCTGTGTGTATGTCCACTAATAATAATAATAATATAATAAAAATTTTTCTTTATTTACATAAACTTTACAATTTCCCAGCAAAAAATTTCCAAAAAGGTAAGCGGGTTTGTAATCAAGCATTTTGGGCAGAACGCATTCCTTACTAGATTACCTTACTCGATTCTTTTAACAGGGCGTGAGACTAAAATAATTGATTCTTTAGAATTGATTATTTTTTTTACCAAAGAACCATTTACTTTATATTTTTAAGAACTACATACATTTTTTAATAAAGAAATAGTTCCATTGTAAAACTACGAAGTACTTACACAAAAAAAAAAAAATAAATAAATAAATAGTTCCCTAGAAAAATAAGAAGTACTTACATTAAAAAAAAGAAGTAGTTCCATAAGTTAATTCAACTTTTACTCACACGTGATTCTCCTAGGTCACTCAAATATAACGATCTAAACTCATACGGAAAAGAAATCCTAGAAAGTGAAACATCGAATTGTTATGATAACATGGTTTTATCATAATTTTGGAGCTATAAACCACGAAAATATAAATTTTTCAAGAAAAATTGAAAAACAAAAATATGACTCACGCACAATCACCCTCGAAATTGTTTTTTACACTCACTCACGATAACGTCAGTAATTTCAACTTCCACTCACAATTTTCTGCTCAAGTGCGCATCCCTAATTTATACCTAACCACAGTTTACCAAAATTTAGGCAACATGCAATTTCTGTTTTTAGTATTATTTTCATGGAAATAAAAATTTGTTTGAAAAAATATATGAGACAAATTTTTTAAAATTGTATAACTTCTTTTTTCAAAATTAGGAACTACTTCCAATAATGTTCTTTTATTAAGAAAAAGTATATGATTACTTCTTGAGTACAAAAAGTTATACATATAAGTTAATAACATTGTTATTTTCTTTTAAGTAAATAATTACTTTGTTATTGAGTTCATGCTTTCTGGTTTAAATTTAAAGAATTTATTACAATACTACTTGCTTTTTTGACGCTATCGTTGGAATGAGTTTGGTATTGCAGTTACTAAATTTGGCAATGAGATATGTAAGCAAGTGTGTGCATCACCTTCTTTTTGGAATGTGTAATTTTTTCCTGGGTTACTTTACAATTCATATAATTGAGATTTCATATGTAATAAAGAGTACATTTTATCGACAATGTTTAAACTAAAACGTCTGTCGCTAAAGGTTTCGGTAATTAATTATATTCTGATATTAAAAACGCTCTTTATTTAAGGGTAATCTTTAAATATTTTGTGAGATTCGTCCAATTCTCTTCTTCTTGGCCATCTAGTACACAAAGAATTTCAGCATCTTCCAGAAGAGGAAAAACATATAACAATTTTTTATTGAAGTCACAGTATGTGCTTTAGCAAAACTATTTTTTCTGATATTACGACAATTATATTCAATATAAAACAACACACATTTGCAAAACTTCAAAAAAATATTAAATAAAAAAAAACACGACGGTACAAAATTTACCGCTAAAATCGAAACCAGAGAACAGACCTTTCATCCTAAATATATTTTAAGGGCGTATCCAGTTTTTTTACTTTTATGACATGTTTTTTCGCGAAATTGCGTTAAAGTTTAGCATGTTGTAACGAAGTTTTTTATACATAAAATTTACAGAAATTTAATATTTTCCAATGTAGTGACAGAAGGAAGAGATCAATTTTTCGGAAATGAAACTGTTTTCTTTCTGCTATAGGTCCTTAGAGGTATAGGATCAATGTCAGGATCCTTAGGTATAAATGCTGGTTTTAATTGTTCAAGAGAAATATTATTTTTTTTGTCGTTGATTTTAACTGAAATTACTCGTTCGGAAATTCTTTCCAAGAATTAAAAAGAACATTTGGGTATCAAATTTTTTTTTTTTGAATAGAGGGCGGATCAATAAGTCCGTGACTTTTCGAACTTCCCTCGTAGTTATATGATATGCAACACTGCTCCCATCAAGTACCACCTGTTAATAGACGAATGCCAAATTTTGAGCAAGTTCCGTCATTTACTTTGCGTTTATCAGCTGTTCAAAACATACAATCTCGTGGATTTTTTTTTAAAAGTGAACATTATTTTTTGCGAAAAAAACCGTCAATCAAACCAAGGAAAAGATTGATAAATACTATGGGGACTCTGCTCAATCGATGTCAATGTTAAAAAAAAAATGGTTTACTGACTTTTGTTGTGGTCGCACAAGTACAAATGACGCTAAACGTTCTGGACTGCCAATTGAGGTCAATACACCCGAAAAGGACGAAAAAATCCACGATATGGTGTTGGCCGATCGAAGATAAAAAGTGCGCGAGATTGTTAATGCCATAGGCATTTCATATGGCAGTGTGGTTTCGATTTTAAATGATCATTTGGGTTTAAGAAAGCTGTCTGCAAGATGGGTGCCGCGTTTGCCCTCACCTAAACCTAATCGTGGCCAGTAAGTTGATGGCAACAGTTTTTTGGGATGCACGCGGGATAATCCACATCGATTACCTACAAAAGGGAAAAACAATAAACGGAGAATATTATGCCAACTTATTGCACTGATTTAACGAGGATTTAAAAAAAACGACACCATATGGCCAAGAAATTTCTATTTTTTGAACCTCGAAAAATCATATTTTTTGGAAGGGACACAAAAATTGGAGAAGCGTTGGACTAAGTGTATTGAGATAAAGGAGATTATGTTAAAAAATGATTTTTTTTTTTGCAAAAAAAAATGTGTTTCATTCAAAAAGTCACGAACTTATTGATCCGCCCTCGTATATATGCAGCATTTACAAGTAAACTGTCGGTTTTTCTAAGATTTTACAATAGTTTACTATTTTTGTGCAATTTATAATCCCATTTCACAAAGAACCAAAGCATTTTTATGTATAAGACAGAAGATAAATTTGTACAATTATTTCGTGTAATAAAGACAAAAAAAGATAGTGCAGTTCAGAGGAAAAACGTGAAGTGTTTCTAAAATTTATATGAGATCGAAAACCAGGTAATAACCTAGCTAATGTATTTAATTTGCTTTATTTTTCTTAATATTTTTCTTGAAAGCTCTTTACAAATAAACCGAAAATAACAAAAAAATAATCACGATGTATTTAAAAACAACCAACAAATAAAACTGTAGAAACGTTAAAATTTGCGAAAGTTAGTTTAACAAAAACTTTCACTACAGTGGAAGTCTACTAAATATTTTCAAAAATTTATTTAAAAAATGTTCACATATTTTTATGAATTTTAAAATAAAATTTTAAAATACATTGCCTACATTCATTACAACGAAAGTTTTTGTTAAACTAACTTTAGTAAATATTAACTATTTTGGCTAAATTTTGTCTTAAAATAAAATATTTAATATCTATAACTTCTATACTCTTGAGAAATCTAAAAGTCAAATACACACATAACTCATATTTTCCCATTATAATCTTAATAAGTTTTTGGACAGGGTCAATATAATTTCGTTATTAAAATACAAACTTAATCATAATTACACAGATGAGTTATTAAATCCATGCAAGGCAGAAATCATAATACTCGTACAAAAAGAAAAATATGTAACAAAAACATAGTCCCTCTAGTTATTCAAGGTTAGCATTTTTGTGTTACTAAATATTTAGCAAGTATGGATAACATCAATTGAAGTATACGCATCAAAACAGATTTAATAACATTTTTAATACTACACAGAGAAAATTTTATTGGAAGAATTTTAATTTATATTATTATAAACTTCAAATAAACAATGATAATATATTATACAGAAAAGAACGAATTTTATTTTTGAAATGCTTCTAAATTATTATTTTTCATAAAAATCTTCAAAAATAAAAATTCAAAATTACAAAAAAATTGTAATGAATCCAAATTGCTGATTTTATGAAAATAATTTTTCGTATTCACAAAAATACTCCACCAGTCATGTTTTGATATTACAAAGAGTATTTTGTAATTTTTTTCTGTGTGTATGAAAAAGAGAACAACTGTGAAGAAAACTTTTTAGAACTAATGGTGATGCTAATGCATTTTCATGCTCACTAAAGCAATCATCAGGCGTCCTAGAGTGACATGCAAATGTTTGTCATTATTAAAAAGCAAACTCCAGATGGCTGTTATATTTCCAATGTTCGATCGTAGACTTCGGTCAAAGAACTATATTTGGTTGGTTTTTTTTGGAATTTGGAGAAAACAAATTTTTTAACCGTTTTAATTTGATTTTGAGTAACAACTTTAAGGTAAAAGCCGGCGTTTAGCTGTAAAGTTAATTAATCGGCCACCGAAGTTTTCCAGTTTGGACGATTGTTCGGCTGCCGATTATTCAATTCATTGATTAACTACGAACTTTTATTTAATTTGACACTCAAAATCGCATCTATAAGCTCAATAAACGTTTTCCCATTAGTCAATTTTTTTTTAGCGGGCTAAAATTTTTAGAAAATACATTTCGAAATATACATAAACTTTTGAGCCTGGCACAATTTTAAAATTATAAAGACAAAAAGTTAACCACTCCAATCAGCATTAAACTCAGCAATTAAATCAGCAATTATTACAAGACGACTTGTTTGGGTAAGCATGAAAATGCATTAAGGGCTTTACTTTCTTTAGAAATCAATATGACCTGCAAAATTATAGGTATTTATGCTATGTTAACAATTTCAATATGTATTAAAGATTTATTTATTTATTTACTTGTTTATTTCCTATACAACAAGATTTAATCTTATATTTATAGTATAGGAATGCAAAATGTTAAATATTAAAGTTTGGCAAAACAAAATATTAAATTATTAAATCAAACATTAACTTTAAATATAATTATAAAATATACAAATTATAAAAATTATAAAAATTACAATCAATTGCACGGATCAATGTTATAATAGCGTTCACAAAAATATTAAAATTACGAAAAAAAATTAAATAAAAATTGTTTAAAGTTTTTTGCATTGCTGTTTAGTTGTTGGTTTTGTGGGAGAAATGTTTAAGTTTCATGCATAAAGTTAAGTGATCTACCGTGTCAAATGCCTTAGAATGGTGAAGAAGAACCAAGAAATTAATCATACCGTCATCTAGCTTGCGTCGTATATTTTCCGAAACATCAATCAAAGCTGTAATACAGCTGTGATTAGATCTAAACCCTGATTGCTTATCAGACAACAAACATTTGTCCTTTATATATTTACTCATTTGCGAGTGTAAAAGCTTTTCTAGTACCTTTGAAAGGAAGCATAAAATGGCAACTCTAGCATGCTTCCACTTCACCGGAAACGAGCTTGACATGATAATAGTGTTAAACAAATGTGTTACATAGGGAAGAAGCAAAGGCAAAAGTATATTTATAAATTTTGGGTGCATATTATCATAGCCTACTGCGTTAGACTTAATTGAAGAAAACGTTGAAAAAACATCACATTGGCTTACACCGGAAAATTCAAACCTATTTTCGTTTTCGAGAAGTGAGTGATTTGAACTATCCGTAGCTGCAAAATTGTAAAAATTTTTGTCGATCTGAACCAACGGTATGTTCGTAAAGGAAATATTAAGTTCATTGGCATCAGCCTGACATTTATTTGACTCATTAACTTTACCAATTCCGATTTCGCGGATGGTTTTCCAGGTTTGTTTCGAATCAATAGCAGTACTAAAGCGGTTCGAGTAATATTCCGTTTTCGAAATTCTTATTTTATTGTTGACATTTTTTCTAGCAATACTGTATTCGATTTTCAAGTCTGTTGTCCTAAATCGTTTCCACCTTGAATATGCAACATCCCTCTTCTCGATTAATTGTTTAATAGCTCTTGAAAACCAGTGTTTTGATCTTCCTGATACATTTTTAGATTTCAAAGGAACAGAATTATCATACAGGCGCTGCACATTATTTTCGAGAAACAAAAGTTGTTCATCAACAGAAGTCATACAATACATATTACTCCATTCAATTTCGAGAAAGTTCGTACGTAACATAGTTAAATTTAAATTTTTGAAATCGCGATAGCAATGGACATAATCTTCTTGTTGAATTTGGAAATTATATGTAAGAAAAATTAAATCATGTTTCGAAAAACACGAAGCCGAAACCTGATCATAAAACATCACGTTTAATTTATTTGCCACAAAGAAAATATCTAGTAATGTACTATTAGTATTTGTAAAATGTGTTGGATTAAGAATATTAACCGAAGTGAGTCCAAGCGATAACATATCGTCGGTGAGAGTTGATTCAGTTAAAATATTAGAATTGAAATCACCGGATATCACAATATCATCATATAAAACCGATATAGTCTCCAAGGTTGACACAAAATCATTAAACAGTACCCTTTTATTAGGCCTATACACACAGCCCACCAGCATTTTCTTCCCACGAGATGAAATTTCAATAAAATTAAACTCAACTTTATCCTCCTTACGAGACTTAAGACAAAGTTTACAAGAAATTTTATTTTTGACGAAAATGGCAACACCACCAGCTTTACCATCTCTGTCAGTTCTAAATATTTGGTAGCCATTAAGGCATACAAGACTATCGGGCGTTCCTTCTGACAACCAGGTCTCAGAGACGCAGACGATATCAACATTTGAGTTTTCAAAAACTAGCCTAAATTCATCGATTTTATTGTTTAAACTTTGTGCATTTATGTGGGATATGGTGAGAACTTTTGTATGTTTACCGAAGATTTTTACCATATTCATTGTTATATCTTTGGAGACTCTGCCCATTATATTGTCGTTAATTAATAAAAAAATAAATGAAAGTAAAAAATTTGGATCTAAATATGTTTTTTTTAAAAGCGCAAAAAAATAATTTCAAAATTTGACTTTTTTTTACAAAAACACCTCCCAGGACCCCACTTTTCATTTCCCGGCGGCAAACTTCTTTAAGAATAATTAACATTTTATTAGTCTATAATATTACGCTTTAAAAAGTTAAGAAATGGGAGTGCCATTTTTTGCCCACGTGTGTAAACTTGAAATTTTGCTTGAAAATTGGTAATTTCCGATCAAGGCTGGTTGTAAGGTGCATGTCCAAAATGAATAATACTTCCATTTAAAACTATTCTCAAAGCCTGTTCTTTTCGAATATTTAAAAAAAATATTTACTTTTCTTCTACTAGATTATAAAAAAAAACGTATGAGTGAAGCTACTTTTTCTCAAAAATTTTACAATTTTTTTGACCTATTTCAAAAAATTGACTTTGTAGATTTTTCTTTACTCAACGGTTACAGATAATTAAATAAAACTTTAAGCACAACATTAATGATAAAAGTGGCAATACACAAAAATTTTTTTTTAATGGACTTAAAACCTAAACATGTCAAAAAATTTAAATTTTAATGTTCAACATCACACAACTTTTAAACTTTAAGAGGTAACATTTTACCGTAAGCATATTTTTTATGAATCTCATCAAGCGGATTCAAAAAGTCTATAATCATCGAAATCGGTTCATAATTGTAGAAGTTACAGCATTTTCAAAGTTTTTTGTACTCGAGGTGGTCTACTTTGGCACCTTAGTGCCCACTAGGGTGTCCCATTCAAAAAAAAATTTTGGGGATCATTCTTAATTTGAATACTCATACGGCTAAGAATTTTTGAGAATTTTTTCAGATTTTTCGGAGGTGGTTTAGAGGTCGCGCAAACCGATTTTTACCAAAAATCGAGCTTTTTGGGCTTTTTTTGAATTTTGCTTGAAAATTGGTAAAAAATCGACATTTCTTCAGCTTCTGAGTCAATATTCTTAAAGAAAATTTTCCGATATTTAATTTTATGTGCATAAATAATAAGTTTCAGCAATGATTTTGCACATTTTGACAATTTAATAAAGGTTTTTCGTAAATTTTCAACAAATATGGAAAATAATGCTTTATAACTTTTAAAATTTGTATAAAGACTAAAAAAACTAATGATTCAGTTTAATAGATTATTAAGTTTTAAATTAACTAGCAGAAAAAAAAATGAATTTTCTCTCACCGTTCTCGAGTTATACCCTTTTAAAGCTTTGTACACATTGTATGAAATGTATAATACTATAAGGTGTGAACTAGGTTTGCATTGGTTTAAACTTCAAATAATTGGATTTAGAAAATGTTTCTACAAATAAAATAATAGTTACTTACCATTCATACATAACAATTACATTAAAAACAAAGAAAAATGGATTTGTTATAAATCATTTATTAGAGTTCTTGCGATGCTGCTCTACCCCCTGCAGTAAACTCTGAAAGTCTGTTTCAGAAGTTGTGATATAGATATAACTATTAGCCAAGGCCACACCACGTTCTGCGACATCATTTACAACTTGCAATTGTTGAACTTTGTGTTTTGCTTTTTGAAATGATTTGTTGTTTTCCCATTTTTCTGGATCCGTTTGTAAAAAATCAGTAGAAATGTTGCAGGCTTCAAAAAAAGTTAGGCTTTTATCTCAAGCCATAAAATTTATCTCAATCTCAAGCAAGCGTCTTCCACTTATCAGTTTACAAAAATTTTAATTGTATTGTGACTTGTTATCTCTAAACCTATAGACTATCTGCCAAAATAGGGTTGTAGTTCCCCCAAATCCAATCAATCATGAATTTTCGTTCGAGCCATATCAGTGCCACCTAGTGATAACGGCCTTTTGGCTACTTTTTTGCTATCCACAACTTGACAACACTTAAAACTAAGCTTTGACATACAATAAATAAATTTTCAAATCTCATAATCTAAAGTTTACAACAAATCGGATGCCCAAATCTTATAGTACTAAAAATTTCATACAATGGGTGCAAAGTTTTAAAAGGGTATAACGCGAGAACGGTAAGAGAAAATTATATTGTTTTTTCTGCTAATTTATTTAAAACTTCATAATCTTTTAAACTGCATCATTAGTTTTTTTAGTCTTCATACAAATTTTAAAAGTTATAAAGCATTCTTTTTCATATTTGTTGAAAATTTACAAAAACTGTTATATAATGTATCAAAATGTGCAAAATCCCTGACGAAACTTATTACTTATGCACATAAAATTAAAGATCGGAAAATTTTCTTTAAGAATATTTACTCAGAAGCCGAAAAATTACAGATTTTTTAGCAATTTTTAAGAATAATTCAATAAAAGCCCAAAAAGCTCGATTTTTGGTACAAAATCGGTTTGCGCGACCTCTAAACCACTTCCGAAAAATCTGATAAAATTCTCAAAAATACTTTACCTTATGAGTATCCAAATTAGGAAAGATCTTCCGAGAAAATCCAAATTTTTATTTTTTTTGGGACAACCTAGTGCCCACCCTTTGTTAACACAGGGTGACTTCAAAATTAATTTTCTGAAATCTATACTCCTCCTTAACGATTACATATACATTTGGTCTTAATCGGTCCAGTAGTTAAGAAGTTCTATATTTATTACCACTTTTTTTTGATTCACTCCACTGTGGCGTACTCGGATATTTAAATTCTTGTTTTGCATTAAAATGGTGCGAGGGTAAACTCAAAAGTTAAAAAAAACGAACAGTTGCTTCTTATTAAAAGAGAAACTCTACCTAAGAGACATACTTTTTTTGTACTTTACAAAACAAAAACTAAATTGAAAATCGGTCCATACGCTAAGGCTGCACAGTGGCAGAGGATTTTCAATATGCTGATTTAAGAAAAATGAACAAATAAAATTTTTTAATGAAAAATGCATATCCAGAGTTGCCAAATAATTATGAAAATGTATTTCTCTGCTAGAAATTAGTTCATCGATTGTATATGATATTTGAAATTCTGACCGATCGAACGATGAACTTCTCAAATATACAAAGCCTAAAATATTCCTATATTTATTCCATTTTCTCTCGGAACATAATTAATGGAGGGTTTTTATTAAAATACTACTAAACTTATACAAATTATGTCGTCAGGGTTGCCATATGTAATTTTTAAAAAATTATTAAAAGACACGATCTTTTTCCAAAAATTTTTAAAACTTAAAAAAATAATTTTTCATATATAGAAATATTTGTTCACAAAATTATACAAAATTCAAATTTTTAAAATGTCTTCAACCGTCTAGGATTTATATATGATTTCAAAGTACCATCTTTGGTGGGCAATATTACCACTAGAGGGTGCATTAAAGCAAAAAAAAATTACAAAAACTTCTTAATGAATCATATTTCTATATATCTGGAAAGTTGGATTGAAAAATGTCTAGTGGATCTATGACGTTCCATTAATGAGTTAATATTATTTATATAATTCTCTCAGTGTATGGACCAGTATAACATAACTATTATTTTTATTTCATTGCAGATGACCAACGGCCACGCAACATCACAATGGCAAAATACTAAAACATAGAACGAAAATTAATTAGTGTCCTCTACTATAGAAAAATCATCCCATTAACGCCTACCATTTGACACCAACTAAAGCAAACAGAACCAAACTTAATTATGTTTGAAATTAAAATGTCCTCAAGTTAAGTTTTTTATTAATTATAAGAACGAACGAATTAACACACAAAGAAAACACGAATAACCAAAGTTAATATATTAAACATGTATGGCCTACTTTTGGAAAATCTTTCCGAATATATCAAATCGGTATATGGCGAAGAAAAATGGGAAGATATACGAAGACAGGCTGGAATTGATTCGCCCTCATTTAGTGTACATCAAGTGTATCCGGAAAATTTGTTAAATAAATTGGCAAAAAAAAGCACAACAGGTAAGCAATAATACAGGAAACGGAAAAAGTAAATATAACTGTAACTAACATGCTAATAAGCAGTAAACAAAAATAACAAATACAGTTTAAATAATGAAACATTACTACACTGAGAGAATTCTCTTCATGATATCAATGAATATCTGCATTAAATCTATGAAGTGTCACTGGAACTCGTCCACTGAAACTTTTCATTAATTTAATACAGCTTTTCAAAAAATTTAATGAACATTTTCATTTTATTTACTAAAAATTGAATACGACTAATAAAAAGGTTTCATGAAAAATTCTTTCATTAATTCTATGAAGGTTTTTCATAAAATTTAAGAAATTTTTCATTAACATTATGAATAAACCTTCTTAAGTTTAATGAAAAAATTCCATTAAAACGTGTCTAAGATATTCTTTCAGTGTAGGGTAACCAACAAATAGGCCAGTGTTTGTTTTTATTTGAAGAACTAAGTATATTACACTGAGAAAATCATATGCATGATATCAATGAATTTTTACATTATATCTATAAATTATCACTGGGATGCAAAATTTCATATTATTTATTAAAAATATCATACGCCTATTAAAAAAGTTTCATTAAACATAGTTTCATTAAAACTATGTAGCTATTTCATGAAGTTTAAGAAGTTTTTCATTCACTCATCGTTAGATGAGTGAAAATATGTTATTAAACCTCGTCCAAGGAATTCTCTCTGTATAGATTAAATAGAAGTTCTGATATTAGAAACATGGGAATTTAAAGACATATTTGTTGGAGCTTTTCGGCCAATTTTTAATATTTGCTTAATTTTTAAATATTATCTGATGTTTGTATTTTTTCTTTGAAAATTTCGCTTTTTTTTAAAATAGAGCTTTTTTAGCTTTTATCAAAAAATCGATACTTTCAAGTTTTATTTTGTAAACTGAAAGTTAAAAATTTAATAGCATTAAATAAAATTAAAATAGCATTAACGTGTAAAACAATTTTAATTATTTTCGATTATTTAATTCTGGTACAGCAATTTCAAATTTAAAGCTCAACCTGTTGACTCCTGAATTTTAATTGTTTACAATTTTCTAGTCAAAGTTTGTGCAAATAATATAAATTTATAGCAAAGAAATATTTGTATGACTTTGCAGAACCGCTTTTGAAAAAAATTTAAACCAAAATTCAATACTCTACATGCTATCGGTCACAAACGGGTTAAGAATTTTTAATCAATTTTATCTCAGCAGAAAATAACCTCGACTTGGTAAGCAGTAACTACATTTGTATGCTTCTAAAAAAGCGCTTATCCGTCTTGCATACAATAAAGCAATTGGGAAGGCATTTTACTGTGCTTCCCTGAGTTCATTCTTTCGAAGCAGTATATAATGCATACAATGAAGCATTAATGCTTTCAATATACAAAAAAGCGCTTTGCATTTCCTCCGAAGGCATGAGTTTATTGCTTCTTAGAGCACATGAAGGAAGAGCTTTTCAAGTGCTAAAAAGAGACATACCAAGTGGGACATCGCAACCAAAAATCATGCCTTCTGGAATTGTTTCGGAAGCAGTCAGTGATTAAATAATGACTTGCAGAACAGCTTCTGGGTAAGCACTAAATTTTTGCTGGGAAATTTTTTCTACGCTCATGTAAAAGTTATCATATATTGTTATATATGAAGTGCCATATATGTCCGCACATTGAGGACCATATATTTTAGTTCAAATATTTATTTTTTATATTTTTGTTTGTCTTTGAGGTCCGATTTAATAAAAAAATATTAAATGATTTTTATTCCATTTTATTGCTTAATAACAATTAAATAATAGTTTTTTATTTAATTGGACTTCAGAGCCAAACAACAAAAATCCAAAACCATTCCTTTCCAAAACTAATGGCTGTTACTTCGGCCTTGGATTGTTTAGATTGTAACATTCCGGAACTTGGTGTTTTAATTTTATTTTCAATATTTATAAAAAAAAAAACAATTAAATTCTTATTAAAATAGAATAAATAATTTTTTCTATTTTTTTTTTATTTTTGTTTGACAGAAAGTTCAAATGTTCTTTTTCTTATTGACATTTTTAAACTGATTTTTGCAAATATACGGAGGTTGAAAGCTCGTTATAAATTAAAAGCTCGTTATAAAAAAAAGAAATAATAAAACTGTAAAAAATATTACTTGAGCCAGAGTAAAAACTAAAAATTATTTATAAAAACTAAAAAAGTTTAGTAACGCCATGATGCTTGTTAGTAAAAAACTGTAGCCACGTGTTTGATTACTAAGAAGATAAGCATGGAGCAAAATTGATGATTAATTTGACTTTTGTTCAATCTCTGCCTATTCTGCAGGCTCTAGGAATTAGGAAACCCACTTAATAAAATTTCAAGTTCCTCGCTTAAGCGGCTTGGCGACTCCGTCAAAGAGGGTACTATAGCAGCAGAAAAAGCTACTTAAAACAAGTTAAAAATTACCTTGCAGAAAAAACTGCTATATTTAGCAGTTTTTTTTTTTTTTTTTTGCTAAATATTAATAATATAAGAACAGCAAAAATAAATCTTAACTTTAAAATATTTTATGTGATTTTTAGTTAATTGAAAACAGCATTTTACTCTCCACAATAAGGAATAAATTTTTCTAAATATTTGTAGACTCAAAATAGCAAACAAAAACTGTAATATTAACAAAACGTTTGCTATATTTAAATCAAATTTATTAGAATGCAAATAACAGTTTATTTTGCTAAAATCAATAAAAATTTTTGCTAAAAAATTGTAGATTGTTAATTTCATAAGGACACACTTTTACATAAAAAAAAAACTAAAAAACTTTAAAAATTTTAAATTTTTTAAGGATTTTTTTGTCTACTAATATTTAGTAAATGTTTTTGCTGATTTTAGCAAAATATATTGTTACTTTCAATTCACTAAAATTTAACTCAAATATAATAAAGTATTTGGAAACAGATTTTGTTTTGCGATTCTAATATTTAGTAAAAAAATCTGCTAATTTTAACAGTTTTTTCTGTAAGGTAATTTTTACTAATTTTTAATAGCTTTTTTGATATTTTTTTACAGGTTTATTTCTATGAGTGTGGTTTAGCAGGGCCCGCCATGGAGGTGACTTTTCCTTTTTGGGTAATAGGAATGTCACCGTAAGAATTTCTAAAAACCCCGTATATGCGGATTTCTACACAGGATTAGGAGCCCACATACCAAGTTTCCAGTTTCTTGCTGAAGCGGTTTTTTTTCCTGTTTCCCCTTCCCCGTAGGTATTTCCAAAAGTTCCGTCTATGCGGATGTCTACATTGGATTCTAAACCACTATACACTGAACCAAATGTTGGAAATGAAATCAACATAAAATTTTTGTTTACATTTGACAAATTTTATTGTTAAAACAACAATTATTTTATTTAAATTAATGTGAACTTTAAAAACAGCTGTAGAAAATAATTTGGCGCGCTTTAAGTCTTGTGGCGTCATTACTCGTGATAGCGTGTGAGAGCCATTTGTAAAAGTTGGAAAAGTTAATAAAATTATGTTAAATGGGGTTTTACAAAAGAATTGTGAATTATTAATGAAACTCAGTGAATTATAGTTGACCGTTAAGTGTGTGTTTATTTTGTAAATGTAATGTTTCATGTGTTTTTAAATTTTAATATTATAATTTTTAATTTTATTATTTTTTATATTTTTTATCAAATTCTTATTTTTTTAATATGTTATCTAAAGACTTACATATATTAATAAAAAATTAAATTTATAAAATATAAAGAAATATAAAATTAGAAATGTACAATAAATCGAAAAACACGAATATATTAATTAAAGCGCATTCTTAAATTAAATAAAGGTCATTGTTAAAACATCAAAATAATTATTCAATTTGATTAAATAAATTTGTTAAAATAACTAATTTCTATATATACATTTGACGATATTTCTTTAAAATAACAATCAACAAATAGTTAAACGTGAAAAAATACATTTACTAAATAATTTTTTAAAATAACGTACAAGTTTTGTTGGTTGTATAGTGATTACCCATTCATCAATTTAGCATGGGATTTAGTTGATTTCACCGCTGTTTTTGGTTCAGTGTACCAAATTGCAAGTTCCTCGCTTGAGCGGTTTGTACAGGCCACCAAGGGGGAGCATTTTCCCCTTTATAGCCCTCTCCGAAGAAATTTCCAAACATCGCGCATTATATATGCGGTAATTAATCCACATACCAAATTTTAAGTTCCTAGCTTCAACGGTTTGACCAAGCCGCCAAGGAAGAGAATTTTACCCTGCATGCCCCTCCCAGACAAAATTTCCAACAATCCTGCCTGAGCGGATGTCTATACGGGATAAGGAACCCACATACCAAATTTCAAGTTCCTAGCTTCATCAGCTTGGACAGGCCGTCAAGGGCAACACTTTTCCCCCCTTCTAGACCCTATTTTACCACGCCCCCTGATCAAATTCCATTCAGTTAAGTATAATTTAACGGAAAACATATTCAAAATTTCAGCTTTCTCTCCAAAGGGGTTTAGGCAGGCCGCTAAAGGGGAGACTTTTCCCATTAATGCCCCACCACGTAGGAATTTCCAAAAAACACCGTCTTATCGAGCGCCTATGCCATCAGAGGACCCTACATATTCCTAAAGTTCCTAGCTTCAGCGGCGTAGAGTTCGTCACAAAAATTTGATTTTAAAATATTATCTCATTTTTATAGTTTCTGAATCAACAAAAAAAATGGCGTTATTAGTTTTTTTAAATTTCAACTCCTTTCACTTTTACTACAGAGCAAAAAGGGCATAATTTGAATGTAATTAAAGTTGACATTCGATTCTACGCCAAAAATTATTTAAAAAAAAAAAACTTTTTCCCGTTTTATAAAGTGCTCCGCTTAGTCAGTAGGTAAAATTTGTATTTCTTACATCCTGTTTCAAATGCAGTCAATATTCCAAACGATATTCCAGTTATGACTTTTTTATGGGACATACAACGAAATTTTCTAATTATTATTTGCAAACTGTGAACATATCAATAATAACAAATAAAAATTAAACGAGAATTTTTAAAAATTCGACATAATGTTTTGGTAGTTGTTTGTTAAAATACTAAAATAACTACCTCAAAACAATTGTTACAGGAGTACAGTATTTTTGGTTAGCTTTTTTTGAAATAACTGCCTAAAATTTCGTTCTTCATTTTCACATAGAAAAATTACTACAATAACAGTAAAAACAACTACTACTGCTTACTACCCTACCCGAATGACCTGCATGAAGTTACTATAAAAATATTCTGAGCGCATACCTTTAATGACCTATGAAATTTCTTTTAGGTAGAAATATTAAACTTGAAATTATATAAACATTCACTTAAAAAGGATAAACAAATTTATTAAAAGAATAAATTCCTTAAAAAACAATAATTTAGTTATCATTTCAATATATTCCGAAATATAAAACAGCAGTTAGCGAAGTATAGGGCCTTTAAGCTCGTTTTTTTAAAATATAATTTATTGCCTTTTAATTACATTTTTATCTTTAAAGGTTCTTGGTGTTTCCGAACGTGAATTCATGGATCAAATGGGTGTTTATTTTGTTGGCTTTGTCGGTCAGTATGGCTATGATCGTGTTCTTTCTGTGCTGGGTCGACATATGCGTGATTTCCTTAATGGTCTCGATAATTTACATGAATATTTAAAATTTTCCTATCCACGCATGCGAGCACCCTCATTTATATGTGAAAATGAAACTAAACAAGGTTTAACACTGCATTATCGTTCAAAAAGACGTGGTTTTGTCTACTATACCATGGGTCAAATTCGAGAAGTAGCCCGTTATTTCTATCACAAAGAAATGCATATTGAGCTGGTGAGAGAAGAAATTCTGTTCGATACGGTACATGTAACATTTCAATTAACATTCGATAATCGAGCCTTTACATTGGCCTCATTGGCCATGACACGTGAAGAAAAACATTTGCCAATTAGTGCACATGTGTTATTTGAGATTTTTCCATTTTGTATAGTCTTTGGGTAAGTGTTTCATTTATTTTTTGCTCAACCATCAGCATCATGGATGCTGGTTGATGGCGCTGATGATGATGATGATGATGAAGTCCCTATAGTAACATTTGTCTTTTATATTTATTCTCATTTTACAAGTGCTGACATGGTTGTACGTAGTATTGGAAATTCTTTAATGGTCATATTGCCTGAGTTATTGGGTAAAAAAATCACAGCATGGTTTGATTTAGTACGTCCTTTAATTGCCTTTAAATTTCAAACGGTAAGTTGTGTGTATTGTACATATTGAACATTAGTAACACCGTTTCCTATAGAAAATTTTTAAAATGTGGTAGAATAAATTTAAATTTTAGCAAAAAAAAAATATTGATATCACGGTGGTACAGTATTGGATCCGCTATTTCGAATATTTAAAATTTCAGCGACCCCCAAAAGCTCACAAACAAATATTTTATATGAAACCAGACATTTTCAGATTCGTATTCAATGACCTCCAACACATTTCCAACAAATTTTCTTTACGAATGTGATGACATTTTAAAAAAATTATCTGCTCCATTAAATCTGTCATTTTGAATGTTAAAAATCAAATCTCTGATTCGTAATCAGCTACCTCCAAAACTTTCCCTTTAATAATATACAACAAAACCGACCACTTTTCAAAAACATCATCCGCCATTTTGAATTTTGAAAATCTAATGTCAGATTCGTATTCAGCGATCCCAAAAACTATTATAAGTGACAGTTTTAAATGAAATTCCAAATATTTTTTAAGTCTTCCGCCATATTGGATCTGGAATTTTGAATTTAAAAATCTGCGTTTAAAAATTATAACATTTTTGTATGAAAACATCTTTAAAATATAATAAATTCTGTTTTTTTGTACGCAGCATTAAAAAACCCGAGAACACAAAAAATTGTATACCCATATGCCTAAGCTGTGGGCCCATGGCTTGCAAAGTCCCTTCAGGAAAAGTCGTGTTAAAGGAGAATGATTACGAAAATTTGGAGGAACAAAATTTTTCATAAAAGCTTTTACGAAAAAACAAAAAAAATTCCACAAAACAAGACCATTTAACAAAAATTTTCGGGCATGCTTTAAAATGGTAAATGCATAAGATTTCGCAAAAAAAAAAATAATTTGGGCAAATATTTACTAAAAAAATGTTCTAAAAAAAAAATTGGCGATAAAAAATTTACAGAAAAGAATTGCAATCAACAATTTCGCACTTAACAATTAAAAAAAAAATCGATAACAAATAATGCTTGCGTTATTTGTCAATCGATATATCTTGCAGCTTTTTTTTAATGCTAAGTTGGCACTATAAAACTTATCGGGGATAAAAATGTCACAGTCAAAAAAAAAATAATTATATATGTGGAAAACAATTTTGAGAACATTTTTAAATCTATGTATTTTTTAACATTTTTTAAATTACTTAAATTTCTTATACAATAACCGCACAAAATTTCCATAAAAAAATTTAGAGAAAAAACTTTCACGAAAAAAAAATCGGAGAAAAAGTTTTTCAGGAAAAAAAAATAATACAGTCAACAACTTTTACGAATTTTTTTTGTTGCATTTTCGTCAATCGATATATTTTTTAACATTTTGTTTTCAATTTTAAATTGTCATTATTTTAACTATTTTCACGGAAGTTAAGAAAAAATTTATCGCTTTCGCGGAAAATGAAAGAGTACGTAATTTTGTAATCCTAGCTCCTTTGTGTATATAAATTCGAAATGACTTTACATGTTCACTCATAACTCTTGAATATGTCAAACGAGTTTGCTCATTTTTAATAGCAAACTGCGTATAATATCAACAAATAATTAGGTCAAAAATTACTAGTCCCAATTCCGTACAGGCGGAGTATTTCTCATATCAACAGATAGACGGACATCGCTATATCAACTTCATATCGCTATTTCCCAGATTTTTTTCGATGAGTTACTAAATGCAAGACACCGATATATAACCCTCTTTCACAGCGGGTTGGAGAATACACTAATAAATGTTTAATGTAATCGATAGCCTTTTAAAAGTGAAATAAAACCGAAAACATTAAAATACCGATTCAAATTCAAAACCGTGATCGATTGAAGTACTGTAACTAATACTTTTCGAAAACCTTAACCGTTACCGAAATAAAGCCACAATTATAACGGTAAGCAAATCTTAGACGATATTTGCTTCGCCGGCCATCCTTTAATGTATGTATAACTAATAGAAAAAAATAGTAAGCATTTTTGCTAAAACTTAGATAAAAAAATGACATTGTAAAAAAGTGCTAAAATTAGTAGATTTTTTTTGCTAATTATTAATAAAATAAGAATAGCAAAATAAATCTGTTGAATCTACAAAAATTAAATAATTAAAAGTTATAATTTAATCCGCTAAAGTCAGCAAACAATTTGCTTAATATTAGTAGAACAGAAAATCATAAAATAATGTGAAATTTTTTATGTTTTTTTAGATTTTTTAATGCGAATACAAACCTGTCCTTCTGAAATCATCAATCTATAATCTATTATTGCAAAAATTTCTGTTGATTTTAACAAAACATACTGTTATTTGCTAGTTTTACTTTATAACGAACTTTTAACCTTCGTATATTTACAAAAATAAAGCAAATAAGACATTGATTGACATTGATTGACATTGACAGGTTGATACGAGTATTTCGATATGGCTAAAAATGTTGTTGATATTACAGTTTTTTTTGCTGATTTTAGTCTAAAAATATTTAGTAAAAGTTTTTGCAAAAAAAAAAATCTGAAAATGTATAGCAGTTTTTTGTGCAACGTCATTTTTAACTAATTTTTAGTAACTTTTTCTCTAATTTTTACAGGTTTATTTCTATGAGTGTACTGCAACCGCTAAAACCCGTTTTTACTAAAATATCGATTTATAATGAAAGCGGATTAAAATGCCGTAATCACTATTTTTTTGAAATAAAGAACAAAATGTTGGCGTTAAGAAACCCGAAACCGATATTTTTTCGATTGCAATCCTTGTGTTTAAATTAAAAGTGTAAATTTGTCTACCATTTTTTATTTTCTCCAGGATACGGTATTCCATATAACTTTACAAAGAATAAGGTTTTTCACAATAGGTGTACTAAATGTTGTATGTGTTATATAGTCGTATCGAAAATAGAGATGGTAAAATTTTATTTTAAAAGACACAACAATAGATGATAGGACGATACAACATTTGTACCTATGTTAAGTGTGCTATATTCAAGTGTGCTAACAGAGTGAAAACCAAACCCAAAATCTGCGTCGATTTGCAAATAAAGTTTACCCATCTCTATTTTTACGATACAACATACAACATATACAAAACTTAATATACGTTGTGAAAATCATTAAAGGGTTTTCTAGCTTTAGATTTCTTTTATTTTTTCATTTTTCAATAGTTTAAACTTTTTTCTATATACTAGGAAAATTTTGGTGAAAAAGTCGCAGAAATAAAAAAAGTTACTGCTTATTAAACAAACTTATTGCCCTATATTTTACAAGATCAATATTTAATTGAAATACATTTTTCTCAAAACAAGATATTGAAAATCGGCTGCCACTGGGCAGCCTTAAAGGGTGAACCGATTTTCAATCGTTTTTTGATTTGCTTTGTAGAGGACTAAAACTTAAGTCTCTAATACTATAGTACTAATACTATAGCGTATACACTGATAAAATTTTCATCCGTAGTATTAATGAAACGATTTCATTAAAATCGATTCATTAGTTTAATGAAAAATTTTAATGAAAATTCATTAATATTGGTATTTTTTTCATTAACATTTTTCATGATTTTTCATAACTTCACAAAAAAAACTCATTAAATCAATGAAAAATATTCAATTTTTTTTTCAATAAAAATTTTGATTTGTAATAGAAAAAAAAATTTTTTTTGTACTATCATTTTGAAATAAAAAAACTGAAAAATTTCTTTTAAACAGAATTAACCAAAACTTTGATATAAATAAATTATTTTTATTAAATTTGTCTAGAGCTAACAGTGTTTGACGAAATTCCAGGCAACAGATTCTCTAAGAAAAACGACATAGTTTTTTTCAAAACGAGACCTAAATTGTTATCGTTTTGACGATGTTACACAAAAACCAGATTCTAAACGATAATAAAGTTTTGTTTTTAACAACATTGTTAACAATATTTAACATTTATATCTAATATGGTCGTAATTTAACTACAAAAAGTGGACTGTAATCGTCGATCGTTCTACAGAATTCCAAGCAAGATCGATAAAAAATTACATATTTTGTACCGACATATAAGAAAATATGTCATCTTTTAACACAAATTATAAAAAATGTTAAGAAAGATTGAACAATTTTGTAAAAATAAAGCAATAAAAGCAGAAATAAATTAAAATTGCACCAGACCAGACCTTAGAAGTAATATCAACGAATGATAATTTCTCAATAACCACCAAATTAATTCTATGCTAAATAATCATAAAAAGTGCAAATTATTAAATATCAACGAAAATATTTCATACAAACTATGAATTTTATTCATTAAACACATGAAACTTATTAATTAATGAAAAAAATTCATATACTTTATGAAATTTTCATTGGGTCAATGAAACCATTCATTAAAATTGATTTAATGAAACACCTTTGATTGACTCAATGAAACGTTTTTTTTAAGGACTTTTTTATTGAAAAATTCATTGGATTAATAAAGGAATTCATTAATACTACGCACAAATTTCTATCAAAGTACGTTCATCATATTGAACCTCAAAATACGTATTTTCGTTTCTTTCAAGTTTTTGATTTAAAATCTGTATTTAATTCGAAAACTAGAAAAAAAAAACGAAAATACGTATTTTGGAGTTCAATATGAACGAAGTATTAAGTATAGGCATTTTAAAGTTTTTGTCGTTTTTTTGGGTGTTTTTTTTTTTTAATTTTTGAGTTTACCCATTTTAATGCAAAATCAAAAACTTAAAAATTCGGCTACGTTGGAGACTAAAGAATTTATTTGTGTGTGAACTTAAATTAAATTTTTTTTTTCTCAGATGAGTACCTTACCCTCCACGATGGCAACCGATTTTGCCTTTAATTTAAAATTCTAAACTATAATTCTTAGAATACTATCTAATATTGTGTTTTTCTATCGCAAAAAGAGGTTTTTGAATAAACCTTTTTTTATATTTTTTTTTTAAAGCTAGTATACCCCTTAATGGCATTTCAAATACTATATACAATGTAGTTAAAGTTTCAAATCAAACTACCAGCATTTTCCATGCTAATTGGTTTAATTGCTGTATACCAACCTACTACTGCTCTTATTGCATCCTCATTCTATTTTTCGCAGGAACAATTAATTTGTGTGTATAGTTTCAGTAAACCTTATTAACGTATTTAGCCATGTTACAAACATATTCCTTTTGTACTCTATCCCACATACATTTCAACTATTAAAAATTGTAATTGAATCTTTTCTGCTTATGTTTTTTCCTCTCCTCTCTCAAAGATTTTGAATAGAACAAATAATATATTTGAATTGGTAACCGTAGAACCTGTAACAGACCGTGTAGATGATAAAAATCTAAATGATCTAATGTTGCATGATGATGGCTCAGAACCAGAAAAATCATTACGTTTAAAAGGTAAGTTTTGGAAAATTATTAAGGTTTTCAAATTGCAAGAATGGAAATGGCAAAAATTAAAAGAATTAACCCTCTAACAGGTAAGGCTGCCTCAGGGTAGCCTTCATAAAATTTACCACAAATGCGTCAAATGAGCGTTTTATAAAGGGTCCGCCATCTAACGTTTTTTTTTTCAACTAGTGCTTATTTCGTGAATGGTAACACTTAGCTCATGTCTGATTTGACAGATAATTTGTATTATCCTTCCGCTGAACGAATATGGTCCGTATGTTCGTTATCTTGTGAAAAAAGTGAAAGAAACTGGCATCCTCATCGATAAACCAAAGCGTGAAAAGCCAAAAACAGTGCGTACACCCGAGAATATTGCTGCTGTGGCAGAAAGTGTGCGTGAAGCGCCATCAACATCAATTCACCGTCAATTGAACATTTCGGAGACATCATTGAGACGAATTTTGCATAAAGACCTTGATATGACGCCATACAAAGTCCAATTGGTTCAGGAGTTTAAAAAAAAAAGTTATTTGCGGACCCTTTACTTAGAAATTAATATATTCCGATAGAAAACTAAATTTGCTAAATTTTTGGGAAGAAATTTGTCATGTGCCGTCCACGTTTTGGAAGCGAGAAAGATTCAAAATCAAAATTTTGTAAAATTTCAAAAACTTATTATTTATAAAAAAATATAGTTTTCAAAAATCTTAAAAACCAATTTAAGTTGATTAAAACTCTTTTTAATAAAATATGAGTAAGATTGAAGCTTTATCATAAATAATAAGCCCTTACTTTAGTCCAAGGACTCACAGAATTTTATCAGGATTCCTCTAAAGGACATCGTCTTAACTTAAAAACTAATAGACGGATTTTTATGAAATTTTGTAGAAAGAAGACATAAAGTATTAATAGCAAAACGTTGAAGTTTGAACAATATAAATTGAAGGTTAGATACTTTTTCGCCTAATTTCGCTTTTCCAAAAAGCGAAAATCCCAATATCTTCTTAAATAGGAGTAGAAAAAAAATTGTTTTTCGTTCGTGGTTATAACTTGGTAAGAGAAATATTTTTGTCCAAAACTTCTCTTTTATATGCTTTAGTTTTCAAAATGCACCCTAAAATATTTTGGCTCATATCGCCTAAATTAGGCAACGATAAACAATTTGTTGAAGAACTTATTATTTGTTTTTCGAGTGGGACACATGGCATGAATTTCGTTGCAAAACATCGTTTGCCAGTTAGAGGGTTAAACAGCACTTCAAATTTGTTGATTTTAAAATTTTGAAGTGTTTGTTATTCCAATAATCTTATGGTACTTTTATACTGAACAGCAAACTAGGTATTTTTTTTTTGAATTTTTTGATTTAAAATTTTTATAAAATTTAAAAGTCGAAAACTTGAAAAAACCCCAAAAACCTATTTTGTGGATCACTATGAATGTTGTTTTATAATTTTTTTGAATTATATATTCAAGGTCAAATGGTTTATATGGACAATTGGCGCATGATTATGTTTTTGGGTACCCCCGTTATGCCAGATTTAACATCTCTCATTACAACGGGTCTATATATCAACGATTTGTCTATGCATGATTTTAGCCGGTACTTTATAGGTTTTAAAAGATGCTTATTTCATATATTGATTATTACATTATTATTTTCAGAGATCTTATGCTAGCGGGTACCCAACAGTCTGTCGAACTGAAATTGGCCTTAGATCAAGAACAGCAAAAATCAAAAAAACTTGAAGAATCTATGAGAAAACTAGATGAAGAAATGCGAAGAACTGATGAGCTGTTATATCAAATGATACCAAAACAAGTGGCAGATCGTTTGAGAAGGGGTGAAAATCCTATAGATACATGTGAGGTTAGTTTTGAAGAAAATTATACAATCTAAAGAAAATCTGCCTAATAGTTAGGAAAATAAATATACTCAGAAAAACTCGACAGTAACTGAATTCCAAGTATTTGTGTAACGATTAATAATCACTCCTCAAAAAAATGATAAAATATAAATTTTGTGTTTTTCCGTTCTGGAACTCTTTATATAATATTATTTATTAGGTATCGTTTTAGGATCATTTAGCAACCTAGGACAAAAAAGGTAAGGTTAGGTTGAATGTGAGTCTGCTAAAATATGAGTTCACTCAAAGTCCATAAGACTCATTGCGGTTCGCTCAGTCTCCCCTAATCCACATGGAAGAAGTACTACCCGAAAACCTATAACCTTCTAGATTTCCTCAAAAAGTCCTCAAGATCAGACTGGGAAACATCCTGAAGACTAACCAGAACATGGAAAACACTGCTTTTTAGATATCTGCGTAGTCCCGGATACTGGCAAAGCAGATTTAACGCCGTCAACAGTGCCGCTACAGAAATCCGCAAAAGCTCAGTGGTTCTTGAAAATTCATATTGCCATACTGATTGTTTACTAAAACCAAAAGTAATTTCAGTTCTCCTTCGCTTAGGCAATGTCTATGGAATCCGCGATATCCTACAAACGATCAGGGCCGCCACCTCGCCCCGTCTTAGTATCCCATATATGCTCTATCTCAACGAACTGCTCTCCCAGAGGAACCAAGACTGTCGTCCCTTATGGTGCTAACTCTATTCATTTGAGCTGCATTATAAATTTCTACCTGGAAATCACCGAAATCGTCTGGAAGTCGCATAGAAACCCGAATGTTTAGTTCGCTAGAGTAAACTCCCGAGCCTTTCCTAATTTTCATCTTCGAACCGAGCGTTTAGGCCGAGATTTTACCACTCCGAATAATAGGACCGGCTGCAAAACCGCCAATGGTCTATACAATCACCTCAAAAGTCCTGAGGAAGTGTGCGATCAATAAAATGTAGTCCGTAACACGATCCTGTTGCATACCAGTAACCTCACGCAGTAGGTTGCTTTGCCCCAGGTTGCGTTGTCTCAGATAGTCTCAGATAGTGTGCACCTTACATTATTGTCCATTGGCAGGATGCCAACGATCACCTTCATGACAACCACATAAACCAGTCATTGCACCAAAAAGATATGATTTCGTGTTCACTGCCTTCGTGTTCAATACTCGCCCAATAATCGCTGTACACATTCAGTGGATATTATACGGTTGTAGACGCCACCGCCTACAAAAGTCCTCCGGCATATATCATATAGGGAATTTTCTTCCTCTCCTCGGTATTCCTCTGCCAGGAAAGTTTATATTCCGGAATGATACCCAGATACTTGCCTCCTTCGAAAGTCGAAGATTGGTCCATCTAATCAAGGGAGATTAAACTTCTTGCGAGTGTATTTTCTTTGCCCATTTAGATAGTCATACAAGAGCTTTCGTTTAAATAAAGTTGCACCTGATGAGTATCACAAGGTGAGTGTATGCCATAATTGATCAAAATTGTTAGCCAACAATTTTTCTTAATATAGAAAGAATTATAACTTTAATGATGGATTTAACATATGACAAATTCTTAAATTCCATTTGTCCTTCTCAAAATTCTATGACTAATCAAACACCACAATTTGATCAATACAAAAATTACTTCTTTCCAGATGTTCGATAGTGTCTCGATATTATTTTCGGATGTAGTTACTTTTACCGAAATCTGTAGCCGAATCACACCCATGGAAGTTGTTTCGATGTTAAATGCCATGTATTCCATATTCGATACATTAACAGAACGTAATTCCGTCTACAAAGTAGAAACTATTGGAGATGCTTATATGGTAGTGGCGGGGGCACCCGAAAAAGATGCTAATCATGCCGAAAAGGTATGTGATATGGCCTTAGATATGGTAGATGCTATAACAGATCTAAAAGATCCCTCAACGGGTCAACATTTGCGCATAAGAGTGGGTGTACATTCCGGAGCGGTAGTAGCGGGTATAGTGGGTTTGAAAATGCCCCGCTATTGTTTATTTGGTGATTCTGTTAATACCGCCTCTCGCATGGAGTCAACAAGTGCTGCTATGAAAGTACATGTATCCGAATCGACAAAAGAATTAATAGGACCAAATTATTTCTTAACCGAACGAGGAGAAATCGATGTTAAGGGTAAGGGAACAATGAAAACATATTGGCTAGAGGAACGAGAACATCGTAAGCCGTTACAATTGACTAAGGTGCAAGTATATCCAATGTCAACATTTGCACCATTAGCATCAGCTTCAGCGGCATTATTGAGTGCGAAACAGGCACCAAAAGCCATACTGCCAGCACCTAGCCCAGTAACACCTAAAGAGACAACATTAGCCTTAACTACAGCCAGTGCAGCTATACAAAGTCCAGCAGCAGATGCTAAAACCGATAATTCCACTAATCCAAATCAATCTTCAACTACTGAAGAACGTAATCGCATTTATTCACCTGTCACTTTTAAAGATGTGGCTCGACGTAGTATAGCAAACTCTCCAGTACGTTCTCTATATGGAGGTTCCAGTGTTAATCCCGAAAAGGGAAGAGAATCGCGTTCCAACTCAACTGGTCATGTTTTTTCACGCTCACCCAGTGATATCTTTGGTTCTTTAATCCTAGATACCGAAGAATTTCTAGAAGATTTACAAATCTCGCGCGGTTCTTTAGCCAATAGCTCACAGTGTCCCTGTAGTCCTATACCACCATTTCGTATTGGTAGCGCTCCTACCAAGCCAAGGCCTAATAATCCAGATCAATTTACTCCCGAAGAATTAGCGGCTATGGAACAAAGTACACCACCAGCTACAGCACCGGCCCGAGAAACTTATAACATGAAACCATCTACGTCAAGTTCAAGTTTAATGGTTGAAAAAGTCCAAAAAACAAGGTATGCTCCTAATTCTAAGGAAGTTTAAGAGATAAATATTTTAAAGCATTCTAAAGATTTGAAAATCGCATTGAAAAAATGTCCATAGTTTGATTTAAAGGTATTCAAGTATTATGATTTTAAATAAAGTTTTTGTTTTAATGCATGATTTATTTTGTTTTTTTTTAATTTTTTTAAATTATTTTTTTTTTTTAATTTTTTAAATTTACTTTTACTTTAATTAACTTTTCTTTAAATGCATCAACTTTTTATTAATCCAAGTTTTATACTAATTCCGAAACAATGAAACTCAAACATTTTTCCCCAGGAAGCCCGAAAACTTTTCAGTACATACCAAGTAAAAATAATTATATTCATTTAAGGACGTCCTTGAGATACCTTACACATTTGGATGATTTAGTACATATTCCTTAGTGCGTATTGAATTTAGGAAAGGGACCTGGGTATTGATTCTGTCCATGCAGTGATAAAATTAAGAAAGAATTATTTTTTTATTATTTCACACTTTGATCATAATGATAACTATGGCCAATTAAATTAACAGAAAAACCTACCTAAAATTTGTTAAAAATGACGTTGCAGAGAAAACTGCTGAAATTAGCAAATTTTTTATGCTAAATATTAATAAAATATGAACAGAGAAAATAAATCTATTAACAGTACAAAATTTTAGTTATATTCGAGTTGAATTTTAGTTTATTGAAAATAGCAATTTAATCTGCTAATTTAATATCAACAACAATTGTTGCTATATTTACCTTAAGTTTCGTAGAATGAAAATAACAGTATATTTAGCTATAATCAACAGAATTTTTTGCTAAATAATTGTAAATTGCTGATTGGGCAGATTTTTGTTCGTATTAATGAAAAATCAAATTTATTTTAGCAGATTAATTTGCTACTTTCAATTAACTAAAATTTAGCTCAAACATAACTAATTATTTTATGTTAGAAAGTGTTTTGCAACCGTCAGATAATGACAATCGTAATTCATTTTTAATTAATTACTGTAGAATATTACTTTAGTTAGTCTCTTTACAGGAAGAAGAAGAAAACATTTTTATTGAAAAATTTTACGGACACCAGATACATCCACTGGATACACCAGACTGCCGCAGTTTCGTCCCCCTCCTGGGACTCGTCAGTGGTTAATTTATGTGTCAATTGAACAAAGTATTTTATACTGTTAATTTGCTCTATATGAAAAACTTTTTTTTTTTTGGTGTCGTACTGGTATTTGAACTCACTGCCTTAGCATCAAGCTATTATTGTAAATTTTTAACGAACTTTCAACCTCCGTATATTTACAAAAATAAAGCAAATCAAACATATTAGCTAGGTTGATACTAGTATTTCGACCTGGCTAAAGATCTCATCAGAACCCGAAGTTTTAGAAAAGCTACAGCCTCCATAATAGGCAGAACTTTAACAAAAAACCTATTTATCATCAATTTTGCTCCATTCTTGTCTTCTTAGTAATCAAGCACGTGGTTAGGGTCTTTTCATAACAACCATCATGACGTTACTAAACTTTGAAGACCAAAAAATGCTCTATTTATATAAAATTTTTTTTTTTTTAACTAATTATTTTTTGGAGATTCGACAGATTTATTTTTGCTATACTAATATTTAGCAAATTTTAGCAGTTTTTTTCTGCAACGTCATTTTTAACTAATTTTTAGTAGTTTAAGCAAAAAATTTTACTAATTTTTTTCTAGTAGTATAAAGAATAAAAAAAATCCAAATAAATCCTCTAAGAATCATCAGTTAAATTAAATATCCAGAGGATGCCTTCAAAATTCAGCATCTAATATTGTGGATTATTGTTTTAAGATTATTCAAAAGTTTTTAAGGTCGCTGAATACAAATGTTCGGATTTGTTTTAAATTGTTTATTCGGCTGCTTTTTAAGGCCGCTGAGTATGAATCCTATATCAGACTTTTAAAATTAATATTGGCGGATCAATGATGGCGTACTACTATTTTAGGAGTTTAAAATAAATTATGTTAAAGTTTTAAATTTTTAAATGACGGATGATTATTAATAAATTATCGAATTTTTTAACAAATAAATCATTACGAAGATTTTGGGTGTCGTTTAATCCGAGTCTGGCATTAGGCCACCAAAGTTTTAAATTACTGATTCAATAATTCGAATTAATTTTAAGAAAGCAATATTATATGTTTTAAATTATATATTTTTAAATTTTTAGATACGCTCAAATAAAAAAGTCTGTAAAAGTTACAGAGAAATTAACAATTTTAAGACCAGCAGACCGATTACATAGTTATAGCAAAAATTATCTGTAATTATTAGTAAAGTGATAGTAGTAGCAAAAATTATTAAACATTATTTAAAGTTAAGTAAACCCTTAACTCATTTTTGACACAGTGTTCCTTTTTCGACCCAGTACTTTTAAACAACTACTTTTTTTTACTGAAACAAGATAACTAAGTGATTTGAAAAATTTAAGAAAAATCTCTAAAATTGAAGAAATCGCCTAAATATAATTTAAAACCTATTTAACTTTACCGATTTATTTGAATTTGGCGATTATTTTTTTCAATTCTGAAGATTTTTTTAAATGTTACCAATTTTTTTTTTTAAGTTATAGATTTTATCAATTTTTTTTATTTTTAAAATTTTGAAATTTTTTCAAAATTTTGGTGAATTTTTTTTAAATTGGAAAATTTTTTAATTTTTGCGTTTAAATTTTTTCGATTTTTATATTTTCTTTTTTCAATTTTGGCATTCACGCGTGAAATTATTCAGCATCTTGTTTACAATAGTGGGTCAAAAAATTGTGAAAAATTGTTATCCAGAGTTGCCAAATAATTATTTGAAAAAATAAATTTTTGATCTTTTTTGATGAATCTTTTTTCAAATATTATTTAAAAATATAAAAAAGCCTAAGCTTTTATATGTTTGATTGTAGTGATGGTAAAAAATACAAAAATGTATATCTCTTCTAGAAATTAATTCATCGATTGTATATAATTTTTAAAAAACTGACCGATCGAACGATGAACTTTTCAAATACACAAAGTCTTAAATATTTCAAAATGTGTTCCGTTTTCACTCAAAACATAATAAATGAATGAATTTCATTAAAATACTAATAAACTTTTAAAAATTATAGCGTCAGGGTTGCCATATTACAAATTTAAAAAATGGTCAAAAACCAAAATTTTTCCAAACAAATTTTATATATCCGTTAACTTTAAAAAAAAATATTTTTCATATATTTATATAAAGATTTGTTCACAAAATTATACAAAATTAAGATTTTTAAAATATCTTCAATCCTATCAAAGTTTAAACTTTGGTTGCCAATATTTCCACTGGAGGGCGCTTTAAGGAACAAAATGACAACAATTTCTTAATGAAGCAATTTCTCATGTATAACTGGAAAGTTTGTTTTAAAAATGTCCAGCGGTTTTATGACGTGTCATTAATGAGTTAATGCAAATCAATTTGCAACAATCGTCATTTCTTTTTTTTTTTTGCAAAAAATTTAAAAAAAAAAATTAATTTAAAATTTATTTTAACTATATTTTGGTATTTTCTTTATAATTTATAAATTGTTTAAATTAAAAAAAAAAATTGTTTGCTCTCAACTTTGAAAAATGGAAATTAGTAAAAAATTGTTGCTACTTCTAGCAACGCCGGTTTAAAATATTTGTAAAATATTTTGCTTAAATTTGTGGAAACATGTTCACTAAAAAATGGTTTTGTCCTTAAAATTAGTACAAAAACTGTACATTGGGATATAAAAGGTTTTACTGATTTTTTTACTAACCTTTTTATATGAGTGTAGTAATTGGTACAACGACCGCTTTTCGAATGGTGGCATAATTGGAACTTGCGATCTCTCACTTTCGCATAGATTTGACTTAAGATAGTAATCAGAACATATCCCAATAAGAGCATTAAGTTTTAGATGACATTTTTCTAGCGAAATATCCTTTTACGAAAAAATCCATCGATTGTATAGAAAATGTCGTGACTGAATATCGTGAGCAGTTACGAAAGCCAGCCGATTTCAAACGGCTAGCCATTTGAATTTTTCAAATATTTTCTTTATAGATATACCACGTACGTCCAACACATTCTCATGTGTTACGCGCACTGACAGCTAATGTCAAAAAGTCTGAGATCTATGTAATCTATAGTCTTAAGTATACAAATAAAACAAAAATTAAAAACTACCCAGCCAGAAATTTCCAATGGTCTGAAAAATCAAGCACTGGCAGAGCACTGTTTGCCAATGGTCCAATAAAGCACTGATTTAGAACGCTCTGCCAACGTTAGTAAAAAGTGCTTTGCCAGTGCTTAATTAACAAAATTTACAACAGTAAAAATAATAAAAGCACTGGCACAGCCCTGGCTTAGAACGATCTGCCAACGTTCGTAAAAAGTGCTTTGCCAGTACTTGATTTACAAAATTTACAACCGTAAAAATAAAAAAGCACTGGCACAGCACTGGCTTAGAACGCTTTCCCAACATTGGCAAAAAGTACATTGCCAGTACTAATTGACAAAATTTACAACCGTTAACATAATAAAAGCAGTGGCACAGCCCTTGTTCACAACGCTTTCCCAACGCTGGCCAAAAGTGCTTTACCGGTGCTCGATTTACTAAATTTACAACCGTTAATAAAAACGAAATTTAATGCATGTACAGGGTGGGGCAAAAGTCACGAAGGGGTTTAAAACAGTCATAACTTTTTTAATTTTTAATTTTATTTTTTTTTTTTTTACAAAATAATAAAATATGATACTGGGAGATTTTTTAAATTTAGGTGTGAAAGATTACGTCACGTAAGTGAGCACCATTTTCAGCCTCGCAAAGTTGAGCTCTTTTAATAGCATTTTCCATGACACGAGTCAGAGTATCTGGCTGCAACGCTCTTATTTTGGCTTGAATATTCTCTTTGAGCTGTGCAAATGTTCTGGGTTTATTGATATACACCTTCTCTTTCAAATATCCCCAAAGGAAATAATCTGGTGCTGTTAAATACGGCGAACGGGCAGGCCAATTGAATGCTGAATTTTTGGAAATTAAACGTTCGCCAAAAATCTGCCTTAGGAGCTGCATAGTGGCTCGAGCAGTGTGTGCAGTGGCCCCATCTTGTTGGAACCACATCTCTCGATTGTCAGAAAGAGCTGGCCTTTAAAATTTCGATATCGCTCGCCATTTACCGTTACATTTACCTTCGAGTTGATGTTTCAGGATTCTCCTCAACACTCTCCAGAACGCGTTGAATATTTGCTTCACTAATAACAGAATGTGGTCTTCCGCTTCGTGGAAGATCCCTCACTGAGCCTTGTTCCTGAAAACGTGTCACTAAGCGTCGAATCATTGATTCGGATGGTGAATTCCGCACATTAAAATGACGACGATAGGCTCGTTGAGTTTGAATTATTGATCGATGATGTTCAAAATAAAGTTCTATGATTTTGGTTCGCTGGATAACGTTGTAACCTTTCATAATTAATCTCCCAGATTTATTTCACAAGTCCTAAAAAGAAAAATAAAAAAAAAATTAAATTAGAAAAGTTATTAATTTTTCAAATCCCTTCGCGACTTTTGTCCCACCCTGTACTTGTTTTTAAATAAGTTAGCAGGTTTTAATAAAAATAACAAATTAATAGTATTTTTGAAATTTATTTTACATACTTTATTGCTATTATTTATGTAAAAGAGTTATGGCAAATGTTTCATTATTTACAGTAGTAAGAATGCACTTAAATTCTACCATATTTATATTTATTTCAATATTATTTTCAATCATATTTTTAACTGTGAATATTCCAATTTCTTTTGATGATACTGGATAATTAAACGAATCGCTAACTTCATTAAAAACATTGCCTTTTAAATGAATATCACAAACTTTGTATTTAGAAAGTTTTGTGCTGAAAATTTCGTTTACTACCATAATGTTGCCATCGTCGAGTAAACAAATATTGTCAGGATGAATGGATGTAATCTGGAAACCGGAAATGTTAACATACGAAAAAACTACTCTCGATTCCAAGGCTTCTTGAACATTTCCCAAAGAATATTTCATAATTCTGTTTATGGGATATACCAATCGAATATTCTTATTATTATTATTGGTATGAAAAATATGCAATTTTCTCTGTATTTGAGCAATTGGATTTGTAGGACAATTTATTATAGACTTTATAAAACGAAGGCTGTTTTCAAAATCAAAGGCGGAATATTGAGAACTTGGTGCTCTATGTTTTTTTTTATATTAATTTATTATTTACTTTATTAGTTGTTTTACCAATGCTTTGCCAAAGTTTTAAAGTTATGATTTTGGTACTGGCGAAGCACTCATTGCCAGTGCTTTGCCAACGTTTTAAAAAAGGAATGGCCAAGCCCTGCCCGGTGTTATCATTTTGGGATTGGGAAAGCACTTAAATCTTCAGAAATCCAACGCTCTGCCAACGCTTATACCACCGTTGAAAGCACTGGGCCAATGCTTTGCCGTTCGTATTTTTCTGGCTGGGTATTGTTCCAGGGTGCCTTATAATTAAATAAAAAAATGCAATTTTTAAAATTTTGTTATGGCACTTTTTTGAAAATTTTTTGATTTATATAAAGAAGTGCGGTGATATAAATCTTATATGAAGAATTTCATATCAAAACCGATATGCATTGAACCCGACCCTCTCAGCTTTTGATGAAATTTTGCATACAGCTACATTTTACCTATACAAACACACCCTCATTTTTAGAAATTGCATTTTTAAAAATATGTGGGCGTGGCAAGGTATCGAAGTTTTTGAAAAATGACGATAATATGTACTTTCAAGCTGTTATTACTACGGAATGACTTAACCGATTTCAAAGATCTTGGTACCATTAGAAAGGTATTTAAATCAGCTAACAAGAGATGCATTTATTTAAAAAAAAAATAAAAAAAGAAAAAAAAACGGCATTTTAGTTTTTAGTTATATATATTAAATAGACTTTTCTAAAAAAAAATTTTTTTGGAAAAAAACACTTGGCCTTTGAAGTGTTTTCCCAGTTTAAAGTTTTATTTTTGCCAAATATTTCAGTGTAATAGAAAATGTGTACAGTGTATGTTTTCGAAAGCTGACTTATGTACCTTTCTAATGGCGTCAAGATCTTTGCAATCGGTTGAGCCATTTCGTAGTAATCGCTGCTTAAAAGTACCTATTACCGTCAAGCGCACAAGGGTTCATGGTTTTGATATGAAATTCATCATATACTGATTTGGTTATTGACGTATGGAAAAAAATTTTCGAATAAGAAAAATTTGTTGTACAGTATGTACTTTTTTTGGAAAATTAAAAGATATACTCAAGAACTTTCCAAACTTGTACTAACTTTAATATACATGAAATGGCTCATTTTCCTTTTTAATGGGAAAAATTATCTGGGTATTAAAGGGGTGAAATAAAATAGAAAACAAACAAAATTACATAAAAAATCCAGCGCAAGAAAAACTAACGAAACACTTTCTTTCTAGTCTGATTTTAAAGATATAATTACAACTGAACTATACTTTAGCTTTCTTTCGAAATAGTTGTGGGAAATAAAATTTCTTTTGATTTTTTTTTAAACCTCTTAATCGCTTACTTGTTTTAATGCATTCACTTCACACTTAAAAAAGGAATTTATTATACGTATAAAAAAGAACATCCAATAACTGGTTTTTATGCTCATTTTCGAGCATAAACACCTTATTGCCTATGACAAGCCAATGTTTAAAAATGTGCTTTTCAACTCAATTTGAACGCATTCGCTGTGAGTAAAACTGGTGCTTTTATTTCTTTTTGGTCTGGTCTATTTTTGCTGGGTAGCTCAAAACTTTATCTTTTTATAATTTTTTTTTAGTTCTCCTTATTTGAAACGAGCTTAAGATCATTTATTTATTAATCAATCAAATTGTAATAATTGTTCCCTGAAGAAGTCACAAAATGTGGAGACGAAATATTGGAAATAAACAATTATAATTAATAAATAAATTATCTTTTTTTTAATTGATTCTAAAATTAAAATCGTCCATCAAACACCGAACCCACCAGCAATATTATTGCACAACTTGTTGCTTTTGTTCTTTATTCTATTACCATATGTGGTAAAAGATTGAGGAACAAAATCGGACACTTTTAAACACAAATTGTTTAAATATTTTTTATTTTGACGCTATCGACTTAAAAGTCATTGGATCTAGCAAGAAAATTCAACCTTCTGGTAATACTTATTTTAAAAAACATTTTTTTTATTATACCTTGCTGTCTGTGCATATGTCAGCCGATTTTATCCGATAAGCCGCCGCCGATAACATGTTACCTTAGCCGCCGCAAGTCGATAAGCCGAGTGGGCCTGCATCTCTGGTCTTGATATACTAATTGTTATTATTTTCAGATTAAATTCTATCTAAACTTGGGCACAATTAGACATTTTTTATGTTTTTTGTATTAAAAAAATAAATGCACTCTAATTTCGAGTTCCTGCTGTTTAACTTTTTTTCCCTCTTTCACTTACTATCTCTCTTTTTTCTGTAACAATTTTTTTAACTAGAAAAATAACATTTTCACCTAGAACATCCAATGCTGCAATGACACAAGAAAAGGAGGAAAACTCCCATATGTCCCTGGCCAAAGCAGTTACTGCTGTACAGCAGCAACAACAACAACAAACACAATGTCCGAAAAATTCCGTATTTAATGAAAGCCGTAGAACATCGAAAGAATCAATATCAATGAACTCACCGCCACCCTTACGTTCATTATCGGCTCCCCTGCCCATGTCTAAGGCAGCGCGAAAAGCTTTTCTGGCAGCTAAACAAACTAAAGCTTTAGAGAAATTAGATAAAATGATCGAGGAAGGAACCGAAAATGATCAACAAATAAAAACCCCAGAATCCATGAGCATTAATGATGTATTCGGTGATCGTATAACAGGAGAGGAGGCAGGAGGTGTTAGTAATGATATGGATATGGGAGGAGGATGTCCATTATTTTTACCACCACCACCACCACCACCAAGACATATGATCAATTCAGTATCAGATTCAAATATATGTAGTCATGGGTAAGTTGAATTTCTTATGTGAAGCATTTCCATTGGGGTTATAAAATTTTTAATTTTTTTGCACTTATCAAATTTTACCTAAACTCATAGAAATAAACCTGTAAAAATAGCAGAAAAAGCTACTAAAAATTAGTTAAAAATTAGCAGATTTTTTTTTTTTTTTTTGCTAAATATTAATAAAATAAGAACAGCAAAAATAAAACTGTTAACTTTACAAAATTTTATTTATGTTAGAGTTGAATTTTAGTTAATTGAAAATAGTTATTTAAAAATTAAAATTAACAAAATCTATTACTAAATATTTGTAGACTAAAAACATCAAACAAAAACCGTAATATCTACAAAACTGTTTTTATATTTACCTTAAATTTAGTAGAATTCAAATAATAGTATATTTTCCTAAAATCAACAGAAATGTTTGTTAAAAAATTGTAGATTGCTGGTTTCAAAAGGTTTGATTTTTATTTGCATTTGCAACAAAGCTTAAAAAAACTTTAAAAATTTACTTTTTTTGTGATTTTTTGTCTACTAATATTTAGCAATTTTTTGCTGATTTTAAAAGATTAATTTGTTATTTTCAATTAACTAAAATTAAGCTCAGATATAACTAAAAATTTGTATATTCAACAGATTTATTTCTTATCTTACTAATATTTAACAAAATAAAAAAATCTGCTAATTTTAGCAGTTTTTTCTAAAACAAAGATAATGGAGTAATTTGCTGTATATTAAAGTTTTACAAGTTTGGAAAGTCCTTGATCTTATCGTTTAATTTTACTAAAATACAACATACACTGAAACAAATATTTCCCTACTTTTTTCAATAAAAGCGGTTTGTTGAAAATTTTAAAAGCTGTCAATTAAAAATTAATTGAATCAATTAAATATTTGCTCAAATTCGGAACTTGATTGACATTTTTTTATATTATCGCTCAAAAGCAAACATCAACACATTTTTGTAGCTTTTTCTAATATTTATGTAGTTGTTTTAATAAATGTTTAGTTTTAGTACATAGATGCCCAAGGTAGTAGTATTGGTGAGAGTGACGAAATAACACTGGAAGAAAACAATTTGCTATTCATTTTATTTAGTCGTCAACGATATATTTCGAAATAAAAAGATTCTTCGAATTGTTTATAAATTTTCCCTCATTTAATCATTGTTCAATTTGCAATTAAAAAGTAATGAAATCTTCTATGTTGATACTCTTATTGCAGTTACGCAATAAAAGTATATTTCTCAAACTAGAAGAATTCAGCTTATTGCGTTTTTTTGAGCAAATATAATTCAAATCTGAAAATATTTGTTCGCAAAGATACGTTGAGGGAAATAAAGATAAACACTTCAATGAAATCTTCTTTATTTCAGGATATATTGTACCATCCAGATTTTTCCAGAATTCTATATTGTTAAAATTATGCGGCAAATCTATTTCACTTCGAAGTATAATAAGTTCTGTTTGGATTGGAAATTCGTACTTTAATATATCGCATTTAAAAGGGTTTTGAAAAATATCCAGTAAATGCTGAATATTTTTAAAATCCTTAAACCTGTCATTAAAGTTATTGAAAAGCGTTTCTAATATTTCCAAAAGATCCAACTTTTTCAAGATTTTCTCCTTGTCGTAAATAACAGAAGTTTTCGGAAAGTCCGAAAAGTCTTCAGAATCAATTTGAGCTGCAAGTAAAAATAGCTGAGTTTTAAAATCTGAAAGAATTTTAAACATATCCGAAATTTTATTATCTTTTCCCTGCAGCTTTAAATTTAACTCATTCAAAATGTTACAAATGTCTGTTAAAAACGCCATGTGTAAAATAAATTGATAATCTTTTAAATATTCTTTCTGCAAGTGTAGTTTGCCTCTCCCTCTCAACATGCTGATTTCCTATTGGTTGATTGACGATCAAACAAAAGAGCGTAAGTATACGTGTGAGTTGAATTTGCTGATATCAGCTACTACTGGGCATCTATGTTTTAGTAGTACAGTGCACTCGCGATAATATGAACTAACTAAAACCAGTTCACTTTTGTAAGATTGTTCATATTTGCGAATGGCATCTAATTTAAATTTAAAAACGTTTTTCCAATAAAATTAAAGGTTCTTATGTTAAATTTTTTATTAATTGTTTATTGGATTAACAAAAACAATTAATTTTTGAAAAAGAAACAAAAAAAGAACTTTTCACGTTAAATTTATATTCACAAAACGAATGAGGAATTCTAGCTGAATCTGAGCACTAACTAAAACATGTATGTTAGAAATTTTGATTGACATGTGAGACAATTTAAAAGCAAACAGCTAGGGTAATCCCCAAATTATAATTCAGTTGAATAAAAATTTTACCACTACCCTGTTGATTTAGATTTAAACACTGCGTAGGTTGATAAACTCCGTTAAAAATACAAAAATAAGCTGTTCATATTTTAAAGCTTTGGCACTAAGTTCATATTTTAGAGTAGTCAATGGAAGAAAAAAAATTTTCATATTTTGGGATGTTCATATATTAGGGTGTTCATAGTTTTCGCGAGTGCACTGTATTAGTAATAAATATTTTTTAAATTCATTTCATTTCATTTAGATTATTATAAGGTTTATTACTTTATTAAGTTGAATAATCTAGTTTCAATTGTTAAAATTATCATAACATTGACAATGAAATTTTTGAAGTTTAATTTCGTTTAATAAAAATTTGAAATTTTTTTAAACAGAAAGAAAATGCAAAAAAAATATATTAAAATTTTTTTTAAATGCAAAAAATACTCTGATTTCAACAAAAATAAAATCTAAAAAAAGTATTGACATAACCCCTACGCTTCAATAGAAAGAAAAAAACTAATTTCTGTTTGAATTTGATCACATTAGTATAAATAAATCTGCTAACTAAATAAGAATTTCATGCCGGCTTAAGTTCAATGTTGTAAAGTTGAAGCTGTTTAAAAAACATTTGGTTTGGGAACAACAATTTGTTTTTTTTCCTTGGGCAGGAATGAAATCCGGATAGGGACACGCCTACATCAGATTGTTTTTCACAATTTGTTAAATAAGTTTTGGGACGTTAGCACATTTAATTACTATAAATGCAATTAATGTTTATCCCGATGAAAATAAATTTAAATAACAAATATGCAGGTGCTTGTGCAAATTTAAATGTAACTGACACTAATAGAAAACATATGATTATCTATTGTTGATTTACTTGAATAAACGTCACTACATTGCTAGGTCTGTCAAAAAAAACAGAGTAGTATTTGGAAGATGACAAAGCCAATTGTGACAATATTTTGTTGTTGTTTTTGTTTTTTTCTTTGATATTTTAAATTTTGAATCTCGCTCCTAGACGAGGACAAGAAATTCTCATTGAGTTTGTGATTTAACATAACAAATATCTCTAGAAATTCTAATAACAAAGTCCCCTGAAGATTTCCTTGGGCAGGAATGAAATTCCGGATAGGGACACGCCTACATCAGATTGCTTTTCACAATTTGTTAAATAAGTTTTGGGACTTTAGCACATTTAATTACTATAAATGCAATTAATGTTTATCCCGATGAAAATAAATTTAAATATTTTTTTTTTGTTTTTTTTTCTGAACGTATACGATCACTTTTTAATCAAATGAGTTATTATTTAATTGAAAAAAAAAATCAATTAAAGAGCTATCAATTTCTAATTGAATTAACAATTTTCGTTGTTGGCGGAATTTCAGCAATTAAAGTTATTGAATCTATGGTTTTCGTAATTGAAATGGGTTTTTATTTGTTTGTGTGTACTGTGGGTTAGAAGGGGGAGGTTTCGCCACTGGGGCACATATGCCACCCCCGATTTTCTCTGTATTTAAAATAGTTATTTAAAAGTTCATTTCCATAATTTGTGCAGTTATTGATCATTTTTCGTGTCAACAAATTTTACACTTAAACTTCACATGTGGACGAAAAATTTTTGAACATCCTTGCTAAAACTGTGAATATTCATAGGAAATTTTTCCTATTTTGTACTTTATCATTATCAAGAAAGTATGTACTTTGTTGGAACTTTTTCAGCGAAAAATTATTCTACTAAAGTGTTTTCGGTGATGCCACTTTTTTCTTTCATTATAATAATGTATAAATGAATCAAAGTTTGTGGTTATTTTGATTTTACAATTATTATTAGAACGATTTTTATTGAAATGCTTCTTGGTTGAATATTTGAAATTTTGGTCAGTAAAAATTTCGTCGGTAAATATAAGACGTATACGTTATATTAATTCGTTACATGTAATTTCATTTCAATAAATTCGAAGAAAATAAACCTTTTTGAAATTTGGTTGCTGAAATTACAGCTAAAAAAACAGTTAAAAAAATGTTGACAGAGTAATGACAGTGCTTTAAAAAAAAAGGTGGCGAATGCTGCCCGTTCTACCCTACAACAAACTTTTCTGACTGTTCTTTCTCCTACCCTTTTTCTTATTTTTATTAATGACCTTCTTGGTCAGACCTTCAATCCTATCTACTCTTTTGCAGATGACAGCAACATTTGTCATTCATTTTCATTCGATCACAGGCCAAGCTCTTTGGAGATAGATAGCATGCGGCAGAACATGAATGACACACTCAATCAAGACCTTTCTACAATCTCTGAGTGGGAGTCGCGCGAATAAGGTCGATTTTAATGTACGCAAGACCCAATGTTGTATGTTAAACCACAGACGGGCTGTGGAATTAACATTATCATCTGTAACTATGGATGGTATAAGTATTGAGGAATCGGATACTCTTGATGTTCTGGGCATGAAAATACAGTGTGATGTCCGCTGGAATAAGCACGTATTTCAAGTGTCGAAAGAAGCATTCAAGTGCCTTGGTTTTCTGAAACGGTGCAAGACTTACTTCACTCCATCCGATCTCCTTACTATCTATACCAGCTATATCCGGCCGAAAATGGAATACAACTCTCATATATGGGCAGGGGCTTCAGTGTCTATTCTGAAGCTTCTGGACCGTGTTCAGGGGAGTGCGGTGAAGCTTATCAATGACAGTAGTGTATCCAACTCTATTGATTTATTGGAGCATCGTCGGAATGTGGGTTGTTTGACACTTTTCTATCGATATTACCATGGGAGGTGCTCATCTGAGATAAGTGAACTTAGCCCGCGTTTTTTATTCGTAATTCGCTTAATTGATTGTGTTTCGCACAACGCATTACAGAGAAAATTCGTTTTTTAGTCGAACGATTCGTATGTGGAACAAACTTCCCGCAAAAGTCTTCCCTGTTACTTACAATTTAGAAAAATTTAAATCAAATATCCACAAACACTACTCCCTCTTTCCTCCTTCCCATACCCTATTTCCTGATCAATACAATGCACTGCATGAGTAGGGGGCATCCCCTGAGTATTGGTTAAATTAAAAAAAAAAAAAAAATAACAACGGTATTTTTTCTATAAATTAAAATTTTTTCAAAAATGTGCCATAAACAATTTCAAAAATTGTATTTATTTAATTAATTATATGGCAACCCTGGAACAATAGCTTCTCAAGTTTTTTTTATTTATTTGTATACTAAAGACCTCAAATTGCAACATGCTTTTTACTGCGTTATTATATCTCTATCATATCCAAAATTATCAGGCCTTAAAAGTAGGTGATGCTTGAAAAGCAACGGTACCTAAAATGGGTTAATTCAAAAAAAAACCGTTAAATTTCATATCTTTTTATTAAAATCGTTACTACAAATAAAATTTGGAACTTCGTTCACCAAAGAAAGGTGCAAGAGAGAAATTGTTTTCTTGAGCTTCAAAGTTCAAGTTGGTTTATTAAAATATTTTTGATAAGCCAACAACATGTAATATTAAATTTTCAATTAAAAGAAAAATTTTTAAAAATACCCATTGCTGAAAAATAGCAAAAAAAGCTATATTAAAAAAAAGCTTAAATAAGCTTAATATTTACAAAATAAGCTTAAATAAGCAAATATCAATAAACAAGCTGAAAAAGCTCTACAAATATATGTAGCTTAAAACTTTCATAATTTCATGATCAGAACTTTTGGTCAGTCTAAATAGTTCTATTATTTCAAATAAAATAATTTTTGGTTGCCCTAGTCATAACTTTGTGTGAAAGATTTACAAAAAAAAATGTTGTATACGAATTTTGGGGTTTACAAATTTTATTAAAAAAAAAAAAAAAATTAAATGTACTTTTTGTTGGATTTAATTTTGAATTGTCAGGTTTGAGATCATAATTAAAATGTTACTATTACAAATAGGAAACACTAAATATAAGAGAAGTTAAAAAAAAATCTTGTGGGGATCAGCGCTATAGCGATTGCTGCACTTTCGACCTAAACGAATAGGTCATCTTCAGTCTCATTCTAATCCATCACTCACAAGAAACTCAAGGTTTGATCAGGTATATATATCAACCAACCATAGAAAATCGGCAATGTTAATTGATTACCCGAACAACATGATATTTATTTTTTAATCAAAATTATTTTTTGAAAAAAAAATCCCCTTTGAATATTTTTTATACAAATATCTAAACATATGTTCTAAATACGCTAAAAATTTCAGAGTAGAATCTCTACTCATTTTTGAGATATTTAAAAAAACATACTACAATTGACACCAGAATTGAAGCAAGTTTTGCTATAAAATGTAAAAAAAAAAATCTTTTCCCGAGACATGCTACAGATTTGTTCAGATATCACAAAAAGTAGCAGAGATTCCACTTTGAAATTGTCAGGGTATTTAGAACACTTGTTTAGCTATTTGTATTAAATAAAATAGAAGAGGATTTTTCTCAAAAATATAAAATTATAAAATAAAATTTATAAAATTTCTGAACCGCAATTTTCAATATACCTAGGCAAAAAGAATTTTTAAATATCTTCAGGGCTGCCACAGTTTTGAAAATAAAAAAATCGTTTTAGAAACAAGCGTTTACTGTCAAAATACTCGCCAAGTTTTATCAAATTCGGAGACTATCGAAAAATAGAAATACTCTATAGCAGATTTAATAATTCTCATTTGGTGTATAATCTTTTTTTTTCAGTCACAGTCATGGTCATGCACCAACTATGCATCATGCTCCCTGTCATCATGTTCACGAACCCACATCCTCATCAAAAATAACAACCAGTCAAAGTTTTAGTCATGCCCGACATACGGCCGCCATACATCCATGTTGTTCCGGTTATACACCCCATTCCTCAAATGGTCGTCATTCACATCGTATGCATTCAAATGCATGTGAAATTCTCTAGGCCTGTTTGGACTCATTCAAGGATTTCGTGTGAACAAAGCAATGGTTTTCAAAAGTAGCTTTAACTTGATGAAATACCCACAATTGAAACATCGGATATTATTTGTGGATATTCTTCTATGAACGCTTTAAGTATTTTATATGTGTATAGTATTGAATGTAGAGTACAAAAATGTTAATATACCAGAAGATGTCCTGAATTTCGCATAATTTTTGTTCCATAATGAAATTCAGTATAGTTTTCAAATTAAGTCAAATTAATAAAGTTTTAAATTCTTATAATATTCTATATAATATACATTAGTATACCTCTTAAAAGGACAATATATCAAATATTTGGAGATTTCCCAAAAAAAAAAATAATATAGAGATTATTTTTATTTTTCTCTGTTTACAAATAAAATACTCTACAAAAATTATTTAGGTGTAGTTAGGAATAATGCATATCTCAAAAAATATATATTAAAAAAATTGGATTTTGTTCTGGATTTTGATTAAAAATAAAATATTTAACCTCATTTTTATAATGTTCCACATAAAATTTAAATTTAACTGTTCGTCTATTTTAACGGGACATTTAAAAATCGTACCTAACTTAGAAAGTCTTCCTAGCGAGGATTCATTTTTAGGTAAAATTTTGATATTTGATAGAGGAAATAAATTGCACGAAGTTTTGTAATACTCTGTATGGAGAAAAAAATTGTTAATTATTGACCGGGCTTCTCTGAAAATATTTATGTTGGTGTAAAAATACGTCAGGATAATTCGATATCGCGAATAAATTACAATGGGTTAATATTGATATTTGGTAATTCTGTTTCAAATGTTGATATTTTAAATCGAAATTAAATTAAAAGTATTAAAAATCATGATTTGCATTAAACGATGAAAATGAATTAAACAAAAATCTAAAAATAGAATATTTGTGTTGTTAGTGTTGTCACTTCTGAGTATAATATACAATAACAGAAAAAGCTAATAGCAAAGAACACTGCAATTTAGCTGCATTAGATTCGAGGCCATACTTGGGAGTGATCGCTAAACGGTCATGACTTGGTATTGTTACGTGTGTAATGTAAGATGAGCGCAGGTTTGATTCTTACAGCCGCAGGTTGTTGAAAAATTTATCATATAGAGACAATCTGACAATTATAAGACACAAATAATAAAAGAATTTAAATGGAAAATCACTGATGAGCCTGTCCCTAAAAAGACAGAAACTAGTCTAGTCTGATTTAAAAATTAATAGTGTTTATAATTTTTAGAGAAAAACGTTTATTCTTCTTCTTAACCTCAACATTTCTAAATTAAATTTGTCAAATGCATATTAATTAAAAATTAATTGCGACTGTCTATATGACGTTAATATAACACTGTACTTAAATTATTCAAGTTCGAGGCCATACTCTATATATTTCATTATTAGGATATTGTCCTAACAAATAATCTATAGAGTTTTTGTTTTCAAATTTATTAATTGGCTACTTTCTTTCATTTTCTAGGCTCCCATTATTTTTAATAAAAATTATATCAAATTTGCATTAAACTATTTTTTAATAAGGCTTTTAAAGCTGAAATCGGCTCGAAAAGAAGTCAAAAACAACCATTTTTAAAACTTTAATTTAATACCTACTTTGTTCGAAAGAGCTCTTGGTTACTATCGAAATTTTAAAAGTAACTCCTTAAAGAGCTTCAAATGAACTAACTCAATTAGTGCTCAATTCCCCAACAATTATTTTTGTTAATCTTTTCTTTAATAATTCATTCATATTTAAGCTTCATTTCCAAAACTTGAATTGGTACTGAATGAATTCCCAACTTGAATGGTGCAAATGTTATGTTTGTTCAATAGTTTACTAACTCAATGAGGGAAAATTTAGTATCATTCATTTAACCCAGCAAAGTTTGACATAACCACACAAAGCTCAAAATTATTTTTTTTTTTTAATTGCCGTTTAACTTTTTTTTTGAACTCCTGAAGCAATTGGACTTTGTATGGCGTCATACCAAGGTCTTTATGCAAAATTCGTCTCAATGATGTGTCCGAAATGTTCAATTGTTGAGAACGACGGCGAATTGATGTTGATGGCGCTTCACGCACACTTTCTGCCACATCAGCAATATTCTCGGGTGTACGCACTGTTTTTGGCTTTTCACGCTTTGGTTTATCGATGAGGATGCCAGTTTCTTTCACTTTTTTCACAAGATAACGAACATACGGACCATATTCGTTCAGCGGAAGTATAAAACTAATTATCTGTCAAATCAGACATGAGCTAAGTGTTACCATTCACGAAATAAGCACTAGTTGAAAAAAAAAAACGTTAGATGGCGGACCCTTTATATGACGATTTATTTCTAAACTCTCCCACTTTAAGAAAAAAGTTTGCCGCATAAAATTGAGACTTACAGTGTTGTCCTTTAAAATATAAGGACTTCATGAAACCGCTTTTATAATTTTTCAAATAAATGGGCAAAGTAGTGGGTTAAACTTCTAATAAGTGACCATTTTTAGGAAAAGTATGTTAATATTTGAACTTACTGTGCTTAACTTGAACATTGAAATTTTTGTTTTTTTTAATAAATCATTATCGATAGACTTTTCTATGGGCTATCGAATTAGGTTTCAGGATATTTTGAGGGTGAGCGTGTTCTTAATTGGAATTTAATAAAATTAGCACACTTATTTTGAATGACACATTTATTATATACACAAATTTTCGTAACGTTACAATATTTCTTTTAGATTTTATGTAACTTTTTAGATGAAGGACATTATGGAGCTTGTCGATGCCTTGCTCGGAAATATACACAATTTTGTATATACCATTCTGGTTGCATATCTAAGAAATATACCAATTTTCGTCACATTCTAATAATATCGTAGCTTTTATTGCATTTTTAGCTTTCAGGATATATGACAGGTAGGCGGAACCTTGCTGCGATTTTGACATAGTGTATCACAAACCAACAACTATCACTTTAAAAACCTATAATTTCTATAAATTTTACTCAAATGCAAACATTAAACGATGGTGCGCATCGTTGGAATTATGCGCAAGGAACAATATTTGTCCATCCTGCAACAAAATCTTACTGATGTAGTGGAAAAAATGGGTTTTGCTGCTCAAAAAGTAGTTGTTCAGCAAAACAATGACCCCAAACATACCGCACATGTAGTGAAGGCTGGCTCAAAAAGCAAAAATTTGGTGTGATGACGTGGCCTCCACAATATCCGGATATAAATCCGATCGAGAATTTGTGGAGTCACGTCAAATCGCAGCTTGCAAAATATGCCAGTCCTCCAAACGGCATGAACGAGTTGTGGGAGCGGACGAAGGAAGCGTGGGAGGCGATTCCTCCAGAATTTGTGCAGAGGTACATACAAAGTCTACCTAATAGCATCCAGGAGCTTAAGAAGGCAAAGGGTTACTGGACCAGTTATTAAAAATATATTATTGTTTTAAAAATATAAAAGTTAATAGTGAGTGCAAAACTGTATCATTTTTTATAAATATAAAAATAAAAAATAAAAAGGGTAATGTTTTGAGATATGAAGACTTGTTGTTTTTGAGTAGAAAATTTCAGACAAAGTTCTGAAATTTTTAAAAAACAGATGTCACCAGTCTATAGCCCATAGAAAAGTCTATCGATAATGATTTATATCAAAATTTTTCAATGTGCCTGTTAACCAGACTTGGGCGACGTCAATTACATTTAAAAATCGTTCACTTGTGAAATTTTTCTATATCATTAATAATTTCAGACCTACTTTCACACTTGTGGGCTTAAACGCTTCCTTGGGAAATTTTCAATTTTGTCAATACCAGACATGGGAAATAATTCTAATATTTGTGTATTTAATTACAGGCCAATTACTTTTTTATGTTCAATTACATGTAATTGAGTGTAATTGAGTAATTGCCCTGTAATTAAATACCCAGATTTTGTTACTAATCCCCATGTTTGGTATTAAAGATTTTACAAATTTTCCAAGGAAGCGATTACGCTCACAAGTGTAAGTGTAGGTCTGATATTATTAATAATATAGAAGAATTTCATAAGTGAACGATTTTGAAATGTAATTGACGTCGCCCAAGTCTGCTGTTAACATACATACTTCGCCCATTTTTTTGAAAATTTTAAAAAGTTGTTCCATTAAGTTCTTATATTTTATAGGACATATATAAATACTATTATGAATCATTCAATTTGATTCATTTTAATTCAAAAGAATTGAATTACATAATTTAAAGATTTTCGAGAATTAAACTTATGAATTCATTCCATTAGAATTCTTTCACGGAATGAAATTTTTATAAAATTTAATTCATTTTAATAAGCAAATTAAAGAATTAATTAAATTAAATTAATTAAAATGTGCAGATAAAATTATTATTTTTAATCAAAATCCTGAGCTATTTATATAAGGTAAATATTAAAAATATTGGCACTAACTACTAACAAGAAAAGTCTTCTCAAGGGTTAAACTCTCAAAAAGACACTACTTACCAAACCATTTTTTTTTATTACAAAAAGTTTGACAGTTGACTATTTGTGTAGTAATTAGTAATTGTTATTTTTAGCAGCGAATACAGTCGCTTTTCCATTAAATAACGGGGAAACCGTATTATGACACTTATTTAAAAAATAAAAAAACAACTAAAGAAAAGTATTGTATTTTCGAAGCAGTTACTTGAAGCAGTAATTTTTAGTATTATGATGACCAACTATCAAAACAGTATTTTTGCAGTGAACAGTTAATTTTTTATTAGTTATTTTTAAAAAACAAAATTTCGTTGAATTTTAAAAAAAATGCTTGCTTAGTTTCTATTTATATAATCATATAATCCTAGTTTTCAGAAAACTATCAAACAAATATATTCTAACGAAATAACTTACAAGATTTCTAAATTTGAAATAGAATGAATTAATTTTTGTAATTGAAAGAACACATTTTTTTATTAAAATATATATTTTTATAATACCAAAAAATAACTGTAAAAACAGTAGTTTTTACTAATTTTGTTGGTTGTTTTGACATCTTTTTAATTCAAAATGTTTCAGTTTTTTTGTTGTTAGTTGTTTGTGCTGCATTTGTTAGTTGTTTTTTAACAGTTAAAAATAACTACATTTCTTGTTATTTTAAAGAGTAATTTTTTGTAACCTCTTTTTAAATGCATATACCTTTGTTTTAACCGACATTTTCAGTAAATTCTAACGACATTTTTTTTTTTTTGTTGTGGGCACCATTTAAAGTGCTTTGCCTTTCATTATTTTTTTTTTTTTCTGTCTTCAATATCTGAGTTTAGAGTTTTAATCCTTAAAGACTTTTCATTTACATATGTACGTCTATTGTTGTTAAGCAAATCTAGTCAAAAATATAACGCTCACGTCTAGTCACTATTTTTGTTTTAATATATCAAAATTAAGATATGTATATTTATTATTGTATTATTAATATAGAAATTTTGTTAAAATTTAATTATATTTTAATAATTTATAGTGTTAAATATTTATTATTAATTTATAATAGTTCAATGTGTAAATGTTTTAAATTAAAAAAAAAAATTAAAAGTGGCTTGCCAATTGTTAAATGGAAATAAAATATTTTAAAATTAAAAAAATATATAAAAAATTATATTTAGAGTTTTAATGGAATGTATTGGATATATAAAGCAGATTAATAAAAAGGTAAGTTATGTTTTTCTTACATTATTAAGAAAACAAATTTGTATATTAGGTCTGTTACGCGGATACGCATAGAACTCCAAATTACCAGAGCACCACAATTTACACACAGTTATTTTTAATATTTCTTCTTTAGCGCTGCATAGAAGATTTTTAAACATCCTCTTGTAATATACGCTCTTTTGTGCATATTTTGGGAGTCAAAAATATACAAACGTAGTCACAGCACATACACTCAAAATATTCTTACAGTAACTACAAGTAGGTCATTCGAGTAGTAAACACTAGTAGTTGTTTTAACTGCTATTGTAGTCATTTTCTCTGAGAAAATGAAAAACGACTAATTTAGACAGTCATTTCAAAAAACTAACCAAAAATATTGTACTTCAGTAACAGTTGCTTTGAGTAGTTATTTTCGTATTTTAATAAAGAGCTACCAAAACAGTAATTTTACAGTAAACAGTTAAGTTTTATTTAAAAATAAAAGGTTATGTCGAGTTTTAAAAACTCTCATTTAGTTTATATTTGTTATTATTGATATGCAAACAATAATCAGAAAATATCATTGTATATCCAATGTATAAAAACGTCATAACTGGAATACCGTTTGAAAATTTGACTTTGCATTTTAAATGGGATGCAGAAAATACAAATTTTTATTGTAATTAAAAGAAAACAATATATTTTTTTCATAAAAAAATAATATTTTTTTAAAATAACGAAAAAATTACTGTTAAAAACAGTAGTTTTTACAACTTATGTAGTCGTTTTATGTTCATTGTTTTTATTGTTTTGTTAGTTTCATTTAAGGTTAGTTGTTTTTGACCGCTTTGATAGTCGGTTTTACTACCACTGTATATATTTTATCAATAGTTAAAAACTACTACATGGTTAGTAATTTTTATGACAAATACAGTCATCGCCTTTTTGACTACATTTGCAGTCATTTTTACTGTCACTTTTAGTATTTTCTACCTTCTTAGTTTCCTGAGTGCACTTATATATATATAATCCTGTAATTCCTAGTTGGAACAAAGGGCCAGTACAAATGATTTCCATTGAATTCTGTCTTCAGCGTTTCGTTTTGCTTCCCTCCATGTCATTCTGGCTGTACTGAGATCGGATTATATTTGACGTCTTCACGTGTTAGCAGGTCTTCCTCTACGTCGGCTGCCCTGGGGTTGGAAGTCTAGGGCCTGGCCTTTCTGGTAACGTCATATTGGCTTTATCTGAAGGTATGGCCCAGCCAGTTCATCTTCTTTACTCGAATGTCAGTCGTAATGGGGTTTTGTTGTATAAATAAAGGGTCCGCCATCTAACGTTTTTTTTCAACTAGCGCTAATTTCGTGAATGGTAACACTAAGCTCCATGTCTGATTTGACAGATAATTAGTTTTATCCTTCCGCTGAACGAATATGGTCCGTATGTTCGTTATCTTGTGAAAAAAGTGAAAGAAACTGGCATCCTCATCGAGAAACCAAAGCGTGAAAAGCCAAAAACAGTGCGTACACCCGAGAATATTGCTGCTGTGGTAGAAAGTGTGCGTAAAGCGCCATCAACATCAATTCACCGTCGTTCTCAACAATTGAACATTTCGGAGACATCATTGAGACGAATTTTGCATAAAGACCTTGGTATGACGTCATACAAAGTCCAATTGGTTCAGGAGTTCAAAAAAAAAAAAAGTTATTTGGCGGACCCTTTTCGTAATATTCTTCGCAAACAACGGTTAACAAATAAAGGGTGGTTAAATTTCAAGGGCCGATGTTGATTTTGAATAAAACACAAACTATTTAGGAAATTATTGTAATTTTATTTTATTATGATATATTGGTATTACTCAATTATGTATGGAACAAAATATCGGCCAAATGGGCGCCGCGACCACGGCGGCACACCTCCATCCGATGGTCCAAATTTTCGATGACGCTGAGGCATAATGGAGGTTCTATGCCGTTAATGTGCCGAATTATCTCATCCTTTAGATCTTGAATTGTTGCTGGCTTATCGACGTACACCTTTTCTTTCAAATAACTCCAAAGAAAAAAGTCCAACGGTGTCAAATCACATGATCTTGGCGGCCAATTGACATCGCCATTACGTGAGATAACACGGCCATTGAATTTGTTGCGCAAAAGAGCCATTGTTTCGTTACCTGTGTGGCAAGTGGTACCGTCCTGCTGAAACCACATATCGTCCACATCCATATCTTCCAATTCGGGCCATAAAAAGTTCGTTATCATCTCACGATAGCGAACACCATTCACAGTAACTGCCTGACCGGCCACATTTTGGAAAACATACGGCCCGATGATGCCGCCAGCCCATAAACCGCACCAAACAGTCACTCTTTGTGGGTGCATTGGTTTTTCGACAATCACTCTTGGATTCTCATTCGCCCAAATGCGGCAATTCTGTTTATTGACGAATCCACTGAGGTGAAAATGTGCCTCATCACTGAAGATGATTTTCTTCGAAAATTGATCATCCACTGTTGCCATTTCTTGCCACCATTCTGCCCATTCACGACGTTTGGAATGGTCAAGAGGCTTTAGTTCTTGAGCCAATTGCACATTGTAAGCGTGTAAATGCAAGTCTTTATGCATAATGTTCATCAACGACGAGCGTGAGAGGTGCAATTGTTGGGCACGACGACGAGTTGAGGTGGACGGCTCTTCAGCCACACTATCGCGAACAGCAGCAATATTTTCTGCAGTACGAGCTGTACGAGCATGCACTGGTGTTCTCACATCTTCTACAGACCCGGTTTGCTCGAATTTTTCCACGATTTTTGCGATTGTACGCACATTTGGACGATCAAATTGACCAAAAAAATCACGAAGTGCACGATATGCATTTTGATTTGAACGCCCATTTTCATAATAAGTCTGGATAACTTTAACACGTTGTTGGATTGTGTATCTCTCCATGGTTCAAATTGAGTAAGTCTGAAATAGAGAAATGTCAAATAAAATTCGGAAAAAAACTTGGCCTTTAGGTGTGGTTCACATTCAACATCGGCCCTTACAATTTAACCACCCTTTACTTGGAGGCCATTTGTGTCCTCTCTACTGATGTTACAAGTTTCGGAACCATATAATAATAATAATTCAGTGAAAACCGCAAACTATATGCCTTTTTTGTCGATTTCACGGCTGCCTTTGATAAAATATCAAGAAAATCTCTCATTTACAAGCTTCACAATGCCGGTATATCATCGAAAATGGTAAATATGATCGAAAGCATATATAGCAGAACTAATTTCACCGTATGGACTGAAGAAGATTTATCGGAAAAATTTGACACATCATCTGGAGTAAAGCAAGGATGTTTATTGTCACCAACTCTTTTCTCACTGTATCTGAACGATTTACATGATTTGTAAGGAACCTCCGGTTAATCCGGGTTTGAAGCTGGGGCAAGCTCAGCTCAGTCCAGGGGTCCTTGCACTAAATTTATTTAATGAGACACTTCCACTGGTAGTTTTATACTAAGTTCTATTTTTTTATTTTATTTGTTTTATATTACAACTTTTCACTAATTTACTTTAAGTACACTTGTTCACTATGTTCACTTTGCACTGCAGGTGCTACTCGTTTACCGGCTATCGTACTAAGAGCCTCTTCCATTAAAGTGCCGGTTTATATACTCCCATCCTACTGCGTGGTTGTAGCTTAGTCCTCAACACGTTTTCATCCTGGTTTGAACGCCTAGCGGTATCTTGTTTACCAACTAGCCCGCATAGTTGTTTACGAACTAGAGTTGTATACGAACTACGTGTTGGCTGTGTGCTCGTTATTGTTGTGGGTTGTGTCGTAAGTTGTCTCTGGTGTTGGTTGTTGCCTCGGTTATCTCTTTGTAGCTTTCTCATTGGATGTAGTTCTCTCTTGTAGTTTCTCCCTCTTGTGGTTTCTCTCTCTTTTGTAGTTTCTCTCTCTTTTGTAGTTTCTCTCTCTCTTGTAGTTTCTCTCTCTTGTAGTTTCTCTCTCTCTTGTAGTTACTCGCTCTCTTGTAGTTTCACTCTCGCGTGTAGTTATCTCTCTGTGTAGTTTCTCTACCGCGGGTCCCCTCCTTGATGGGGTGATGGATGAAAATCTATCCCCAGTATGACGAATAACAATCCATAACCGCTTTTTGATAGATGGGCATCTATCCCCAATGTGATGGATGGAAATCCGTCCCCAGGTGTGACGGATGGAAATCCGTCCCCAGTTGATAGATGGGAATCTATCCCCCGTTTGATGGATGGGAATCCGTCCCCAAGTGTGATGGATGGGAATCCGTCCCCAGTTGATAGATGAGGATCTATCCCCAATGTGATGGATGGAAATCCGTCCCCAAGTGTGATGGATGGAAATCCGTCCCCAGTTGATAGATGTGAATCTATCCCCAATGTGATGGATGGGAATCCGTCCCCAGTTGACAGATGGGAATCTATCCCCCGTTTGATAGATGGGCATCTATCCCCAGTTTGATGGATGGCAATCCGTCCCCAAGTGTGATGGATGGGAATCCGTCCCCAGTTGATAGATGAGAATCTATCCCCCATGTGATGGATGGAAATCCGTCCCCAAGTGTGATGGATGGAAATCCGTCCCCAGCTGATAGATGGGAATCTATCCCCGGTTTGATAGATGGGAATCTATCCCCAGTTTGATAGATGGGAATCTACCCCCCGTTTGATGGATGGAAATCCGTCCCCAAGTGTGATGGATGGAAATCCGTCCCCAGTTGATAGATGTGAATCTATCCCCAATGTGATGGATGGAAATCCGTCCCCAGCTGATAGATCGGAATCTATCACCGGTTTGATAGATGGGAATCTATCCCCAAGTGCGACGGACGGGATCCGTCCCCCCCTTCATCAAACACACACAATGTCCAATTCAAACTTTATTTCACTATGTAATGTGTTTACAAATTTACCATAAGATTTGTACCTCACACCTCCCCTCTGCTTCCTAGAAGGCTGCTTACGGCGGCCGCTGCCTTAATCACTATGCCCCCTGATGCCGACACCCTCACGCGGTACGAAGTGCTCCCGATTGTTCGTCGAAATGCCAATCTCTTCCTTTTTTTCTGTGTTTTTTTTTTTTTTTCCTCTGAGGGCTTAGGCACTTTATCACTTTTTACTTTAGATATCTTTACCTTAGAACTTTTCCTTGCTTGGTTGCCGAAAAATTAAAAAAAATAAAGAACACTACTTCTTACACTACTTGATACGCGTCTTTACCTCGCGGTTGTCACACTTGATGTACTGTTTACCAAAATTAATTGCTTTGACCGAAGTTGCGTTTCTATTGTCTTTATTGCAAAGTCATGTTGTTGGTATACTCATACTGCCCTGCTTTACTTCTTAACATATCGTTGTTGTTGCTCGTTGTAATGCTGTTTGCCTCATTGTTCTTCTTTTTTTTTCGATGGTCTACGGTGTGTATGTTTGTTGTTCTTTCGTTTTTTTTTTTCAACACTATTTTGAATAGTCATAACTGGATAATCGCGTGATGCCCTTGCTTTAATTGTTATTGTTGCTAATAAACGCAGATGCTGTTTGTCTCCTAATTTTGTTTCCTTTTATATATTAGTACGTGGACGTGTGTTTGTTGTGCTTGTTTTTTTTTTCTACCATGCCTCACAGCATATTACACGATTCTGTTGTTTGTTTGTTATTGTGGTTGCTGCTGCCTTGTGAGCCCTTTGTTTAAGCGTCAACAAGTGTATAGTGTGGTTATTTTTGTTTATACATTTCAATATTAGGGTGGCATCCAATTTTGATTTATGGAAAACTATATTTTTTTTCTGACGTGTTTTGTTTTCCCTATTTTTTCCCCCCGTTATGCCTTCAGGTGTGTTGCCATCGGGTATCCCCGTTCTTAGGGTGACCATACTTTGCTCCTTTACATTAGGGTGACCCCAAATTTTCGGAGGACGTTTTTTTTTCTTTTTATGTTTTCCCCAATTCTCTTCTCGTTTTGACCCTGAAGGTCGTGCCGAAGGGGTTTATACCATATTCGGGTGATCTTCCCTTCTTCGTTGGCGTTAGGGTGACCCCTAAACTTCGGATATGCAAACCAATTATTATATCTTTTTTTTTCCGTTTCCTTCACTTTTCCGTTGCTACTGTGGTGATCATACCGAAGGGTGTATTAAGTGTTCGGTGTTTCTGCTCGCTCGTTGGCGTTAGGGTGACCCCTAGACTTCGAATATGAATTCTTAAGTTTTCTTCCTCGTCTTCCTAAACTTTCTCGTTGGCATTGTGATGATCATACCGCATTATATATTACGTGTTCGGGTGTTTCGGCCTCGTTCATTAACGTTAGGGTGACCCCTAGATCTCGGATATAAGTTATCCATATTTTTTCTTTTTCTCCCGTTTTCCTTGTTTTCTCCTCATGATAAAGGGTATCTTCCGGATCTGAGTGTTCATACATCATGCGTTCGCGTTAGGGTGACCCCTAATTTTCGGACAGCAGAGAAAAATCTAGTCTCTTCACGAACTGTGGCAATTGTTATTGTTTCTGTTGTCTGAATTACACATTCTCAGCCTGTGGCTGGAATTTACGCATTCGGCCCTGGCCTCAAGAATACGCTCAGATGGGATATAAGCCAGGTTTTATATCCGTTTGGTGGTACGTTGTTTTTTCCTTTTCTTTTTAACTTCATTCTTTTTTTTCCCCGTTTGTTTTTGTGTTTTTTTTTTTTTTTTTTGTTTTTTTTTTTTTTTTTTTTTTGTGTTTTTTTTTTTGTATTTTAATTACTGCTCCTCCATTTGTGTAAGTCCCCCGTACCTCTATAGCATCTTAGCTGGCTCACATGTGCTGTTCGGCTTCTCCTCCCCCCGTCATGTTGCAACTCGACGATAACTGGCGAAACAAACTTATGGACCCGGTATGGGCCATCAAATTTCGGGGCCAGTTTTGCAGCAAAATTGCCGGCGGCGTTCGAAAGATGGTGCTCTTTCACTAAAACCAATTCACCTTCCTTGGGTTTCCATTGCCTTCGCCTTAGGTTATAATGACGGGCCTGGTCTTTGGCGGCCTTTTGAAGATTTTTCCGCACCATGCCAAAGATCTCTTGCATCAGTTTGGCCTTTTCGTCAGGACTCCGAGTTGTGGCCCCAGTACCTCTCGTCACCTCATCATACAATGCTGCTGGAAGCCTAGGTTCACGGCCTTGTACCAGGAATGCGGGGCTGTATTGCGTCGAGTCCGATTTGGCGGTATTCATGGCCAACTGGATTTCCGGTAGCGCCTCGTCCCAAGTTTTCTGGTTAGCACCAGCATATTGGGCGATCATTGTCTTGACGGTTCGGTTAACCCTTTCCGTCGGGTTTTCTTGCGGGGTGTACGGGGCGGTTAATTGGTGTTTAACTCCCAGGTTGTGCAAATAGTTTCGGAACATCTTGCATGTAAACTGGGCACCGTTGTCCGTGATAAGCAATTTTGGCACTCCGAAATTAGCCAGGATCCTTTCGCGGAATGCTTTCCGTAGGCTGTCGCCCGTAGCTCGTCTTAGCGGTATAAATTCGGACCACTTTGAAAATTTATCAGTAAAAACCAGTAGCATGGAGTGGCCGTGCTTCGACCTCGGCAATGGACCAACAAAATCAGCGCTCACTATAGCCCATGGTTCGTCTGCGATTCGGGTGAGCATTTGTCCCGCGGGTAGTTGTTGAGACGGTTTGTATCTTTGGCAGATTTGACAGTTGCGTACCTATTCTTTGATATCTTTAAACATACCTGGCCAATGGTAGCGATTGGAAACTCTTGCTACAGTCTTCCTTATACCAAGATGACCAGCCGTTGGGGAATCGTGGTTCTCTTCTAACACTCTTCTACGTTGGAACACTGGGACACATAACTTCCACGGGGCACACTCTTCGTCTTCGTCTGCTGTTGGAATATGGCGATATAGCTGACCATTTACCGTTGTATAATCGGGAAATTTCTCGGGGAACTTGGCCACTTCCTCACATCGATTTTTCCACCAGGGACACTCTTTGGGCTTCTCCTGGACTGACTGACACACTTCAACGGGTTGTCGAGACAGGGCGTCAGCGACAACGTTCAACTTCCCTCGCCGGTACTGCACATCGAAGCTGTATTGTTGCAGCTCTAGCGCCCATCTGGCCACTCTTCCTGAAGGACTCTCTATAGAATTGAGCCACTTTAAGGAAAGATGATCGGTCACCACTGAAAAATGATAACCTTCTAGGTACGGGCGTAGCTTTCTTACGGCCCATACGATCGCCAGACACTCCTTTTCCGTCGGTGAATAGTTCATCTCGGCCTGGTTTAACCTCCGACTGGCGTAAGCAATCACCCGCTCTTGGCCATCCAGTTCTTGGGTGAGTACAGCCCCTAAGCCGTAATCACACGCATCTGTTTGAAGAGTAAATTTTTGCGAAAAATCGGGGCACGCCAGCACAGTAGCCTCGGTCAGATGCCGTTTCAGTTGCTCAAACGCTTGCTGTTGTTCTTGGTTCCATCGGAAATGCTTGCCTTTTTTAAGCATTGATGTCAGGGGATGCACTATCTTCGAAAACTCCGGAACGAAGCGTCTGTACCACGATGCGATACCGAGGCAGCGTCGCAACTCTCGAACATTTTGAGGGGGTTGAAGTTCACGGATTGCAGAAATCTTATCGGGGTCGGTGTGAATACCCCCTTCGTTGACTACATGACCCAAATATTTGATCTCTTTTTCAAAAAACTTACACTTCTCTCGATTTATTTTCAGCCTGGCATCTCTTAGTCGTCTAAATACCTCTCTCAAGTTCACCATATGCTCCTCTAACGTCCCTCCAAGTACAACAATATCGTCCAGGTAGGCGAATGCATGTGGTTCCATTTCAGGCCCGATCACTCGGTCCAATGTTCTTTGGAAGGTGGCGGGCGCTGACGTTAGCCCAAACGGCATCACCTTCCACTGGAACAAACCCTTTCCGGCCACGGTGAAGGCCGTGTATGCTTTGCTATCTTCATCCATCGGTATTTGCCAGTACCCGTTCTTTAGATCGATACTGCTGATGAATTTAGCGTTTCGCAGTCGATCCAGGATGTGGTTTATTCTGGGTAATGGGTAGGCATCGGCCACGGTTCGGCCGTTCAGTAGCCGGTAGTCTATGCAGAGCCTGTAAGTGCCATTCTTCTTCGTGGCCATCACTATTGGAGCGCTGTAGGGACTTTTTGACGGCTCGATGCAACCATTGCGGAGTAATTCGTCCACCTCTTCGTTTATTCGTCTTTGCATTTCGGGATTTCGTTGCGTGTACCTTTGTCTTACCGGTCTGTCATCTTTGAGAACGATTTTGTGTTTCGCCAAAGGGGTTGGCCCTTCTATGCCTTCAAACTTTGCCAGTTCGTCTCGGAGAAATGCTTCTATCCGCTGCTCGTCAGTTGGGGCCCCCACTTGTATCTCCGGCTCCTCGGTCTTCACCACCGCACACTGCACCTGCTCAACTGGCCCCAGCCGTATCATCTGGTTACCGATACGGATTTCAGCTCTGACCGCTCGCAGAAAATCGAGACCCAGAAGCGCGTTATCGAGCATGTTGGGCATGACTCCCATATCTAGCTTGCATAATTCACCGCCAAAGCTTACGTTCGCTTTGACCTCTTCTCTTAGTTCCACCGGGTGCCGTCTGCCAGACTTACGGTGTTCTCCACTCTGGTCACCTCGTGTTGTTCCCGAAGTTCCTCTGCCAATCTTTCGCTTACGTAGCTTTTTGATGCACCGGTATCGATGGTTACTTCTGTTTGCTGCTCGCCAAGTTTTACGGTGGCCAGCAGCCGGTGTTCGGTTTGTCGAAATGCATTTACTGTGGCAAGGGCTGCTGATCCCGGGCCGCGGGCTCCCCTTGCTGTTGGCGCGGTCCCGTGAAGTTTCCCGAACGTCCTGGGCAGCAGTCCCTGGTTCTGATTCCCGGTCGGCCGCATTCCCAGCAAAACAGCACACTCGGGTTTTGGCAGAAACGGAAACCATGACCGTCCTGACCACATCTTCTACACGCTGTCCGCGGATTTATGACTGCCTTGGGATCACTCTGTACCACCTGTCGGGTACGGTCATCTCGCCGGGGCGGTTGCTGGCGGTTGTCTCGGTAGTTGTGGTTACCTCGGGGTGATTCGCTCTCAGACATTCGTATTCCTCGGCCATCTTTATCAGCTCGTCTAGATTGTTAAAATCCTTTCTCCTTATATACATCTGATAATCGACGTGTGCATTGCGGAAAATACGGTCCAGCTGTTTTTCTCTCGTGTAGTTGGCGTGACGCATCATGTTCTGCATGGCGATGACATAATCCTTGAAACTTTCCCGGACCCTTTGTTGCCGTTTGCGTATGTCGTCGTCCAGATCCTCAAAGTACCTGGTGGGGAGGAAAAAATGCCAGGAAGTCTTCACGGAAGCTGACCCACGTCTGCCAGTGCTGGTTGTTGTTTCGGTACCACATCAGAGCCCCGTCTTTTAGTAATTCCGGCATCGTTCTTGGCATCATATTCAAATCCAAGCCGTACGCCTCCGCCAACTCCTCTACTCGCTCAATAAAGTCTATCGGATCTTTACCTCCACTGAACTTTATCGACCACTTGCGCACGTTGTCTATCACTGTTGCGTAGGAAATTTCGTGGGATCGTGGCTGGCTTGCTGCGGGTAGAAAATTCATTGGGAGTAGTGTTGGGGTTGTGGGACCGGCCGGTGTAGGTAACGTGGTAACTGTCAATCTTGTTCCCTCGGGGTGGTTGTTTGCCGGTGGTACACCATCTGCTGCACCCTGATGACTCGGGGAAGCCGCTCTACTGTACTGCTGCTCACATTCTTCTAACTTCGCTATCACGCTGTCCTTATGCTCACCTTGATTAATAAACGCAGCCAGTCGCTTCCGCATTTCTTCCACTGTGCCACTCGCCTCTAGCCCAAATTCCGTGGAAACCTGTATTAAGGTCTCCCGACGGAGAGAGTAGACCCAATTGCTACGTACCATTTTCTTCCCCTGAGGGTGTTGTTGTTTACTTTGTTGAATCTCTATTGCTGACCACGTGGAATACCCTGATTACTTCGGTGATGACCACTTTGTTGCTTACGCTGTTGTTACGTCCCTGATGACCTTGTTGGTTACCTTATTGATAACTTTGTTGACCACTTTTGCTGATGACTCCGATCTTCACTGGGTCCTTCTGCTGCTGCCTTTCTGAATTAGTATGTTTGTGGAAAATAAGTCCCTGCTCGGGCGCCAAATGTAAGGAACCTCCGGTTAATCCGGGTTTGAAGCTGGGGCAAGCTCAGCTCAGTCCAGGGGTCCTTGCACTAAATTTATTTAATGAGACACTTCCACTGGTAGTTTTATACTAAGTTCTATTTTTTTATTTTATTTGTTTTATATTACAACTTTTCACTAATTTACTTTAAGTACACTTGTTCACTATGTTCACTTTGCACTGCAGGTGCTACTCGTTTACCGGCTATCGTACTAAGAGCCTCTTCCATTAAAGTGCCGGTTTATATACTCCCATCCTACTGCGTGGTTGTAGCTTAGTCCTCAACACGTTTTCATCCTGGTTTGAACGCCTAGCGGTATCTTGTTTACCAACTAGCCCGCATAGTTGTTTACGAACTAGAGTTGTATACGAACTACGTGTTGGCTGTGTGCTCGTTATTGTTGTGGGTTGTGTCGTAAGTTGTCTCTGGTGTTGGTTGTTGCCTCGGTTATCTCTTTGTAGCTTTCTCATTGGATGTAGTTCTCTCTTGTAGTTTCTCCCTCTTGTGGTTTCTCTCTCTTTTGTAGTTTCTCTCTCTTTTGTAGTTTCTCTCTCTCTTGTAGTTTCTCTCTCTTGTAGTTTCTCTCTCTCTTGTAGTTACTCGCTCTCTTGTAGTTTCACTCTCGCGTGTAGTTATCTCTCTGTGTAGTTTCTCTACCGCGGGTCCCCTCCTTGATGGGGTGATGGATGAAAATCTATCCCCAGTATGACGAATAACAATCCATAACCGCTTTTTGATAGATGGGCATCTATCCCCAATGTGATAGATGGAAATCCGTCCCCAGGTGTGACGGATGGAAATCCGTCCCCAGTTGATAGATGGGAATCTATCCCCCGTTTGATGGATGGGAATCCGTCCCCAAGTGTGATGGATGGGAATCCGTCCCCAGTTGATAGATGAGGATCTATCCCCAATGTGATGGATGGAAATCCGTCCCCAAGTGTGATGGATGGAAATCCGTCCCCAGTTGATAGATGTGAATCTATCCCCAATGTGATGGATGGGAATCCGTCCCCAGTTGACAGATGGGAATCTATCCCCCGTTTGATAGATGGGCATCTATCCCCAGTTTGATGGATGGCAATCCGTCCCCAAGTGTGATGGATGGGAATCCGTCCCCAGTTGATAGATGAGAATCTATCCCCCATGTGATGGATGGAAATCCGTCCCCAAGTGTGATGGATGGAAATCCGTCCCCAGCTGATAGATGGGAATCTATCCCCGGTTTGATAGATGGGAATCTATCCCCAGTTTGATAGATGGGAATCTACCCCCCGTTTGATGGATGGAAATCCGTCCCCAAGTGTGATGGATGGAAATCCGTCCCCAGTTGATAGATGTGAATCTATCCCCAATGTGATGGATGGAAATCCGTCCCCAGCTGATAGATCGGAATCTATCACCGGTTTGATAGATGGGAATCTATCCCCAAGTGCGACGGACGGGATCCGTCCCCCCCTTCATCAAACACACACAATGTCCAATTCAAACTTTATTTCACTATGTAATGTGTTTACAAATTTACCATAAGATTTGTACCTCACAGATTTTATAAGTGGAGGAGTGAATATTCAAGGTTTAAATGTGCGATTATTATTATATGCTGATGACATTGTTATATTAGCTGACGATATTTCAACAATGCAGAATATGATCAGAAAACTTGAAATTTACTGTACAACTTGGAACCTTGAAGTTAATTTAAGCAAGTCGAAAATGATGATATTTCGAAAAGGTGGAAAGATATCTAATCGTGAAAAATTCTTTTTTAATGGTAACCCAATAAATATAACCTCAGAATATACATATTTAGGAGTAACACTTACCCCAAAAATGTCATTTAGCAAACATCTGTAGAAAAGAAATGTATCGGAAAAAAACAATATTAATGCTACATGGAATAACTTCCTAGGGAAAAAGAACATATCCCTTAAGGCGAAATGGAATCTTTTTCAGTCTGTGTGCAGAGCTATTTTTCAATCTGTGTGCAGGCTTTACACTTTTCGATGAAGTTGACAAACTGCAACGTTTTTTCTTAAAAAAGATTTTAAAGTTACCATCATTTACACCAACGTATGTATTAATGCTAGAAACAAATATAGAAAATAGCCACATATACACCTTAGACTTGCACCTGAGATATATTATCAAAACTTTATTTTCATACAAAAACCATCGCCTTCCAAATCAATTATCCAAAATTTTAATACAAAAACATTTATTTTGGTATAAAAATATTCAAAAATTATCTGAAGATTGTAACACAATTCAAATCACAGATTGTTCAACCAAAGAAGACTGGGAACTTTTAAGATCAGAAATGCTTACTACTATAAAAAATAACATAAAAGAAACGTTTCTTCAGCAAGCCTCTGCTACAAACCGCTTTTATAAGCAATTAAATTATGGAAACCCACAGTTTTACTTTGAAACAATCCCCAATATAAATATAGTCAGTTGGATATTTAAAGCCCGATGCAATCTTATTGAACTAAATGCAACTAGATTCCAATTCAAAAGAGAGACAAGATATGCTCATTATGTAACCTCAAAGAGGAAGAAAACCTAATACACTTTTTAGACTACTACCCTATCCTGCGTCACATTCGATTACATTGTTTTGGAAAACTATCATTAAATGAAAATGAAGTAATCAACATATTAAATGATGTACAATTAAATTGGAATGATTTATTTCGTTACATTGTAGATGCACTTGAGTATAGAAAGGAGTTAATCATTGAATTCAATTATTAGTAATTAAAAAAAAAAAAAAAAAAAAAAAAAAAAACACAAACACAAACACAAACACAAACACAAACACAAACACAAACGGAGGTTGAAAGCTCGTTATAAATTGAAAATAACATAAAAATAATCTCGATGTATATAAAAACAAAAAACTAATATAACTGTAAAAAATATTACTTGAGCCAGAGTACACACTAAAAATTTTTTATATAAATAGAACATTTTTGGTCTTCAAAGTTTAGTAACGTCATGATGCTTGTTAGGAAAAGACCTAACCACGTGGTTGATTACTAAGAAGACAAGAATGGAGCAAAATTGATTATTAATAGGTTTTTTGTTAAAGTTCTGCCTATTATATAGGCTCTAGCTTTTCTAAAACTTCGGGTTCTGATGAGATCTTTAGCCAGATCGAAATACTAGTATCAACCTAGCTAATATGTTTGATTTGCTTTATTTTTGTAAATATACGGAGGTTGAAAGCTCGTTATAAATTGAAAACAAAAGCTTTTATTTGTATATGAATTAAAATTTTAAATACTTTTAACCGACTGACGACAGTATGTCAAAGTCGTAAGTTCTTATTTTATTTACAGTTCTTTTTATTTCAAAGTTATTAAAAACTTAAAATATCAAATTTTATATTTATTATTATAATTTTGTAAACCACTTATTTTGAAAAGAAAAATAAAGAACAATTAACTAACTAACTAATACTGCTTTCACATTAGAATTGAAAAGTGCACTTTGTTCAAATTAATTTTTGAAAATTACTTTTCAATGCTTGAGTTATAGATTTTGAAATCTCTCCTTCTTTTTCTATTTTCAAGATAAATTTTTTCAAATACAATTATTATTATTTTTTTTTTTTATTAATTAGTAATCATATAATTACAAATTATATACTGTTACCCTAACCGAGCACTTGCTACTATGGCCTTCGGCGCGTTGTGCCTCTGGTGGGAATCGAACCCACGACCCCCGCACTTATAAGCCAGCACGTTACCAACTAGCCTACCGGGGCGCACAAAAAATATTAATAAATTCTGAACGTTACTACACTCATACACTGAAATAAAACAGTCTATAAAAGTTACAGATAAATCTGTAATTGTTACAGAAAATTTTGCTAATTTTAGCAAAACGTGACTGTAATTTTTTAGTAAAGTAAAAGTAGTAAAAAAATTAGTAAAAGCTACTAAAATTTAATAAAATTTTAGTAAACTCTTAAAAGAAAACGATTTGCTAAAATCAAAAAAATGTTGTACTAAATATTAGTAATAACTCGGGCAACCAAAAAAACAGCTCTAAAAACAGTGTTTGAAGCGCTTAAAAAAATATCGAAAAAACATAAAAATTAGCCGTTACAATTTAAAATAAGCCATTAAATTAAAATGGTCAACCGTTAAATTTCATAATTTTTTATTAAAACCGTGTGGTGTACAATCAAATAAAAAAGTTAGTAAAGTCAGCAAAAAATGTTGCTGAGTCAGCAAAATTTTAGTCAGGAGGGTGCTTGCAAAAAAATTGCTAATGTCAGCAAAATCTTTTTAGTAGATTCAGCAACAAAACTCAAAAAATTTGTACAAAATTTATACTTTAGTTAATTTATTTGCTGAAAATCATTAAACGTACTTTTTGAGATTCTTTTTAAAATAATTTACAAACCCTTACAAAATATAAAAATGTTCATACTACCAAATTGAAATAATGAATTAATGTAATATCTAAAAACAATAGAAATAATTATATATAACATAAACGAAATTATCTTTGAACTACTTACATCAATTATTGTCTAAATGATGCTATCTTTTAAAAGAACGCAAATGCCGCAGAGAATTATAGAAACGAAACGGAAAACTAACAAAATAAAACATATACAACCCTTTTTTGCAATAAGAAAAAGGAAACAGAAAAATCTACCTAACTTGTATGTCTTTGTCTTTCGCTTTAGTCTGTCAACTTATTGCATATTTGTTTGCCAATTGACCACACAAGATTATAAATATATATAAACATTTAGTTAACAAATACACATTTAGTATTTATTAAATTTAAATATTTTATTTTGTCTTTTATTAAATTAATAGACAATTACTTTCACAATCCGGTGACAACGCAAAATTTAAGTTGTTTTAATCCACAATTTTGTTTTATGTATGAAAAGCAGATACAAAAATCTTCAATGGTTGATTTTTTTATATTATGTCTTACTAGAGTTGTACTTTTTAGTATAATTTTCCTCGTCACTACTACATCGTGACATGCCGCGACATCTAATTAATTCATTCTGAGTATATATTTCAGTCTGGTTGTCGTTTACACTATTGATGTGCTAATCAACACAATTTTTTTACCAAAATAAATTAGTAAAACATTAGTAAAATATTAGTAAAACATTAGTTCAAAACAGTTAAGTGCTGAATAAGTATAACTAAAATTTTAGTTTAAAACATAATTTTAGCAAAATATTTGCTGAAAAATAGTATACCTGATTTACAAGATGTTTTACTAACTTTTCTACTAATTAAAAATTATCTAAAACTAAACTATCTAGTGTTTTATTTAGCCTTGCGCCCATGTTTACCATAGCTCTAGGCCCATAAATTAAATAGATGCAAAGAAAACTCGGGTGGTGTACCTTGAAACGCTCAAAGTAAATATTCAGAAAACTGTTGAGGCAATTAAAATTCTATAAATGCAATATTTTCATTCAAAACTAAAGCAATATTATTAATTAATCTCTATTAAAGCCTGGCATTCAAAATTGGTACATTTATTTAGTGAATAAAAGTAACAGTTTACATTTTTCAAAACACTATCTTAAGTGTACCTTGAAACGATTTTCGAGTCTACCTTGAAACTAATATTATTTCATGGTAGGCAAACACTTCCTTTTCATTATATCGATTATTGAATACCACGCTCACATCAATGGCGATATGTAAACTTTAAAACCACGATTCCAACAGTGGCATGTGTCTTCTGATATTATAGGGTTTATTTTTGATTAAATTTTGTTCAATCAAAAAATGACGTTATAAATCGTCGTTTCGGTATTTTGACTTCAGATCGAGGTATTTCAAATTACAGCTTCTGAAATGAGGTTTATTTTGTTTTATTATGGTTACGACTAATGTTTGCTAATAAACTTGAAAATGGCACACAAAATTCGTTACCGGTTTAACTAAACCAAGTTGAAATGTCATCCCAAAAACTGGGCCTAATAGTTTCATTATTTAATAAGAAAACTAAACGTTTTTAATTTTGTCCACTGGCAGTGTTTATTTTAAAATTTTTAATTGTAAGTATAAATAATGTTTCAATAATTTTATTTAAAAAAAAGCTTTGCAAGCAAAAAAATAAATAGATTTTTGTAGGGTGTATAATTTTATGTTTTAATATTTTAAAATTTGTGGTAAGAGATCTTTTAAGAACTGGGAATATATTTACAAATTTAATAAATGCATTTAAAATTTTCAATATCCAAATAATAATAATAAAAAAAATGCTATCACTATGAAAATAATAAAAGGAAATTAACTTAAAAAACGAACATTTAAAGCTACTTTTAAATAAATACATTAACAATATAATTTTTAATAGTACACTTGAAAAAATTATGAAGATAAAATCAATTGAGATATACATATACTAAAAAAGAAAACACTAAATTAGCAATTAAAATTAACTAAAATTACAGTTATTTAAAGTTAAACACAACTGCAGTATTAGTTTAAATAAACTAGCTATGTATCCTATGTATCCTTTTTTAATTGCAATTTCAGTTGTTTTTTTTTTTTTTTGTTACCTTTATAATTTTTTCAGTGTATAAAGAATTGCAATTTGATTTTTTATATATAGTTTTTCTTTCTTCCTTTTTTTTTTGATAACAAAATTTAGGCAGTGTAAAAATTTGACTTAAAACATTTTATATAAATCTATAAAATATATATTTTATATATTTGACTAGCATAATTTGAATAAAAGAATTTTGAAATTCTTAAAATTTTTGTTTGTTCTGGTTTTTTGTATGTTTTAGAGTGGGTGGGTTTAATTGCGAGTTTTTGATTTCTCTCAAGTGTCGTTTTCTTTTTTCAAACTTCAAATAATGAGGGAGCCTGTATATATTCATTATTTTCATAAATAACCGTACCATCTGATGTCTCAATTGTTTTAATTAAAGTCTTACAGTAGAAACAAACTTTAGAGTTCATTAAATGTTGTAGTATACAATTATTGCAGGATTGATGTTTGCAGGGATTAAAAACCACAGCTATTGGTTTGGCACAACAGATGGGACATAAAGAATCTTCGGAAGGCAATGTTATGTCAGAGAGTAAAGATTGTTTAGCCTTAAGCATATCAATAAGACGACGTACTTGATCAATTTCAGTTGGAGTAACATGGGTAGGAACTGGAAGAGAAAAATATCTGTCAGAGTTTAAAATTACGTAAGTTGTCGAATAATCACTTTACTCAAAATATGAAACGCTTACATATTCAATAAGAACCATAACTTAAAATTACCTTACTACATAGTGGTGAATCTTCAGATTTTAATGAAACTTGGATATGTTGGTGAGGACAAACAAATATATAATACATCGCACGTTTAGGAGGGTCAAAAATTACTAATACTCTTGTAAGAAATTCAGATTTTTTTTCTACGTATTATTAAAGTACTCCAGAAAATAAAAAAAAAAATTGATACCCATATTGCCTACAACATTGGCCCAGGGTTGCCACTTATTTCAAATATTTAAAATATGGGTAGTAAACGCTATTTGGGAAAAGTCGTGTTAAAGCCGAACGATTATGAAAATTTAAAAAAGCACAGACACCCCCCTCGATAAAATTAAATTAGAATTGTTATATGTTGATTTGAACTCAAACCAAGAAGAACTTTCCAAAACAAAAATTTTCAAACTTACACGGACCTGTTTTATATTCCTGTGGATGCATCTTTGAAATGCCTTTCATTTGATACCCAATTTATCTATAGTTTAATAACTTTATACGACATATCTTAAAAAAAACGTCAAATTCCTTAATTTTTTACCCCACTTTTTAACCCCTAAACTTGAGATTGCGCATCTAAAAAAATACGTATTGCATATCTTTTGCCCCTTACAACATATCCAAGTTTCATTCAAATATGCGGATTCACTACTGTGCAGTTTCCTTGTTAGTATCTACTATATCTTGACATGCCGCGCATCTACTTCATTCTGCGTATATATATTAATGTGCTTATCAGCAAAACTTTTTTAGCAAAATAATTTAGTAAAACATTAGTAAAATATTAGTAAAACATTAGTTAAAAACAGTGTAATGCTGAATAAATATAATTAAAAATTTAGCTGAAAAAAACAATTTTAGTACAATAAAATATTTTGCTGAAAATTAGTATACTCGATTTACAACACGTTTTACTAACATTTTCTACCAACTTATTTTTTTGAGTGTAGTAAATGTTTTAAGTTGAGTTCATAGTAGTACAGTAGAAACAGTATGATAGTGGTTTTAGAACCCAGCAAAAGCCGAAAAACATTACTGAAAACTACGCCTAAACACTAACTGCGAATTGTAGCTAACAGCTGTTGTTTTTATCAGAACTTGAAAAAAAGTAGAATTTGTATTAGGATTACCCTTAAAAAATAATGTCTGTCGATTTTCGTTCATTTATGAAATGTTTCCAAATGAAAGAAAACGATTTTTTTTTTTGAAAACGTTAACCTGTGCCGAATTTCGTCAGAAAATGGCTCATTTTTGAAAGAAAGTGTATTTTTCTTAAAAATTCACAAAATTCGAAATATTGAAAAAAAATTTTTTTTTTTTCATTGCTATTTTTATAATATAATAGTTGTAATTAAAGAAAAACAATTTTGAAAATGATTACACAGGCCTACAATGATTTTGGTGCCGCTAAAAATAAAACAGATTTCAAGTACGTTCGGTACCCTGATAAAAAATTGATACTTACTTTTTTAATGCTACTTGTAGTTTTCGAGATTTCGCAAGGATCAACGTATGTCTTCTTCACTGCATCTGTTATAGGTTTTCTAAACTTTTTTACTACATATTCACCACAAATATAACAAAATGTATTTGGATTATTTACACAACACCTTCTCGACGACGGCATATCGATATTATCATTTAATCAAAGAAATTAATTGACTATAATGACATTAAGTATAATAAAATACATTTTTTAGGTTATGACCGATCGATACAAACCTGAACGTAGCTTCGCGATTTTGACAGCTAACCATGACGTCTTGCGGACTAATTAACCAAATTATAACATAGAATTAGCGGCACCAAACAAAATTCTTTTTGTAGGCCTGTGTTATTCATGTGGTTTCTAGGACAGTTTATGAAAATTGATTATTTTGTCAAAATTAAACAAAATTTTAATGTTTTCATCAATGAAAATATATCACCTTAATTTGACTAGACAGCATTATCTTTATTTTTATTTAAAAATCTTTAACCGTTAGTGGCCTGGGGACAAAAAATACTCATAAAACTTAATTTTAATTATGACTACAAGATTGTAAAGCCTTTAAATTAATAATAAAAAAAAATCTCCACTAGATAAAAATAATTATTTTATGTAATTTGATTTACATAGGGTAAATGTTACTATTTTTGATCAAAAAAGACCCACTACAAAATTTACCGAATAAATTCTTGCAGGTTTTCATTGAATTTGTATATGTAATAAAAATAATTATTTTATTCAATTTGATCCATATAGGGTTAATGTTTTCACTTTTAACCAAAAAGACCCACAAGGAAATTTACAGAATAATTTCTTTCAGATTTTGATTAAATTTGGATAATTGATAAAGGGTAAACTAACGAACAAGCGCAATTCTTTATACCAATCTTACAAGAAAGATTGGTACGAACTCTGAATCAGCGCTGCTCAAAATACAAAGATTTGATTATCTCGACCAGATTTTTTAGATAAAAATGGCTTCTGCACCTAAAAATATTGAAAAACCCCAAGGAGCGGATTCTTCCTCTGTGCATCGCATCCGTATCACTTTAACCTACAGGAATGTACGTTCTTTGGAAAATGTGTGCCATGATTTGATCAATGGTGCTAAATACCAAAATTTGCGCTTTAAGCGCCCAGTACGTATGACAACCAACGACATGGGATCGTTTCCAGATGAGAATCCACAAGCGTAACATCGATTTGCATTCTCCTTCTAAAATCGTTAAGAAGATCACCTCCATCAATATTGAACCTGGTGTAGAAGTTGAAGTTACCATTGCCAACTATGTTACATCGTTAAAAGATGTCTAATTTTAAACTTTTTTAATACAATAAAAAAAGCATAATTTCAAAAAAAAAAATGTGATGTCCAAAATTGCACCATAACAAACAAATAAACATTTACCCCCTTCAAATTGTTTGGTATATCGTTAGATAGGTCTTTAAAATACTTTAAATTTGATACCTATTTTTGTATGGTTTCTTTGGAATAAATATGAAAAAAAAGAAAAGTGGATCCATTTTTGCCCTACACTTTTAACAGTTAAAATAAGTTGTGTCCGACCGATCAGTTCGGCCAGAAAATGCATTTGGTCTGTATTCGGTATTTTAAAGCATTATGGACAAATTTGGCGGATGGAAAAATGTTTATTGGACTGATTAGATGCTATTTTGAGTGTCAAATCTGAAGAAAAGTCTGTAGTTAAGCAATGAATTCACGGTTCGGCCTCAGAAAGTTCGGCCAAATTGAAATAGTTTGGCGGCCGAACTTTTAACTTTATAGCTAAACTTCGGCTTTTCTCTTAAATTTTATACACAAAATCGAATTAAATCGGCTCAACAAACATGTTTCCAATACCAAAATTTGTCATCATTGCCTCTAGATATCAAAAAACCGACAAAATATAGTTTTTTGGCTGAACTGTTCGGTCGGACTCTAAAAACTAGGCTTTGTACGATAAAGAATTGTGCTTGCTCGTTAGTATAGTACACTTTATTACATATTTAATCGGCAGCTGAAAGAAATCATACTGTAAACTTCCTAGTGGGCCTTTTTTGGTAAAAAGTGAAAATATTAATCCTATGCGGATCACTTTGCATAAAATAATAATTTTTATAAAGTGAAAATTGCTTTATCAATTTAAAAGCTTTGATGAAAACATTGAAACTTTTTAAAATTTTTGATAAAATAAACCATTTTTATAAAATGTCCTGAAGAGGAGTAGCTTCAAACACAAACTCGAATTATCATTTTTCCAATTTACTTTTTTTCTTTGATAACTACTATTATATTATAAAAATAGCAATCGCCATCTCCAAATTAGGCATTTTAAAAATCTTTAAAATTAATTTTTGAAGAAACTGGTTTTTTGCATTTTTAGATGGGTCATTTTTGATTCCAGTCTGAAATGGGTTTATTATATCCGATGAAGTCAGAATTCCAAATCTGAAAATTTAGAGTATTTTTTATAAATAAATAAATTAAATGAAAAATTAAATTTTTTAAAATTTCGTTTTTTGGGAATCTTTAATAAAAAGGGCCATTTTTGGCACAGGTTAACGTTTTCCAAAAAAAAAAAAAAACACTTTAAAAGGGACACCCAAATGTACACATACACATCGTTAAACACACAGACATACCTTTGCAAATTCAAGTTCTGATTAAAACAACAACAACGACAACACTTTTAGTCGCAATTTTCAGTTACTGTTTAGCTGCAATTTTCAATAACATTTTTCCGACTTTTGCCAGCTATTAAAAAAAAAAAAGCACTATCGTGTGCATATTTCATTTTTGTTGTACGAACTAAGAACATAACTTAAAATCTTTGCACGGCCATGCTTAAGATTATGAGAAAATATAGCAATTTAAAAGTTTTGGCGCTTGTTGAATATGTAGCAAATCAAATATTTTTTGTATTGATATATAAAAATTGCTTATAATATGTCAATTTAAAACAGCAGCTAGTTAATAGTAGTTTTTGGTAAAAACTGACTTATGTATAAATTTAAAAAAATACTTGTTTTATTTTCTTTGTTAAAACCAGGCCCGGATCCAGGAAAAGATTTTGGATAGGGAAATTAAGAGTATTTTTGATAAATTTTCTAGTCTTGTAATTTTTTTTGCATTGAAAATTTCTATTTTAGGGGAGGAAATGTCCCATTTTCCCTTCTTCTGGATCCGCGTCTGGTTAAAACATAAACTTACAATCAGTTAGGGTAAATTTTAATATAGGAGGATCTGCTCGTATTCTTTTTGTAGAGGTAGTTGGCTGAGGAACTCTAACATCATTTGTTAAAGGATCGATATGAGCTCTCGTTGAAGGATCAAAATTACCTCGAGGTATTTCCGATTGCTGTAATATGGGTGTTTTAATTTCGCCCAAAGCAAATTCTAAATTTGCAAATTGAAAACTAGGATCTGTTAAAAGAGCTCTAGTAATGCGTGTAACCTATAAAATAAAAAACATAAGATTGCAAACTTTAACTTATTTTTCTTCATTACCTTAGAAGGATTTTTATCATTATCCATTTCATTTTTAAACAAAGCCAATAATATTCCCAATGCGGCGGTAATTATTGGAAAATGTGTTACCGCGTTTAAATCGGCCGAACACATATCAACTACGAATTGAAAGCATCCCGGAGGTACAGTCACTCTAGACAGAACTTGACTAATTAATTGACAAACACGATTTAATACCAAATCACTATTTGGACGACATTGATCATGAAATATTTCGGGGGCCACCGAAATAATCATTTCCAAACAGCGCATCAACGATACGGTCAATTCAAAACACATCGAACATATTTTAAGTTGTTTAGGTTCGAAGACGGTATTCTCCTGGCGGTGGGCGGTATTTTGTATCTGAATAAATAAAAATTAATATAAAGTTAAATCTTGTCTGAAATTTGGTGCTATCTAACCTCTTGTAGTAATAATATAAATTCTGAGAAAGCCCAATTTAATTGACTTAATACTGAATTTAAAAAAGCCGTAGCAAAGGGTTCATCTTCTGTTAGTTTTGTACCTATAAGATGTTGAAAATGTTTTGAGGGATTTGCTGGTGCTATATTATGCAGTAAACCGGTATGAGTTTCATTTTTGGCACGTGAACGACATAAACCAATTTGTAAAGGAGAATTACCACCCTGCCATACACAAGGCTGACGGGCATCATTATAAGCATAACCCTCACCCAACCAAAAACGCAAGAGTAACCAATTTGACTGGCCCCAAGCACGATTTTCATATGGGCGCAGTAAGGCTTTAACCAAAGCTAATTGACTATAATAATAAATAATGTTAAATTATAAAAGAAATTTAAAAATTTTGTTTTCGCAAACCTTTTCTTGGGGGCTTTTTCCAATGCTTTTATACCCGACTTATGGCAAGTTAGTGTTCCTAATGCTTGTAGCAATGAATCTTTACAAGAGGCCAATATTATACGCGTATCGGCTGAGTGAACACTAAGAAAATCTGCTATCATATTTATAACACATTCCGAATCTTGTACTTCAAATTGTACCAGTAAATCATGATTACTGAAATCCATTACCGTGTCCAATAGAATGGGCAAAATATTGACATAAATTTCGGGTACAAAAGAAAATAGATTACCTTGATGTGAAGAGGCCTTAAAATGGAAGAAATAGAAAATAAATAATTTTTTTTTATCAAAATGTATGTTTATTTAAACTACGTTTAGTCCCGGTTCACAGACGGCAATTTTACTTGCGCAAGTCTTGCCCGTACTCCAAGTTGGATGCAGGTTGATATACGAAAATTGCTGAAACAAACTTTTCCTGTGTAAACACAAAAGCAAGTTCAAAAGAGAATTGAAGAAAACTTGCGCAAGTAAAATTGCCGTGTGTGAACCGGGACTTATTAAGACTAAGCGTAGTTTTTTTAATAAAACGTAGTTTTTTTAATAAAATGTAGTTTTTTAATAAAACGTAGTTTTTTTTAATAAAACGTAGTTTTTTAATAAAAAGTAGTTTTTTTAATAAAACGTAGTTTTTTGCAACACGAAATTTTTTCAAAAAGTTAGCTTAGTTTTTTAAAAGGTAATTTTTTCTAAGACGTAGTTTTTTTCTAAAACGTAGTTTTTTCTAAAACGACTACGAAAACAGTAATTTTGCAGTAAACAGTTAATTTTATACCTATTTCAGTGTTTTTATATAGTTTAATTCTTAAAGATTTTATTGAAGAATAACGATACGTTACATATATGAAACACACTCGTATAAAGGAATAAAATGGATATTTTCGCTATATATGGAAATACGTGATTTTTGCCACTTTTGAAGCAAAATTTTGCTAGCATTTGATAGTACGACTTTTTTTTCATAAAAAATCTTTTTAAATTGTTCAGATATCTCATATATTGTATTAGATATCGCCCGTTGAAATTAATTAATATTATGATGTGCATATTAATATGGTGTATTGCATTAATAGTGAAAATACTCAATATCAATGGACTATATTTTAGAGAAGGGATAAAATATTGGAAAGGTTAAACTTGAATTTGAAAAGCAACAGATAGGACTTTCAGATGGCATAAAAAGTTTTGTTAATAAATATTAATTAGCGATGAATATAGAGAAAAACAGGATTTATTAAAAATTTAGCTTAAGATATATCAAAACCCGAATGGGATAAAGAAATTCTGAGGTCATATTCAGATTCAGAGCACAATAATGTTTCGAAAAGTATATTCTACTAGCTGACCCGACAAAAGTTGTTTTGCCTTCAAATTTTATTTTCATTGAAAGTCTGGTTTTTTAGCCATTTTTATTTTTTGTAACCGTATCAAAGCAATGCTGTGTAACAAAGCAAAAATTTTTGATATTCACACAATTTATATGAAAATTACTAATGTTCAGAAAAATCACCACATCTGGACCAAACGAAAATATTTTTATATTTTTAAACAATTTTTTTTTTGTAAAAACGATCCTCATTGCATGTTCTGCAAAACGTATTCAGTATTTTATGCAGCCGTTCTCGAGTTATGGAGTGACAATCACAATGTACACTTATTTTTATATATATAGATTCTCAGGATTAGAAAACATTTTGCCCAGTGTTTTTATTTCCCATTATGCAAAGTGTACATTTGCTGAAAGTTGAAAGTCTCTTTCTCTGATCTTTACCATCTGGACGCTAATTCTAAAAACTGCATTAAACGAAATTGTTTTACAAAAATTAATTTTACATTTAACACCTTTTACAAAAAATAATATGTATATGATATTTTTACCCAATTTGTGCCTTTTTACTACTTTTTACATTTCTTCAGAAATACTAGCTACTAAATATTAAAATTTAGTTGTTGTCTAATAATAATTGAGAAAACCATTTGAATTTGATTCACACATAGTTTGAAATTATTCGTTACAAAAAATGTAACACCATGCAGAGGTTAAAAACAGTAGATTTTAGCAATTTTTACAGTTGTTTTAAAATTTGTGTAGTAAAAATTGTCAGTTATTTTTACATCGTCAGTTTTTTACTGCAATTGTAAGTTGTTTTTCAGCAGTTGAAACTAGCTACATTTTCAGTTATTTTGTTTAGTTGTGGGCGTTGTGGTGTAATGGTTAGCGCGTTGGACTGTTACACAGATGGTCCCGGGTTCGATTCCCGGTGACGAAAACATCAATTTAGAAAAATAATATGTATGAGTTTTCTATCACTTATATGTATCGCTGCGTCCACCTTCGGTGTTCCCATAGCACTTAACCCCACCGAAGTAAAATAATGAATCAGGACTATGAAACAAAAAGCTTCAATAAATTCGTCAACTATACATCAGGTGGCGAGCAACAACTGTTCTAAGACTTATCTACTCGCGCAATTACAGTATTGCCATGTTTGAAGCCCTTCATCTTTCACCACCTTTCATCTCTCCACAACACATTAATTAATAAGAAGAATTTCTTGAGTGTTGCTTCTCTTTAAAAAAAAAAAAAAAAAATGACCTTATCGCCTTTTTAACTAATTTACGTTTATTTTAACTGTCATTTCCAGGCAATTCTACTGCAAGACCTTTTTGAATACAGTTTTTTTTTATAGAACGTAGTTTTTTTTATAAAAATGTAGCTTTTTATTGTTTTTTTTTTATCTAACAACTTAGTTTTAATGATAAAACTTTTTTTTTATAAAACGTAGTTTTATATAATAACGTAGTTTTTTATAAAACGTAGTTTTTTATAATAACGTAATTTTAAAACGTAGTTTTTTTATAATAACGTAGTTTTAAAACGTAGTTTTACCGTTTTTTATAAAACGTAGTTTTTTTAAAGTAGTTTTTTTAAAGTAGTTTTTTTAAAGTAGTTTTTTGCTTTTTTTTTCTAAGGTAATTTTTATAAAAAAAAAACAGTTTTTATAAAATAAACAGTTTTTATAAAATAAACAGTTTTTATAAAAAAAACGTAATTTTTATAAAAAAAAAAACTAGTTTTTATAAAAACGTAGTTTTTGAAAAAAAAAACCGTCGTTTAAAAAAAAAACGCCGTTTTAAAAAAAAAAAAACGTAGTTTTTATAAAAAAAGGTAGTTTTTATAAAAAACATAGTTTTTATAATAAAAAAAGTAGTTTTTATAATAAAAAAAAGTAGTTTTTTAAAAACACGTTTTATGAAGCGTGTTTTTGTAAAAAAAAATAGTTTTTTGTTAGAAAAACTAGTTTTTAAAAATACTTACATTCAATGTCCTTAAAGTTTTCTCCAATAACCAGATTAATAGCAAACGTCGTTTTTGACCCAAAGCCACAGCTCGAAACCAAGCTTGTTTTCTAGCCAAATCAATAGAACGTTTCTATATAAAATAAAATATTTAAATGAAAATAATATGGCTTTTTAAACTCAAGTTCCCATAAACTTACAGCAAAAACATTTTCTCTTTGACTAAATTTAGTTCTTAACTCCGATACCACATGAGTATGTTGATCATTCATACAAACACTGGCATGATCTTCTAAAACTTGTAATTTCTTTTCAACATCTTCACGATAATATTTGGTCTCCAGCAAAACATCATTTAAAGCAGCAATTTCATCACGTACAGAAGCAATCTACCAAAAAAGGAAAGGAAATTTGTAAGGAGAATGTTTTCCGTATAAATAGAATTATATTACGACTAACCTTAACAATGTATTTATGGCCCACACAATAATAATATAAAATACTTAAATCTAGTAGTTGAAACAAAGAAGCCTCTATATCACTATTACCCGCTGTAATTTCGAAAGCAGGTGTTACTCGAGGATTTATGTATGAAGTAAATGTAGTAGAATTGCTAAGTAGTAGAAAAAATCTCCAAATAGTAATGGACTTAAGCAAATGCCATAAATATGATACATACCCTGCAGAACGGCCTATGAGAGATATATTATTTATAGTATCAGCAGCTAGAAATGCCCGAAATGTTTATAGTTTAAAACCAAAGGAAGGATAATTTAATTGACTTACTCAATTCAGCTACTCTTACTATAACACGATCATCTTCTAATAACTCCTGCGTCCTTTCCGAACCCAAATATTGTTGTATTTCATTACGATGTACCTTACGTAGATGCGACAAAACTCCACCAACACGATCATAATGTTGATATTCAAAGGTACCATCATAAAAATATTTCGGTTTTATTTCCATTTCACTATTTGGCATTTCTTTTTCAAACGTTGCCTTGGTAACATCCGCTAATATGCATATAAATGCTAAGGCCACCGTATTTTCAATCGGATGTAATATACTGGATTGCATAAAGAAAAATGAATGAAAAGGCTAGAAATAAGAGTATAAAATATTAAAATTTAATTGAAAATTTATAGCAGAATTAAGAGAACTTACCCTTTGTTCCATACTTAAGTCCATAACGTATCTACGTAATTTAGCTAAAAATAGTTTACGTGATGAGGGTGTTACTGCATCACCGTCATTATTATTTAATAAAGTTAAAAGTAGAGTCTTTTGTAAGGCATATAAAAAGTCGGTTGCTTTTGAAATTTGATCCACAACAGACATATATTTTGATTTTGGTCCACCTATACCTTCAGTCCAAGCGATATGATTGGGTATAAGATTTTGCATATAGGAAAATTCTGGTGGTCGGATATACATAAATAAAGCCAGGCTAAAGGGGAATTGGAAGATACATAAGAAAATGTAGGTATATGTATATTAAAAACGAAAGAGAAGTTTAACATGATACACAGATTAATTTGAATACCATCCACCATATGTGTTTGTCTTTCCGTTTGTAATGCATTGAAAGATACAGTGTTGCCAAAAATAATAGGGGCGTTCGCATATATTTCAAAAGTTTGATAAATTTTTTTTAAAAAACGGATTTTTTTTATTTTTGAAACCCGTTATAATGCGTTACCACATACATGTTTAGAGCAAAACATGTGTTTTTGTGAAAAAATTGTGTTGGGAAACATGTACAAAACATGTTTTGTTTCAGTTCAGTGACAACGTAGCATTAGATAGCGTATCAAATAGTGGTCTTCAATTATACAAATAGTTTTCCTCAATTATTTTCATTGAATTTGTTTTTGTTGCATTTTCGTACTTCGTTTGTACCGGAATATGGGTTTTTGAAGTTATATGTACTCCTGCTAAGCAAAAGGTTATTTAAGAGCAAAATAATAATAAATATGATCCGAGGAGCAGAGAACGAAGCCTATCGGCTGATAGCCGCGGCTAAGCCGCCGACGATCACTTTTCAGGATACTCGAGCCGCCGCCGACCTGAGCGGCTAATTTCGGCTACAAAATATTTGACGACTATATCAGCTGAGCCGACTATATCAGCTTAGGCTATATATTTTTATCTAAATTAATTTTAACTAAAAAATCATATTATTTTAAGAATCCTCCGCCTTCATCCGGCTTTTATTACCCACCAATCCGGCAACCATAGGTTTTCATTATAAATTCACTAGCGTTTGCAAAATGTGCCGTTATACTGCGCTTCACTAGAAAAAGAAAAAGTAAATTTTCAAAATCTTACAATTTCTCAAAAAAATATAAAAAACTTTTTTCATACTACACAAGCTAATCCCACAATTTTATCTGATTCTGATTCTAACTCCGATGCTTCTACTGATGTAAATACATTTATTTCAAAATCTGCCGATATAGCATATTATGAAGACTTGTTTAAAAGAAAAGACGATATAAAAAAATGGCAAAGGTTCAAGTAAACCTAACGGGTTTATCGGAATGTTGGAAGCATTTTCGTAGTCTATACATAAAAGATAGACACATATTGGAAAACATGAAATTTTGTAAAATTTGCTTAGATTACAAATAAATAAGTGAATTAAATTATAATACATTTTTTACCCATCGGCTTAGTCGATTTTTAGTCGCCGCCGAGTTTTTTTTTCGTTTAGCCGCCGCCGCAGAAAATTGTTCGGCTTTAGTCGACTTTCAGCCGCCGCCGAGTATATTTTTGATTAGCCGCCGCAGGCGACAATTTCATGTCGGATTCGTTCTCTGCCGAGGAGTTGGTTTTATTAAAAATACATATTTATATGTCATTTAATGAAATGAAGAGAAATAATTAATTGTTTTCGTTTATTTAACCTTATTTCTTATTTTTAAATTTTCTAATTATTTGAGTTAAGGTTTATTTTTTATATTAAAGGAAAATAAATAAATTTATTTATTTTCCTGAAGATGCTACACAAAGGAGTAGCGAAATATTGAAAATAAAAAAACTTTTATGTATATAAAAAATAAACCTTAACTCAAATAATTAGAAAATTTAGAGAAATAATTAAAATATGAATTGTTGTCCTTTTGCAGGATATGTCCCCAAATTGGGACAATGGGTAGAAACAGTTCAAACAAAAATTTTGAACTCAAAGTATTTTTATAGATTTTTTCGCATTAAAAGTGTACTGTTCCTATAAACAATTTTTAAAACTAAGCGAATTATTGATATTTGATTGATCATTTTAAATTTCATCTTGTTAATAAAATTTGATTGCGAATTTATTATCTCCGATATTTTATTTGTTATAAATACTACTTAATTGTGTTATTTCTTTACATTCTTGTACATCTTTTGGCGATATTTTGTCGGAAATATAATCAGAATTATAATGTTGCTGTTCTATTAGATCCGAAGGTATTCACTTCGATTTGTCGTATTCTTATAACTTCACTCAAAAAAGTTTTACAGTTACTACATGACAGTTGTTTGTGTAGTAATCAGTAGTAGTTGTTTTAACTGTAATTGCAGTTGTTTTTCTATGAAATAATACAAAACAACTATTTTTACAATTATTTTAAAAAATAACTGAAGAAAACTAGTTTATTTTTAAACAGTTGTTTGAATCAGTTGTTTTAGTATTTTTGTAAACTACTACCAAAACAGTGAATTTTGCAGTAAACAGTTAATTTTTGTTAGTTATTAAAAATAAAAGATTATATAACAGTTGTTTAAATCACTTGTTTTAGTATTTTTGTAAACAACTACCAAAACAGTAGATTTGCAGTAAACAGTTAATTTTTGTTAGTTATTTAAAAATAGAAAATAGTATCGAGTTTTGAAAAATTCTCATATAGTTTATATTTCTTTTTATTAATCAGAGTTTGCGAATAATAATTAGAAAATTTTTTTATATATCAAATGCATTAAAACGCCATTACTGGTGTACCGTTTGTAATGTTGACTTCGCATTTTAAGTAGGATGTAGGAAATACAAATTTTGATTGTAATTAGAAAGAAAAAAAGATTTTTCTATATTAAAAACTTTTTTTAAAATGCCGAAAAAATAACTGTTTAAAACCAGTAGTTTTTACTAATTTTTAAATTGCTTCAAAAATTTTGTAATAAAAAATTGTCAGTTGTTTTTACTACATTGTTAGTTGTGTTTACTACATTTGTTAGTTTTTTTTAACAGTTAAAAATAAACTACATTTTTAGTTATTTTAACGGTAATTGCCTTTATCGCATTTTTAACTGAAATTGCAGTTTTTTTAACTGTCATCTTCAGTATATTCTTTTGTAAAACTTTTTTAGTGTTCTTATAGTCACATCTTCATTTTATAAATTTTTTAATGAATATTCAAATATTTAATGTAACATTTAAAAATTGTATGACTTCAATTACTACACCTATTAACCCATTGTCCCCATTTTGGGACATCAATATAATTATGAGAGTAAAAAAGTTAATTTTTATAAATAATTAGTTAATTTTCTTCTAAAATACAATATTAATGACTATCAGCTCATTTACAGCACACTGGAGATGGCAATCTGGAAAATTCCTGAAATAGATCTATCAACACATTCCTGAAAGTGGTCATTTAATAAATTTGAAAATAAACACTCTATAGATTATTTGTTAGGACAATATCGTAATAAAGAAATATATAGAGTATGGCCTTGAACTTGAATAATTTCCATTTTCATTGAACAATTTAAGGTCGAAAAAACATAATTTTTATTTTTAATAAAAATTATATCAAACTTGAAAAACTAAACATTTATCATTAAATTTGAACTCTTCAAGTAGAGAAAGCATAAAGGTTAGAAAGCATTTGCGCTGCAAAATCTTGATCATACAACTTAAAAAAAAAATTACAAAAATGTTTTACGATCAGTTCAAAATATGCTATATTTCTGTATATTTGAAGTCAACACATCTAACTAATAGCAAACAAACCAAAAAACATCATTTTAAATATTATATAAATACTATGAATTGAAACTGAGAGTTTTTGAAAAAACTCTGATTTTTTTGGTCAATAGTATTTCGCCCGGTGTTGGTCCAACATTTAGGATAAAAGGGAAAATATATTCTGGTAATTTTGTTGGCATCTCCACAAATAAAGTGCTATCACTCACAGGTTATTAAACTCCGATATAGTTGGAATGAATGAGTGCAATAATTCAGTTTGAATAATTCAGTTTGGATGGCTGAAATAGGTGTAGCTATCAGTTATAAAATAATTTATTAAATGTTCGGTATCAAAATCAATAAGACATTTTTGGGGAATGCTAAAATATATTCTAGAGAAACATAAGTTCAAAATTTTAACTTAATTTCGGATTACCAATATGTATTCTTTAATATTTTAGATTTAGGTTTAGATTTATTTGTGTATTTCCTATGCAACAAGATTAGATCTTATTATTACATCATAGGAATTTAATTTAAAATTTAACATGTTGATTATAAATTAATTTTAACAGTTTACATATAAATACTTATAAATTAATTAATTTTAATTTTTAGATTATTATTCAAATGAAATACAAAAAATTAAATGAAAATTAGATTTTTTTGTAAAAAAAAAAAACATTGAAAATGAGAAAAATAATAATAACAAACAAAGTTAAGTTGTAGTATGGGAGTTAAATATTTTTTTTTAAACTTGAATGCGTTACTATTTTGCTGAGTGTTATGAGGTAATGAGTTCCAAAGTCTTATAGTTCCGATGAAAAAATTCCACTATGAAACAAGAGTTCGGCATCTCAAAGGAATTATCTTATTTCCCCTATTTGATCTTGTGAATGATATTCGTTCACAAAGGTAGTTGGGAACTTTCTCATATATAATTTTATGAATACAAATGAGGCTTCTATTTTTAAGAAAATTTTCAAAAGTGACACCATAAAGCTTTGTTTCATGCGTAGAAATACTGTCATACTTTTTCAGACCATAAATGTATCTAATAATTTTATTGTATACCTTGTTAAGTTTTTCCATGCTGGTCGAGTCGCAGTTGGCAAATATTTCACAGCCATGAAGTAAACACGGCATTAAGTAAACCTTCGCAATAAGAATTCTTGTTTTCAGTGGTGTAAAGAAATGTGTTGACCATAATGTTCGTAGCATGCCATACATTCTGCCTACAATTTTGTTTACATGATTGCTCCATGAAAGAGTGTCGTTAATTATTATGCCAAGTTTTTTTATCGAGGTAACTATTTCTATCTTCTGGTTGTTTAGAAAAACATTACAACCAGAAGATAGAAATAGTTACCTCGGTAAAAAATCTTATATTCCAGAAATTTGGACTTATATTATTAAGCAAAATATATTCAAGAAAAAATATATAAAATCAATTAATTGTCAATCAAGTATTTGAATAATATAAGTTTTGGTAAGATATAGCAAAAAAAAATTAAAAACATCACTTAATATTATAATAGTCGCTATAATGTTTTCCAAGCAAATAACGATAAATTTGAAAAGGATCAAGGAAAACTATTTTTATAATGGAACATCACTGTTTTCTGCATAATCCAACGGTTTTTTAAAATAAAAAATCCGCTTTAAAACAAAGATTTCATCAATTTATTGAAATATAAGCAATCGTCCCATTTATTTTTTCCAACACTGTATGTAGGTCTAAGACTCCCTGAAAATAACGATATGTCGATTTTCGTTAATTACAGTTTTATTACAAATAGTTTCAAATGGGAAAAAATCTATTTTTTTAAAACGTAAACCCATGGCGAATTTTGGCAGAAAAATTTACCAAATTTGTGATTAATTTTTAATTCCAGGCTTAAGTGGGTTAAAGATAGACGATGAAGACAGAACTCCATATCTGAATAATTTAGAATTTATTAAAGGAATTAATTAAATAAAAAATTTAATTTTTAAAAATTTCGAATTTTGGGAATTTTAAATAAGCTACACTAGTTTTACAAAAATTGTAAATTTTCGCCCAAAAGCGGCATGGGTTAACGTTTTCCAAAAAAACAATTTCTTCCCTTTGGAACCAATTGCAACAAAACTGGGACGTTATATATATATTCCTGATGCTTATGAAGTTTTTTTTTTTTTTTTTTTTTTTTTTTAATTTAACCAATACTCAGGGGATGCCCCCTACTCATGCAGTGCATTGTATTGATCAGGAAAATAAGGTATGGGAAGGAGGAAAGAGGGAGTAGTGTTTGTGGATATTTGATTTAAATATTTCTAAATTGTAAGTAACAGGGAAGACTTCTGCGGGAAGTTTGTTGCACATACGAATCGTTCGACTAAAAAACGAATTTTCTCTGTAATGCGTTGTGCGAAACACAGGACAATCAACTACAAACGGATGTGCTCTACGAGATAAGCGAGTATTACGAATAAAAACTCGGGCTCGTGGAATAAGTTCACTTATCTCAGATGAGCATCTCCCATGGTAATATCGATAGAAAAGTGTCACACAACCCACATTCCGACGATGCTCCAATGAATCAATAGAGTTGGATACACTACTGTCATTGATAAGCTTCACCGCCCTCCCTTGAACACGGTCCAGAAGCTTCAGAATAGACAATGGAGCCCCTGCCCATATATGAGAGTTGTATTCCATTTTTGGCCGGATATAGCTGGTATAAATAGTAAGGAGATCGGATGGAGTGAAGTAAGTCTTGCACCGTTTTAGAAAACCGAGACACTTGAATGCCTCTTTCGACACTTGAAATACGTGCTTATTCCAACGGACATCACACTGTATTCTCATGCCCAGAACATCAAGAGTATCCGATTCCTCAATACCTATACCATCCATAGTTACAGATGACAATGTCAATTCCACAGCCCGTCTGTGGGTTAACATACAACATTGGGTCTTGCGTGCATTAAAATCGACCTTATTCGCGCGACCCCACTCGGAGATTGTAGAAAGGTCTTGATTGAGTGTGTCATTCATGTTCTGCCGCATGCCCTCTATCTCCAAAGAGTTTGGCCTGTGATCGAATGAAAATGAATGACAAATGTTGCTGTCATCTGCAAAAGAGTAGATAGGGTTGATGGTCTGACCAAGAAGGTCATTAATAAAAATAAGAAAAAGGGTAGGAGAAAGAACAGAACCTTGCGGTACCCCTGAATTTAGCTGAAACTCGTTTGATGAGACCCCATCTAAAACAACACGTATAGTGCGGTCTCTGAGAAAACTCGTTATAAATCGAGAGAAGACATTACCGACACCAAAAGCAACTAGCTTAGTCACGAGTGCCCCGTGCCACACACGATCGAACGCCTTAGAAATATCTAGAGCAACCACTTTACTCTCACCAAAGCGGTGGATTGACCGGCTCCAACGTTCCGATATAAACGCCAACAGGTCTCCCGTAGATCGACCACTACGGAAGCCATACTGCCGATCATTTAAAAGTGAATTGGTCTCTAAATATTTCACAAGATGGTGGTTAACCATGGTCTCCATCACTTTGGAGAGCGCAGAGCAAATTGCGATTGGGCGGTAATTTTCAGGGTTGTTAGCCGCACCCTTTTTAGGGATAGGCTGGACATTGGCCACCTTCCAGCATGAGGGGAAGATTCCCGCACGGTACGAAGAGCTGAAAAGTTTTGCCAATGGACGTGCCAACGTTAAAGAGCACTGTTTCAGCACCAGTGCTGATATGCCATCGGGCCCCGGTGACTTATTTACGTTGAGATCCGCAAGAACCCTTTTGACTGCCCGGGCCCGAAAGAAAATCGAAGGCATAGTATATGATACCCTTTCGAGAACGGGCAGTGGTTGATCGCTTTCCGGCAAGAAAGAATTTCTTGCAAAAAGTTCAGCGAAAAGGTTGGCCTTATCAACCGGGTCAGTGAATGATTGATCGTCCTTTAAAAGAGTTGGAATAGAAGAACTAGCATTATCCCTTACTCTTTTAACAAACGACCAAAAGGTCTTACTGCCCCGAGGAGCAGAAAGAACTTTGGCACGTAGACGCTGTTCGTATAAAACCTTTTCGCGTCTAAGTACCTTGGCACACTCGGTTCTCGCCTTTTTGCGGTGCAGATCAGTAACGGCGTTCTTATTCGAACGCCAATTACTAAACGCTGCCTCTCTGGATCTGACTGCATTTTTGCACGTCTGGTTAAACCAACACTTGTGTTTTGATTTAGCCGAAATATGCTTCGTTGGAATAAAAAGTTTCATTCCTAGCATAATAATATTGACTACCATCTCTGCAGCGGCATCGACGTTGTCGTCGAGAAAACAGATTTTCCAGTTAAAATGCCGAAAGAAATCGTTGAGCTCGGCCCAACGAGCTTTTTCATAGAGGAAAATAGAGCGTTTTGGCGCTAAGTTGGAAACGCTACGAAGAGTAGAATATGAAAAAGATGCAGAAATAGTACTGTGATCCGAATTGCCGAGAGGTGCAAGTATTTTCACTTCGTACTTTTCAGGGTGAGAAGTGAGGAAGAGGTCGAGAGTGTTCCGCGATTGCCCTTCAACACATACATTGTGTGTTGGCTCATTCACAAGTTGCGCAAGATCATTATGCGCGGCGAAAAGCTCAACGTATTGGCCCTCGGGAGTTGTATGACTCGAATGGCGAATCCAGGATGAGTTGTGGATATTAAAATCACCAGCAACAACGATTTCACTATTCGGACAACTCTCCAAGATTTTCGAAATTGAATCGGAAAGGGCATCGAAGCCATCAAGGGATTTAGCCAATTCCGTGTTTGGACTTCTATATAGAAACCCGAAGTGCAATATGTGCGACCTGATCTGGAATTTAACCCAAAGAGAGCTAAATTCCTTATCATTACAGTGCAACTGTTGCTGATGCTGGTACACAACATCATCGCGAATGTACATTGCAAGGCCCCTATGTAGAGAAAAAAGGGATAGAAGGTGATACCCAGGTATGTGAAAATCGTGTGGATCAGCATCCTCACAAACCTGAGTTTCACATAAGGCGAAAACATCCGGCCTATGAAAACGAATGTGAGCATATACAGAAAAGTAATTCGCTCTCAGTCCGCGTATGTTGCAGAAGTCTATACGAAATCTGCCTGTCATAACAAAATAAGAAAAAATTAAATCAATATTCCTTACGAGTGTATATGGGGCACAGTAGTCGAAATTGTTGCTGTAATTGGTTATTTAATGACCAGTGTTATACCTTTGTCAGTAAACAACCAAACAACAATTTGACTCCCCGCCCCCTATACACCGTAGACAATGGAATCGGAAAGGACAATGACAATGACACTTATTAAGGAGGCATAAAAGCCCCTTGCTTGGTCATTATATAACACAGAGCCGTAAAGCGAGGATCAGGTGTATTTTAATGTATTGTGGTTTGATGATGTTGATGGTTGTTGTTATTGTTGTTAATGTAGTTGTATTTAAATGTATTTTTATTTGATGATGTTGATGCTTGTTGTTATTGTTTTAAATTTAGTTGTTATTTAACGGTTTTTTTATATAGATTTATGGTTGATGTGTAGTTTAGTTTTATATTATGTTTTGTGTTTGTTATTTGTTTATTGATTTCAATAATTTTTGTTTTTGTTTTTTTTTTTTTTTTTTAACAGAACGAGCTACGGAATTTATAGGGACAAACGCAAACACGACAAGACAAATTTAAAAACGTGTTGACAGCACGACGGACAAAACAATACTCAACAAAAAAATAGGTCCAGCGTTTCAAAAGTTATGAGTGAAAATGTGAAGGTACCTCTAAATTTGGCATAAAAATTGGTATATATTATTAGTACAATTTCATAATAGCGTCTGGTGTATAAAATATAACGTCATATTTTTCCACTAAGAAGAGAATAATACTTAAAATTCACCTTAAATTTGTATATCAACGATTAAGCATTTTCACCACAACAATATTTTTTCACATTCAAAAAAGTTTTTCACCTCAAAAAAAATGTATACCGCTTTTTTCATGAAAGCTGTGGTAGAGAAGAATGAGTGTATTTTCTAAAAATCATAACTACATTGTAAATTTTCAATTATCCGAATCAGACTGCGCAGTTTCTGGTATTGAACCTTCGTCAGTGACCCTGTTTTTTTTTTTTTTTTTTTGAATAATGTAATATTTGTTATGTTTTTATTTGTTCGATTGCGTCTATATGAAATTTTCTGTGCAATCACTGACCGTGGTATAGCTAAACTGATTTCTAATGCCACATGCACTCGCACTACACGTTAGACAGATCGCTTTAGCGCACTGAGCTATCGTCAGGTCGAGTTTTGTTGTGATTAAAACTACCCAGCCAGAAATTGCCAATGGTCTGAAAAATCAAGCACTGGCAGAGCACTGTTTGCCAATGGTCCAACAAATAAAGTCCTGGCAAAGCACTGATTTACAACGCTCTGCCAATGTTAGTAAAAAGTGCTTTGCCAGTACTTAATTAACAAAATTTACAACAGTAAAAATAATAAAATCACTGGCACAGCCCTAGCTTAGAACGCTCTGCCAACTTTTGTACAAAGTTCTGTGCCAGTACTTGATTTACAAAATTTACAACCGTAAAAATAAAAAGCCAGTACTTATTTACAAAATTTACAACTTGTACTTGTTTTTAAATAAGTTAGCAGGGTTTAATAAAAATAACAAATGAATAGTATTTTTTTTTTAATTTAGTTAACATACTTTAAAACTTGATTCTTTTTTTCAAATCTTAAATGAATTTAAAATCAACTAACCATAAGCATATGGTATTTAAATAAAATTCATACACTAAAAAAAAGTCAGTAAAGTCAGCACCATTTTTGCTCAAAGGATCCTTATAGAAAAATTGTTAAAATTTAAATTTACAAGATTGGAAAAATTTAAAACTAAATTGAAGTTTATTTGAAGTTAAGAAAATTAAGGTCTTCTATTATAGTCAGCGCAAAGTATAGTTTTTGTACTAAAATTTTACTTAAGACATTTATTTTCAAATTTCTTTCTTTAATAAAATTGTTGTAAAAAGTCGTACTTGGTGCTAACTTATCACAAAAATAATTTGATAAAAAAATATTCAGTTATTTTGTAATTAACTTAGCTGAAACCTATTGTTATTTCTGTTTAAATTACCAAAATAATTCAATAAGAAATAATACAAGTCTTAACTAAAGTGAATTACAAAGTAGGACTATAGAGTTCAAAAATAAATCTCGTTTTTATATATAATATTCTTAATTTAATTAAAAATTTTAATTTCAAACGGATAATGAATTTGAGTTATAAATTTTCTAATTTCAAATATATAAAATCATTTTTTTTTTTTTGGAAATTTCAAAATTTTTAATTTAAAAATTTGAATTTACCCAATTTTTTAAAGAAAATCTTTTTTTTTTATAAATTTTAATTTTCTCTTTAAAAAATTACAAGTTCACAGTCAGAATACAAAAGATTTTTTTAATTGAATTTTATTTTAATTTATATTGCAGAAATTTAATTTGTATGTTTATTTTTTTACATAATTTTTTTATTTTAAATAATAAAATAAAAATTTTATAAAAAAAATTATAATAAGTATACTGTTTTTTTTATTAATTTATTATTTACTTTATTAGTTGTTTTACCAATGCTTTGCCAACGCTTTAAAATTACGATTTTGGTACTGGCGAAGTACTCATTGCCAGTGCTTTGCCAACGTTTTAAAAAAGAAACGGCCAAGCCCTGCCCGGTGTTATTTCGGGGTTGGCAAAGCACTTATTTTATCATTAAAAAAGCACTTTATTCGTTGTTCTACCAATGCTTTGCCAACGTTTTAAAATTATGATTTTGGTACTGGCGAAGCACTCATTGCCAGTGCTTTGCCAACGTTTTAAAAAAGGAACGGCCAAGCCCTGCCCGGTGTTATCATTTTGGGGTTGGGAAAGCACTTAAATCTTCAGAAATCCAACGCTCTGCCAACGCTCATACCACCGTTGAAAGCACTGTGCTAATACTTTGCCGTTCGTATTTTTCTGGCTGGGTAGTTTTATTCAATACACGGTGTTTTTGTTCTTGCATACATAATCTCAGAAGTACAACTCCAACAACACAACAGTTCTATTTTTAGAAACTTACCTCACTCTAATGTCCACTGTTTTCCCATATGTTGTAAGTGATGCCACTTAGTTAGTTTTTTTTTTTTTTTTGATTCATTTGTTATATGGTGGAGGGTATAAAAAAAATTTGGTAAAACCAAACTTAATGCATTAACTTGTTTTATATCAAATTGTTTAGAACTTACTAATGTTTTTTGAAAAATTTATATTCCAAATACGTTTTTCTGGTACGCATATGATTACACAAGCATATTAAAATTTGCAAGGCATGACGCTGTTGCTCATAATCCAAAGCTTGATTGGTATGGGTAAACTCACTCAACAACTGCATTGGCTAATTTCTTTAATAAAAACTTCATTTCATCAGCTTCTAAATAATTCCAAAATATATTTAAAACAGCACCCAAAGCACTTTCAGGATAGCCCGGTAAAACAGAATCAGATTCGTTTCTATAAATAAAAAACAAAATTTTAAATAAAAATCAGTTAAAAAAAACTAAACTCTCATAAACCCACTTCATATTACACATTTGTCCCAATAAAGGCAACAGTTTATCTTCTATAACGTATGAATTAAATAATAATGTTGTTAATTTCTCTATTAATAGCGTACAAAAGACTACATAAACGGTTTTCTTAGTTGATAATTTATCATCTTTTGGTCTTTTCTTCATGTCAGAATTATAACGTGCCACTACAGAGGATAAATTTAATAAATAGTTAAAAAGTAAATCAGCTTTTCCCAGCATAATTAATGGTTTAGCCATGAGAGGCATAAATCCTGGTACTGGATATTTAAAAGGAGCATTGCCAAAATTAGCCTGTACACCTTGATTGTAGCCGAGAGATATAGCCGGAAAGAAACTTATGTTGGGACCTTTTTCAAGTTTTTCAAATGCTGGACCCATGGATTTGCCATTGCGGTAATAAGTTAATAACTCATTTTCAACATCGATGGTTACACCAATTATATCACCAATTTGCCATTTCTCACCGTATCTGGAAAATCAAAAAAACAGAAAATAAGAAAATTTAATTGATATAAATAAAATTTCTATGATATGTTAAGTGTTATAAAAATGTTTTGTAGCAGGGACATTCCAAAAAAAAAAAATCGATTCGATTTTAGTCGTTTTTGGAATGGTGCAGTTCGCGTTCTATCGCATATCAAAGTTCGACATTTTAAGCAAAACTTAAAAAAAATACAGGTTGTTGAACCTACTTTAGCTTTTTAAGTTTTTATCAGATTTTTAAAAATGTTATCACATATGAAAGACTGGATCTTCTAGTTTTAGATACTTGTTAATTATACAATCTCTTTCCAGAACGTCTGCAAAAACGTTGTTTTTTTCGCGAATATTTTAAAAACAACATCTTTGATGTGTTTTAGACAATTTATGGTGACAGATCATATTGTCTTGTATAATATATCAATAATTCAGAGTGGGGTCAAAAGATATTTAGATTTGAGTAAAAAATTCTCATATTATTTTCTTAACGAAGTTAAATTTTGAATTTTCTTTAAGGCGGACATTACATTCGCGGCAGAGAAAACAGATCTTTTTTAAAAAATTCATAACTCAGTCAAAAACAAATATTTTTCCAAAAAATTTTATTATTGTAGAGAATTGAACAAATTACAAGAAAAAAAATTCAAAAAAATATATTTTTCACTCCAACATGGTTTTATAGAGCTCCAAACTGGCGGCAGAGAAAAAAAAAACGGGGCCTCGTGGTTGCAGCGCTGGGAGTCGCAAAAATTGTCCGATCTGGAAAAAAAAATGACTTTTTTAAATCTTAACAAAATTGGTTATCGTATGACACGAGCTTTTTTTTAAATTTTTTTTCAATTTTTGGTGATGTTCCAAATTTAAAAGTGTATTTTTTCAAAAAAAAATATTGATTTTAAAAATTCATAAAAAATCGAAAAAAAAATTAAAATAAAGCTCGTGTCATACGATAGCGAATCAAGTTTAAAAAAATACAAAAAAAAAAAATTTTTTGTCAAAAAATGAACCCGCTAGTGCCGCAACCAGTACGAAAAACATGGTTTCGAGATAAACGCGTTCAAAGTTTGTGAACAAAGAAAAAAAGGTTACCTTCAATCTGCCATGCCTGCTTCGTACTGTATGCCTTCGTTATCTTGTGTTGTGCTGTTTCTTAAAAATGCGCTCTCACTAATCCGGCTGTAACTTTTGAACCCGTAGGAATTTTTCCATGAAATGTCATGTACACACGAATTTTCAATTTCGCAAAGCTCAAAACCAATAGTTTGGAGTATGCTTTTTAAATGCACTTTTCCGCTCTGATTCCAAATCTGAACTCAGAACTCTTCTAAGTGATAAAGTTTTGTGGTATTGTAACCTAAAAGTGCAAAAAAACACGATTTCCCATCATATTCGGAACGTTACTATAACGCGAATGTTTTAACAGTACTCTTTATTTTTAAAACGCTTTTTGATATTGAATATTTTCTCCGTTGCCAGCAATAACCAGTACAACATTCCATACACTAAAAAAATTATGTAGATAGAATCAACAGCAAATGGCAGTTAAAGAAACTCCATTTGCAGTTGAATAGGTGCACACTACATTTACATTTAAATCAACTACAATATGTATTTATTTTTAACTGTTAAAAATTGACTGTCGAATGTAGTAAAAACAACTACAAATGCAGTTAAAACAACATTTCCAGAATTTAAAAAAATATAGGAATACAAAAAACTTGTTTGTAAATATTCTTATTTTGGCTCTATTATTTAATAAACACACTATTGTAAAACTATATTTACATAAATTATCACTTTAAATATTTACGCTTCATTTTATTGTCCAAATCATTTCTCTCTGTGTTCAAGAGATGGAATATTGTGTCTTTGATTTCTTTTCATATAAAAATTATAATTTTTCTGTTAATTTAGAGAAAAATTTGTCATGATCTAAAACCGAACAAATAAAATCTCACACATAAACTTATAGATCAACGATAAAATTCACTATTAAACCACTCACCAGGTACAGTGTAAAAATCGTTTAATGTATATGCTCCACATATGTATTAACAAAAAAAAATCTTTAATGTTTGTTGATATGCTTTGCTTATGTAGAAGGATAGTATATGATGGCATTAGAGAAAAGAATTGCCATTAAAAAGTTTTAACTGAAAGTTAAACTGGCAATTATGATAATGACTAGAGAAAAAACAAACACACTATAAATAGAAATCGTTCGTGGTAAATTTCATTCTAACTCAACACACAGAGTAATGTGGGATTAAAAGTCACCCAATTCCTTTAACGTGTGAGTTAAATAGAAGATATTTACGGTTAACACTAAATGGCACGAAGAATGTTGATGAAGACCGCAGTGGGTCAGAAAATGCATTCCATTCATGCTAGTGTCTAATAACCTTTTCTGTGTTTTTTCTAATAGTCAAAGTAAATTATCATATTAAAATTATAAATTTTCTGTTAATTTAGAGAAAACTTTGTCATGATCTAAAACCAAACAAATAAAATCTCACACATTGCATTAATATATAAATAATAAAGAGCTACAAGAAAAGAAATACAATATTTAATAATATTCAAGTAAATAAATTTATTTTCTATTCCAAAGCTTACCTTAATATTTAATTTATTTAATAATTTTTTAATTTTATTTGTCCAATTCTTTAATATTCTATTTTACACTAAAGATAAATGAGAAAACATTTATAAACAAACAGCTTGTTACACCGCCATGAGGTGATACGTGAGGGATTCCGCGAAACCATTAACCAGTCATGGAGGGATAGAATGGATTGCAGGGTGTCTAGGGCGTTATGGCCCGTATTGGACGCAGGGGCAACTTAGGTTCTTTTGGGAATGGACAGGGATGGTCTCAGGACCCTTACGGGGTTCCTGACCGGTCATTGTTCTGTCAGGGATTTCACAAGCAGATGGGACAGGGACATACAGGACTTTAGCAGGTTGTGCGAGGACGTTGAGGAACTGGAGACAGTTGAGCATATAATGTGCCACTGTCCGAGGTTGCAGGGTCTCAGACAGAAACGGCTAGGAGATAGATTTTACGACGAACTTGGGTGTGTCGCTAGATGCAATCCAGTAGATTTGCTGAGATTTGTCAGGAAAATAGAACGTCTGTTTCTAGTAAGGGGACGATAGGAGCTTGTTCTGGGGAGTATACATCCTTTCTATCTTTCTTTCTATCTATCTTTCAATCTATCTATCTGTCTATTCCTATTTTTTCTTACTTTTTCACTGAAGGGATTCACAATGGACAGTATTGGTCTCCGAGTTGAGATGTGCCCTCGGGCACATAACCCTTCCTAACCTAACCTAACACCGCCATGTTGTCAAAAAGTCGAAACAACTGCATAAAATAACTGTTACCGAAAGGCGTTGATTTTGATAGTTTGTTTAAAAAATCAACCCTCAAAAACATTAACCCTCTAACTGCAAACGATGTTTTGCAACGAAATTTATACCATGTGCTCCACTCGAAAAACAAATAATAAGTTCTAATAAGTTCTTGGTCTTCAAAGTTTAGTAACGTCATGATGCTTGTTAGGAAAAGCCCCTAACCACGTGATGATTAATAGGTTTTTTGTTAAAGTTCTGCCTATTATGGAGGCTCTAGTTTTTCTAAAAACTTCGGGTTCTGATGAGATCTTTAGCCAGATCGAAATACTAGTATCAACCTACTAATGTTAATATGTTTGATTTGCTTTATTTTTTGTAAATATACTGATCTTGAAAGCTCGTTATAAATAGAAAATTGTTTATCGTTGCCTAATTTAGGCGATATGAGCCAAAATATTTAGGGTGCATTTTGAAAACTAAAGCATATAAAAGAGAAGTTTTGGACAAAAAATATTTCTCTTACCAAGATATAACCACGCTCGAAAAACTATTTTTTTTCTGCTCCTATTTAAGAAGAAAGCTAAATTTTCGATTTTTGGAAAAGCGAAATTAGGCAAAAGAGTATCTAAACTTCAATTTATATTGTTCAAACTTCAACGCTTTGCTACTAATACTTAATGTCTTCTTTCTACAAAATTTCATAAAAATCCGTCTATTAGTTTATAAGTCAAGACGATGTCCTTTAGATGAATCCTGATAAAATCCTGTGAGTCCTTGGACTAAAGTAAGGGCTTATTATTTATGATAAAGCTGCAATCTTACTTATATTTTATTATAAAGAGTTTTTAGTCAACTTAAATTGGTTTTTTAGATTTTTGAAAGCTATAATTTTTTTAAAAATAATTACTTTTTGAAATTTTACGAAATTTTGATTTTGAAGCTTTCTCGCTTCCAAACCGTGGACGGCACACGAAAAATTTCTTCGCAAAATATTTAGCAAATTTATTTTTCTATCGGAATATATTAATATAGTATAAAACGCTCATTTGACGCATTTGTGGTAAGTTTTATGAAGGCTACCCTGAGGCAGCCTTACCTGTTAGAGGATTAAAAATTATTGTTTTAGGTAAAACAACTGCAATTGCAGTTAAAACAACTACAAACGCATTACTACACAAATAACTGTCACTTTTCTGAGTGTACTTATAAGAAACTTAACTTCTTAACGGTTTATCTGTTTTTCTGTGTGGCGGCCTTCGGCCGCTCTTAGGAGTTTTTTCCTCCGTAGAACGCGACAGGCGGCTTCGCGAAATAAAGTTTTTTCTGCGTGCGATTATACGATTTATAATTTTAGTTTTATTTTGTGATATACTACTAAAAAATATTAAAAAAAAAACTGTATTGATATACTAAATATTATTAATCTTTTTATTTTAAAAAGGCTGAAAAAAAAATTGCGCAATTTTTTTTCAGCCTTTTTACTATGTATTAATTAGGAATAAAGAAATATTTCAAAGTAATATATAATTTTGTTTTTTTTTTTTATTGGGGCCTTATTTTATTTTCAAAATGGAGCTTTACTGCATTACGAAATAAAGCCCCAAAAATTGAGGCGTTACTTCATTTTGTTTTGGGGTGTCGTTTCATTTGGTTGGGGTTTATTTCATTTTTTTTTTTTTTGGGGTATTGTTTCATAATGAAATAAAGCCCCAAAAAATGGGGCGTTATTTCATTTTTGGTTTGGGGACTTATTTCATTGTGGGGTGTTGTTTCATACCGCCCCCTAATTTATATGTTTTATAAATGAATTACAATTAGTACTTAATTGGATTAAAACATTTAAAATTTTTTTAATTAAAAAACTTATTAAATAAAATTGTATCAAATTTATATAATTTGATCATATTTGATAGAGCCATTTTTTTTTGGATCAAACTATATGAGATTAGAACCTATGAGATCAGCTTATGTATGCCATATTTCGGATCGGATGAGATGTGATGTTTAGTTATACGTGATACTAAATATAATAATATATGATTATATCGGAACTTTTTTCGTCGGGTATACAAAAATATAGTATTTAGTATATGTACTTAAAACTATGGCCCTTATTATAATAAAGAAAAAGACGAATTTAAATCACAAAAGACTGATATTTTTTTAAATTAAGTACCATACAATATATACTTTAAAATGTTGTTATACATTAAAAAAAAATATTGAATGTATGTGTTTGACTATATTTTAAAAACTATATTTTAACCCTTTTACGACCCTTGTTCACTACAGTGTACACATTTTTAATAAATATAAAAAAGTTGATAATTAAAAAAACTTTATATTTTTGTTTAAATATGTTCATTATGATATTGGTCATTGAAAAATCATTATATGCATAATCTGTTCATCAGGGAAATATAGTCGCGATATTGGTTAACAAAGTCCGATATTTTTAATCAGCCTTTATCTCCGAAAAAATGGGGCGTCTTTTTTGTGTATCTCCTAAACTAGCAAAGCTAGAAACTCGTAGCTTCATCTAATACCCAGAACAATATCGAACAAATATTTTTTAGATAATCGAATGATTTAGTGGTAAAAATGGCCTGAGAAATTTCAAAAATTCGATTTTTGGATCCATTTTTTAGTGAGTAGTAGTGGGAGGGCGCATACATGTCAACATTTTTCTTTTTAATTTAAGGGTCCCAAACAAGAATCTGAAGTCCAAATAAAAATATATCCACAAACAAAAAGTCGGTAGTTGAAGGTTTAAATATTTTGTGTAGTACGGATAAAACAAAAACTTTGTTTAAGAAAAGTCGATTTTCCAAAAAATATGCATTTTAAAAGAGAAGATGATAGGATGAAACAAAAAAAAATATGATTGAACTAAATATGTACTATATTAAATATACGTTTGTACTAAAAACTTTTAAAAATAATATACTTGTTCTAAGAAATATATAAAAAATATGTGTGTACTAAAAACTATAAAAATGATATGCTAGTACTAAAAACTATATAAAAACTACGTTTGTACCATAATCTCTAAAATCAAATTCTTTTTGCTAAAGAAAATAATTTTGAACTAAAAACATAATACCTACATTAATTTTTTGTACTAAAAACGTCTAGAAAAAAACAGCTTTTAAGCAAAAACAAAATCATTGGGTAGTTAAATCTTTGTAAAAATACGTTTGTGGAAACAAATATTTAATACTAAAAACTATAATAAAAGCGTATATACTAAAAACTACATATAATCTACAGTTGTACTAAATAAATATTTTTAAAAAAATTTTAAAACAAAAACTACTGACAAAATTATTTAAAAATACGTAGTTTTAATAAATTTTCATAGTTCTTGGTAGAAAAAAACAATTTTAGCACAAAAAATATTTTTAATTTCTTTAATCATTAATATTTTCCCAGAACTAAGGGTTTGTCTTAAGTCAATTAATTTTAATTAAATTCCCGTTCTTTAAAAATTTTCTTCCACTCAAATTATGCTTTTCTTATAACAATTTCATACTTACTTTGTGGTTGCTATATGCCAACTTTGTTGTTTACTACCATCATAACCATAACTTAATTTTGAATCACCAACTCCACTATTTTCATTGAATATACATTTACTGGAACACCATCCCACTTGCATCACTCCTTTGCTGTGTAATTGTAGCTATAAATAAACGAACAAAAATTGTTTAAAAGTGAAAGTATTTTTGGTTTTTTTTTTGTTTACATTCCATTCTATTCTAATAACAAAATGAATCGACGACATGCCTTAGCACATTTTGCAAAAAGGTCAATGATATCGTCACGGTTGTTTATACACTATTTCCAATTGGAATTAAGAAAATTAAAATGAGTTTAAAAAATTGTTATGAATTTAAAAACTTAATTTAATTTTTTGGAAAAATAGAAATTTAGTTTCAAAAGTATTTTTTGTTAAAAATACTTTTTGTACTAAAATTTTGTTTTACTTTGATTTGTACTAAAAACTATATTTTGTGCTAAAACTGTGTTTTACACATAATATTTTTTTTAATTTTTTTTTTTGTATAAAAAAAATTATGTTTTGCAATAAAACTTATGTTTTTTACTAAAAAAAGTTGCTGTACTAAAATCTATATAGTTGTATAATAAGGTTTTGTGCTTAAAAAAAGTTCCTTTTGCACAAAAAAGTTTTGCTCAACAAATAATTTGCCATACTTAAACATACATTTTGTACTAAAAATTATTTTTTTTACACGTAAATGATTTTGTACAAAAAAAAATACAGATTGTACTTAAACATAGATGAAGAACTAAAAAAATAGTTTGCACAAAAAACTGTAATTTCTGCTAAAACTATGTTTTGGATTACTTATTTTTATGAAAACTATGTTCTGTACAAAAAATTAAGTTCTGTACTAAAAAATGTGATGTACTCATATTTACAAAGCTTTTTTCACTGGGTGTTGTGCTAATAAAAGTACATGTTAAACAAAAAGTTTTTTTCTAAAAATACCATCCCGATGAATAAAGTTTTTATATACTCATATACAACTTGATATCACTAGATATGATTATATGTGTGGAAATAATTTACGACATATGTTCATATCTTAGTTTATGAAAATTTTTTAATATGGCATAATATATCAACATATATCATTGTATCGTATTTTATATATAAGCATATATATGATCATATATTCTACCATATATGATCATATGTAATTGAATCTCCCCTTGGCGGCCTAGTCAAACCGCAGAAGCTAGGAACTTGAAATTTGATATGTGGGTTCCTTATCAGGAGTAGACATTTTTATAGGCCGGATTTTTGAAAATTCCTATGGGAGGGGCAGTAAGGGAAAAAGTCTGCTTCTTGCCGGCCAGGCCAAACCGCTGATGCTATAAACTTAAAATTTGGTCCCTAAGTTCCTAAACAGCAGTAGAGGAGTGAAAAGGGGAGGGGCAAAAAGGGGAAAGTTTTCCACTTGGCTGCCTGGCCACACTGTTAAAGCGAGGAACTTGAAGTTTGGTATGTGTATCACGAGAAGACATCTGTAATGTCAGGAGGGGCATTGCCAGAAATCCTGAAGAAGACCCTTGGATATCTGGCCAAGCCATTGATACAAGGAACGTGAAATTTGGTACATGGGTTTCTAATCAGAAGTAGTATTTTGGAAATTTAATCGGGAAGTTGCATAAAGGGTAAAAGTCTCCCCATTGGCGGCCAGCAAAATCATTTTGGTCAGAAATTTTAAAATTAAAATATATGTTTTTTTGAATATCAACTAGCTCACTTACACAATACTTTTTGGATTTCCGGCCAGAAACGTGGTAAAAATAAAATTTAACGAAGGGAAAACTCTCCCCTTGTCGTCCAGGTCAAACCAATAAAGACACGAACTCATGATTTGGTATGTGGGTTCCATATCACGAGAAGTAGGGTTAAAAGGTTGAAAAAGATGAAACTAGGAACTTCAAATTTGGTATGTAAAATTTGGCAGACATCTGTATTGACGGGAAAAGGGGCAAAAGTCTAACTTTTTTCCTAATTAGGTGTAGACATCTGTGTAGAGCGGAGTTTTTAAAATTCGTTATTTGGGTACTTAACACAAGTAAACATCTGTATAGAGCGTATATTTGGAAATTTTTACGGAGAGGGGCAAAAATGATAAAATTCTCGCCCTTGGCGGCCTGCCCAAAACCCAGAAACTTTGAATTTAAAAATATGTATTATCAAATTATATTTGATCATATCTGATAGACAAATTTTTTGGATTAAACTATAAGAGATTAGATCCCATGAGATACCATGAGATACCATGAGATCAGCTTATGGATGCCATTTTTCGGATCTGATGAGATGTGATGTATAGTTATGTGTGGTACTATATATAATCATATATCGGAACTTTGTCATCGGGATGCCATACTGAAACTTACATTTTGTATTAAAAAATATTTTGTACTAGAAAATGATTTTGTACAAAAAATTACAGTTTGTACTAAAATCTAGATGATGAACTAAAAATAGTTTGGTTCGAAAAACTATATTATGTGCTAAAACTATTGCATTACTTATTTTTATAAAAACTAAAAAATTATGTTTCGTACTAAAAATGTTGATGTACTAAAATCAATGGTTTTTTAAACTATGGTTTGTGCTAAAAATAAGTACATTTTGCATAAAAAATGTTTGTTCTAAAACTAACATGACATACTGAAACTTTCATTTTGTACTAAAAAAAATTGTTTGTACTTTAAAATGATTTTCTACAAAAAAACTACAGTTTGTTCTAAAACATATGTATATGTATATAGATAAAAAAACTAAAAACAATATTTTGTACAAAAAAATATATTTTACTCTAAAACTATGTTCTGCATTACTTATGTATATTTATAAAAACTATGTTTTGTACTTAAAAATTATGTTATGTACTAAAAACAATTTGATGTACTAAAATCTACACAGCTATTAAAACTAGGTTTTGTGCTAAAAAAAATAGTTTTTTGCACAAAAAAGCGTTGTTCTAAAAATAATATATCATACTGAAACTTACATTTTGTACTAAAAAAAATATTTTGTAATGCAAAATAATTTGTACTGAAAAATACAGTTTGTACTAAAAGCTAGATGATGAACTAAAAACAATGTTTTGTAACAAAAAAAAAAAACTATTGCGGGAAAACTTGGTTTTGTACTTAAATTACTATTTAAAAATTACATTTTGTACTAACTTCTCCAAATAATCTAATAAATAGTTCTAAGAATTTTTTTATTACTAACGACTACATTTCAAAAATTGTTTACAAAAATACATGTTTTGTACTAAGTACTGCAGTACGTTTAGTACTAAAAACTACTTTTACTGAAAACTAAATTTTGTTCAATAAATTCTGTATTAAAAATGGAAACACTATCGAATACCGTTGTGTGCCTTCGTCTTTTGTTTCCACATATAAAATGTTATATTACCTCATACATCCACCTTCCCCCATAGACACAGACATTTGCTTTGATAGTATTGAAACTACCCTGCGACCTGACCGATAGTCTATCGTTGGCTATGCGCACCGTAGAGGAAAAATCAATATCAAATATGACCAATTCTGGTCCCAGCCTTGACCGCATTTCTAATTGTTGCTTCAAAGCATCATCTGAACATTTGGCTTCAATATCCTCTAACTTTGCATTCAGCCAGGATTTAACCAATACCATTTGTCTGCAAAATGACAAAGGAGGACTATATTTAGAAAAATTATCATGGACTGTAAAAAAAAAAACACCAAACACACACACTACCCCATCTAACCCACTTACTCCGGCAAACACATATCCTCTGTACGCATTGATGGTTTACTATTGACTGCTCCTCCTCCTCCTGCTCCTGCTCCCTTGCTGCTACTTATGGTGGCCACATCTGTTTCATCAGCATCTTGTCCAACATCCGTTTCCTTTTTATTGGCATCTTCTTGTTGCTTTTGTTGTTCCGTTAGTTTTTCAAATATATCTTCTTCAAATATTTTAACAAATAATTTAGCAATAGACATTCTTTGTCTCGCTCTCTATACACCGTCGTCTTGTGTACGTCCCACTATTCGAAAAATCAATTTAATGCCGCAATTTTATTTGGTTTTCTTTTGAACGTTCATTGATTTTGTGAGTTAAACTGTTGCAATTTTTATTTATTAATTTATTTTTAATTTATCACTTGAATTTTTTATTCCAAAATTTAAGTTGCTACACAATTTACAATTTTTTTCTCTTAATTTTTGTTGTTGTCTTATGTTATTTTTTCTTCTTACTTTTGACAAATGCAAAATATAAATAAAATAAATAAAAAATAGGGTGACCATATTTTTCTGACATGAAATCAGTACAAAAATTGTTAAAAAATATAAATTTTGGAATGAATTCTTCAACACATAGAATTTACGTTTCCAATATAAAAATTTAGATAAATATGAAATTTGGCTACAAAAGTAGGAACAAATCTAGTGTACGGGCATAGCTCAAAAAAAACCCCGAAATATGGCGGCACATATTTTCCGAGGTAGAGGCCTCTAAAGTGTGGATATTTATTTTAATGGATTTTTTTAACTTTGGCTTGCGTTATCGTAACGAAACAAAATTGGTGACATTAGGAAGCTTTTTAAAGACCTTTAATTTGGTATAATGAAATATAAAAAATATTAACACATTGCAGCCCAACTCATGATTTTCCATTTTTGAGCTGGCACTTTTTTTACATGCATTTAATTTAAAAATTGCAATAATATGACTCTCAATTGTGAACAAAAATTCAAGCTTTAATTTAAGGTATCATAGTATGCAATATTTTACAAAATACCATATACATATATTAATGTTTACATTTTTTTTTATACGGCATTCACACTAGAGAGCAAAACACGTGTTTTTTTTTTTTTTTTTTTTTTTTATAATTTAACCAATACTCAGGGGATGCCCCCTACTCATGCAGTGCATTGTATTGATCAGGAAAATAAGGTATGGGAAGGAGGAAAGAGGGAGTAGTGTTTGTGGATATTTGATTTAAATTTTTCTAAATTGTAAGTAACAGGGAAGACTTCTGCGGGAAGTTTGTTCCACATACGAATCGTTCGACTGAAAAACGAATTTTCTCTGTAATGCGTTGTGCGAAACACAGGACAATCAACTACAAACGGATGTGCTCTACTAGATAAGCGAGTATTACGAATAAAAACTCGGGCTCGTGGAATAAGTTCACTTATCTCAGATGAGCACTTCCCATGGTAATATCGATAGAAAAGTGTCACACAACCCACATTCCGACGATGCTCCAATGAATCAATAGAGTTGGATACACTACTGTCATTGATAAGCTTCACCGCCCTCCCCTGAACACGGTCCAGAAGCTTCATAATAGACAATGGAGCCCCTGCCCATATATGAGAGTTGTATTCCATTTTTATATTTATACTTGCTGGTGGATTTTATACTTGCTGGTGTTTTTAATTGAGAGAACCCTTTCAAAAAATCTTTATTTCTCTGAATTTTCAGATTGAAAAATATTCGAAAATCTTGAATTATATGAGCTCAAAAATCCGGTTTTGCCAATAACTCAAAACCCGCCCTTTTTCAAAAACCGGTTTATGAAAAACGGAAAAATATAAAAAAGATTTATTAAATAATTCGGAAACAGTGTTTCTTTTCGTTTTCTTATTCCCCAGAATTTGCTATACTTAAAAATAGTTAACACTTTGATTTTACTAAAACTCTTTTAACAAAGTAATTAAAAGTTTAGAGCTGAGTCTTTTAAAATTTCGCTTACTGCATATAAACCTTGGTCCGTGCCATGGTTTCTGACAACATTCCATGAAATAAGGTTTTTTTAATACAATCTTTTCTTCTAGTTCTTTCAGTGTACAATTATTGTGAATGATTTTCTCACACATCCTCTTTGACATTCTCATTCATTGTTGACGTTACAAATTGTTTTTGTTGTTTTTTTACTTAATATTTTTGTGCACTGTTGGAATTTCTTTAATAGTGCAAATAAAAAAACACATTTTTATTTATAATTTAACAATTTAAAGCAATAACTACGTTCCAAAAAGATGTCTAACGATTGGGATGAAGTTAAACGTTTAGCGGCCGATTTTCAAAAGGCCCAATTAACATCAACCTTACAAAAGTGAGTATGGTCAACAAGGGGAGACATCTTTCAAGTGGAAGATTACGAATTACGATTGACTATTTCTAGATTATCGGAACGTAATTGTATAGAAATTGTTACTTTGTTATTGGAAAAAAAGTTATTGGAGGTAATATTTACCAATGATGGTAAAGAATATATAACACCCGACCATTTGGAGCGAGAGGTACAAGATGAGTTGTATGTTAATGGTGGTCGGGTTAATTTGGTGGAAGTTAGTAAGACTTTAAATATCGATTTAACCAGGGTAAGTGGGTGATAATGATGAAATTCGAAAATTATGTGTTTTAATACTTTAATCGTTGACTAGATTGAAGACGTGGCTAATAAGATTGCCTCTGAGAATACCAGTATTCATTTTATTTTGGGTCAACTTATCGATGAAGATTACATTACCTATATAGCCCAGGAAATCAATGAGAAGTTGGCTCAGAGAGGAGAAATATCTGTTAACGATTTGACTGAACAATTTGATTTGCCCTCAGACTTTCTGCAAACAGATGTTTTAGAAAAACATCTGGGGAAAATCATAAAAGGACGACAGGATTCTTCTAATCCAAAAATATTCTTTACTCAGGCATATTTGCAAAGATGTAAAGCAAAAATACGTGGTGGCTTGGCAGCTCTAACCAGACCCACTAATGTTTCAGTCATATTACAACAGACCAATACACAACAGAAGATCTTCCATACTTTAGTTGATGAAATTAATCCCGCTGGACATGTTACCTCTAAACTGGCTAATGCTCAATATGTGCCACATATCTATGCTAAAATGCAATCAGATTGGGTTAGTAATTTCTATCGTCAAAATGGTTTCCTAGAATATGAAGCTATTAATAAATTGGGCATAACAAATGCCAAACAATTTATTAGCAAACAATTTCCCGACGAGGAATTAATGTTTCTCAAGCGATGTGCCGTTAGTGCTAAGCTGGTGGAGTTAACCGTAATGCCAGCTTTGACAGCTGCCAAACAATTAATCGATCTATCTTCGCTTTTGCCCTCCAATATGTCTTCCACAGATCGTGAAGAACTATTTGAAGCCATAATGTCTCAAAATCAAGCATCCTTTGCCAATTTTGTGCTTATCGGTTCAACAGGATGCTCTTTTGTCTTTACACCACAATATCTAGAAGAGTTAACTGAACCCTGTCGTGAATTGGCCTGTGCTAAAGCTAAGGCATCGGTCGATAGTGGTACATATCAACAATATATGGCCACTAAGCAAATTTCTTCAAAATCTTCTCAGCGCAAAGACTTTGGTGACGATGATGTAATCGACAAGCGTGATGAACGTCGTAAGAAGGCTGCATCGGGTAAAGCTGGTGGTGGTGCGCAGGGTCGTGAAACTAAAACAAAATCAACGAAAAAACATCAACGTGGTGGCAAAAAGGGTGGTAAAAATGATTTCGATAGTGATGATGATGACAATGTTGGAAGCCAAACAGCAGCAGGCAAAAAACAATTGGAATTAATTACAATAGGGGATATTGTAAAAGCTTTGAATAAGGAGACATCTGCTTTGGGTATAGATGAATTAAATGAAGATATTGCTGCAATGTATCTTGAGTAAGTACAAGCTTTAATTGGAGTTACATATAAAAGCTTTTAGTTGGAGTTGTAAAATGTATTTAATTTGAGTGTAAAAAGCTTTTAATTAAACTTTAAAAATAATTTGATTTTAAAAAGCTTTTAATTAAACTTAAAAAAATGTGTTTTAAAAGCTTTTAATTGAATTTAATTGCGCTATGTTGGAGGGTTTTAATTTAACTTTAAAAAATACTGAGGATAAAGCTTTTACTTGGATTATAAAAAAGCTAATGTTAAAGCTTTTAATTGAACCATAAGTTATCTTTATAGTTCAATTGAAAGCTTTGAAGTAGACCAAAAAAAAAAACTGCAACTAAAAATTTTTATAGGGCTATGAATTACTTAAATGGAAGCTTTTAATTTTACCATATAAAGTAATAACTTAAAATCTTTTAATTTTACCATATATATATATATATATATATATATATATATATATATATATATATATATATATATATATATATATATATATATATATATATATTAACGTTTGAAGCATTTAATTGAACTTTAAAAAGCTTTTAATAAAACTTAAAAAAATTGATTTGACTTTAAAAACATTTTAATTAAACTTTAAAAACAACTTCGTTTAAAAGCTTTTAATTAAATTATTATGGTAGAGGGTTTTAATTTAACTATAAAAATCACTGAGGTGAAACCTTTTAATGGGATTATAAAAACGCAATGGTAAAAGCTTTTTATTGCGATATTAATTTCACTACGATGAAAGCTTTAAGATAGATATGCAATTCAGGATTTTGATGGTGGTTATAAATATCTTAAATTATAGCTTTGAATTTGACCATATAAAGTCATACCGTAAAAGCTTTAAATTGTACTATAAAAATATTAACGTTTCAAGCATTTAATTAGACTATCGAAATATTTACGATTAAGGCTTTAATTAAGACTATACCAAAAAATTCCATTAAAGCTTTTAATTGTACTGTAACTATAGCTATAATTGAAAATGTTAACTAGACTATGTCAACAAATACAATTAATTTGTTTTTATTTATTAATAAAAACTACTATAAAAAGCTTTCAATTAAATTAAAGTTTTAAAAAGTATTTATTATTTACGATTAAATCTTTAGATTAGATTTTAACAAGAACTGCGATTAAAACCTGTTGGAAATTTATGGGTTAACCAATTCAAATACCTACTGTACATATAAAAGTAAATTGTTAAATCTAGTTCTCTTTTATGTTTTTGTATTGTATGAAAAAATATTTTTTATTTAATCGAAAAATAAACTTTAACTGCGTTAAAAATTCTCTACAACAATGGTTATGGGCCCTCACCCATATACATTTTAATTTTGTTGATCAGATATTAAAATACATTTAATTCGGTTCGTCTGACGGTCGTTATTGCAAAAATTAAAAATAAAAAATTGCTGTTTTGTGTGTTAATGGTGTTGTATGTTTGACGTAGAAAAATGTCGGGACAAGCAGCTCAAATAGAAAAGCTTAACGGCGAAAATTATGCGGTGTGGAATATACAAATGAAAAGCCTGTTAGTAACGTTGGATTTATGGGATGCTGTTGAAAAACCAAATGTAAGTCCATCAGCAACTAGTGACACCATAAAAAAGGATATGAAGGCGCTTGCAACAATAACGCTGTGTGTAAAGCCTTCGGAAATAATCCACATTAAGGATTGTAAGACAGCTTCCGATGCATGGAATGTGTTAAGCAACTTATACAAAAGGGATGCTCCAGCACGTAAGGTCAATTTATTCAAGAAATTGGTAAGATTCAAGTTTTCGAAATCTGAAAAGTTTGCGTCGCAGTTAAACGAGTTCTGTACCGTGGTTGATGATTTGAAAAGTATTAGGATAGAAATGCCGGATGATCTGTTAAGTATACTTCTACTATGTAGTTTGCCTGAAGAGTTGGAGAGTTTTGTCGTAGCTATTGAAAGCCGAGACACGTTACCCAAACTAGAAGTATTAAAGGCAAAGATTCTTGAAGAAGAACAAAGACAAGGTGAGAAAAATGGTTTCAATTCAGAAAATGTTTTTACAGCAAATACACGCCAAGAACAACGAAATTTGAAAAAAGGTAATGTCAAGAATTTTAAAAATAATCAACAACAGAATTTTAATTCTAAAAATATGAATGATATAAAATGTTTTAAATGTGGCAAAAGAGGTCATGTTAGATCTCAATGTAAATCTTCTTGTAATAGTATGAATGAATCCTTTGCAATGGGTGTTAATGAACATTGTGGTAATGATGACAATGTGTGGATTTTGGACAGTGGTGCTAGTTCACATATGTGTCGTGAATCAAAATTTTTTTCTAAAATTCGAAAGGCATCACATAAAATTAGGCTGGCTGGTAATTACTTCGTAATGGCTGCAGGTATTGGAACCGTGGAACTAAAATCTAATTGCAATATCAATATTTCTTTGCAAAATGTCTGGTATGTACCAAAATTACATTCTAATTTTTTATCAGTTAGTAAAATTGTCGATGCTGGTTATGTTGTGAAGTTTGAAGGAAAAACATCAGTAGTAAAAAATAAACAAAATAAAATATTTTTTTCGGCTAAAAAGAAAAACGACATATATCATGTAAATTTTAAACTGAATACCCAATTGGAAAACTTAAACATGGTTGAAGAAAGTTCAAATAATTTGAAAAAGTGGCATGAACGTTACTGTCATTTAAATGTTAATGACTTATATCAATTATCTAAAAATGATAGTGTACGTGGTTTAAAGGTGAATCCTCCAAAAAATTTTAAATGTTCTACTTGTGCAGTTTGTAAAATTCATGCCAAAAGTTACAATAGTTATTCAAAAGTATACACAACAGATGTGTTGCAACTTGTACACACGGATCTATGTGGTCCTATGAGAAGTAAATCTCAAGGTGGTGCTAAATATTTTATTTCATTTATCGACGATTATTCACGATACATTGTGATTTATTTTCTAGAAAAGAAGTCAGATGCGTTTCAAGTTTTTAAAAAATACAAAGCTGAAATGGAAAACATGACTGGTCGTAAAATAAAATGTATCAGGAGTGATAATGGATTGGAGTTCGTAAATAAAGATTTCTCAAGGTTCTTAACGGAAAATGGTATAGCTCACCAAACTACATGTCCATATTCACCACAACAAAATGGGGTGGCTGAAAGAGCCAATCGAACCTTGGTTGAGATGTCTCGCTGTTTACTAGAAAAAGCTAAATTGCCTCAATATTTATGGGCTGAAGCAGTAAATACAGCGTCCTATATCCGTAATCGTTCATCTACAAAAGTTTTAAAAGATAAAACTCCATATGAGTTATGGGTTGGAAGAAAACCTTCGGTCAAGCATTTCAAGACTTTTGGATGCGAAGCTGTTGTTTTACAAAAAGGAAAAAATATTGGCAAGTTTGAGCCAAAAGGTGTTAAAATGGTGTTCGTCGGATATGAAACTTATACTAAAGGATATAGATTGTTTGATTTGAAAAATCGAAAAATGTACAAAGCAAGAGATGTTATTTTTTTCGAAGAAAAGTTTACGGGTGAATCAAATAAAGATGATAAAACTGCAGATTTCTTTTACGCAAATTTTGAAAGTCATAGTGACAATAACGCAAATAGTAGTGATTATGTTGAACAAAATACTCAATCTGAAGTTGGTAGTGATGATATGTCTTCAGTTGAACGAAGTGAATTTGAAGGATTTAGTGATGTCGAAGATCAACCTACAATTCCAGACGTCGAAAGTGATTTAGTAAATGTAGATTTGCAAGAAACATATGTTGATGAACCAAATGGTACAGGTAAACGTGTTCGTGGCCGTCCTCATATACAACGAACTGGTGCAGTTGGTAGACCAAGAAAGGTGTATGTGACTGATTCTGGTCCACAGTTTTTAAATGCTGTAATGGAAAATCCTGAAACCTTAAAGGAAGCATTGAACTCAAAGAATGCGGATCAATGGAAAAATGCTATGCAACGTGAGTATGATTCTTTAATTAAAAATCAAACTTGGGATTTGGTAGACAAACCAAAGAACAAAAACGTATTAAGCTGCAAGTGGGTTTTTGCTTTAAAGCAAAAAGCAGATGGTTCCATTGAAAAATTCAAGGCAAGATTGGTAGCTCGTGGTTGTGCTCAAAAGTACAACGTTGATTATAAGGAAACCTACGCTCCGGTCGTACGTCACTCTACTATTCGGTTAGTACTTGCGTTGGCTGCTAACTATGGATTGCTGGTTAATCACGTGGATATTGTCGCAGCGTATTTAAATGGCGACTTACATGACGAAGTATATATGAAGCAACCTCCTATGTTTGAAAATGAAAAATATCCTGAAAAGGTTTGCAAGCTTAAGCGTTCATTGTACGGATTAAAGCAGGCAGGTCGAGAATGGAACGTAAAAGTAACAAAAATTTTAATTCAAATGGGTTTCCAAAGATGCAAAACTGATAATTGTGTATACATTCAGCGGGAGAAGAACGATGTTAATATAATAGCTTTGTATGTTGATGATTTGTTACTGGCCTGTTCATCCAATCAACAAATGAAAAACATCATAACAAATTTAAATCAGCATGTAGAAGCGGTTGATCGTGGTGCAATCTCATTCTATTTAGGAATGGAGATTGAGCGGGAGGATAGAAGTGGTGTTATTTCTATTCATCAACAACGTTATACAGAAGAATTGCTAAAACAATGGGGTATGTCGGAATGTAAACCGGCTTCAACTCCAATGGCTTCTGGTACTGTATTGGAAAAGTGCAATAATGAAAACTGTCAAGTTCTTTATGATGTTAAAAGCTATCAGTCGTTAATTGGTGGACTGATGTATCTGTCCGTTATCTCAAGACCAGATATTTCACATATTGTTTCTCGTCTTGCTCAATTTTCATCGCATCCACACAATGAACATTTTGTGGCTGCAAAGCATCTGCTAAGATATTTGAAAAAGAATCCAAAAGGTACTTTAACTTATAGTCCAAATAATGAAAAGTTAATATGTTTTACAGACTCTGATTGGGGTGCAGACACTAATGATCGCAAATCCTACAGCGGTTATGTTTTGTTTTTTGGTTTTAGTCCTATTGCTTGGGAATCTAAAAAACAAAATGTGGTTTCTCTGAGCTCAATGGAGGCGGAGTATATAGCTATGTGCCAAGGAACAAAAGAAATTATTTTTCAAAGAAGTCTTTTGCAAGAGATGGGTTTTGTTCAGTGTAGTGATCCTGCAACAACTTTATGTTGTGACAATCAAGGTGCTCAGTTTTTGGTGAAGAATCCCACAGTACATAAACGTAGCAAACATATTGATATTCGTTTTCACTATATTTGATAAATATCTTGATGGCAATATTGATATCGAATATGTGGCTTCATCTGATAATGCAGCTGATATTTTAACAAAATCTCTTACTAAAGAAAAACATATTAATTGTTGTAAATTGTTAAATATTTGTTTTTAAATGTAAAATTTGTTTAATGTAAAGGTACTTGAATTGAGGCGGAGATTGTTGGAAATTTATGGGTTAACCAATTCAAATACCTACTGTACATATAAAAGTAAATTCTTAAATCTAGTTCTCTTTTATGTTTTTGTATTGTATGAAAAAATATTTTTTATTTAATCGAAAAATAAACTTTAACTGCGATAAAAATTCTCTACAACAAAACCGTTAATTGGTTATTTGAATAATAACTACAATAAAGGCTTTAAATTTGACTCCATAATGATAAAGATGTATAGTTTTTTATTATGGACAACATAAAGATGTACGAGTTAAGATTTAAACACGATAACAAGAACTAGCTTTAAATCTATACCTTCTAATATATCCAGAGCTTTGATTAAAGCTCTTAATTGTAATTACGATATTAAAACATGCAAACGTATAAAAAGATGATTATTTCGTTTTATTGGATGATTTGTAATACTAAATTAAATTCTATTGATCTAAAAATTTAACAATAGGAATTAAATCGATTAAAGCTTTTAATTTCATTATAACAAGAAATAAATTTAAAGCTTTTCATTAGAAACATGAACAATTAAAGGTTTTTTATTCAAATACAGCTTTAAATTGGGCTATATAAAGATATACGATGAAAGTTTTTGGTTTGATTTTTACACGATATATGAAAGCTTCAAATTGGAAATAATTGTGATTAAATCTTTTAGTTGGAATATTGCTTTAAGCTTGTCTATAGAAAGAAACACTACTAAAGCTTTAAATTTTAATAAAGCTTTAAATTTAAATACAGCTTTAAATTTAAATAAAGCTTTAAATTGGAATAATTTACAATTAAAGCATTTTACAATTAAAGCGTTTTTAGAATTAAAGCTAAAAATAACTAACAAAATCTTTTTTTGAATTATAAAAAAACCTACGTTAAAAGCTTTTAAAATCCGCTGAAATAAAATGAAATAAAATTATTTATTTATTAAAAACTCCTAAGTACACTTTTCATTGTTTTTAATCATATAACTACAGATTTTAATTTGACTATAATAAGAACAACGATGACTACGATGAAAAGCTTTTAATATAAAATGCAAGCTTATTGTTATTTATTAAAAACTTAAATTTACACTTTTAATTGTTTTTTATAAGAAGAGAAAAAGATTAAAGCTTTTGATTGTGCTTGTGCTTTAAAAATAAATACAATTAAAGCTTATTTGAATTGAAACTTAATTGGAGAAAAAATTATCTTAAGACCTATTAAATCTCAATAATTTTCTCCTCTGTAGCCAATTAAATCAACTTGCTTTAACAAAAGCCCAGGAACTTTACGAAATTACTTTGCAAAAAAGTGCAGCCGGCAGTGGACAAACTCATGCTGTAGTTCAGGAGAAAATCAATACACTATTGGTCGATTTACGTTTATATGAAAAGGGTTTAAAGGTAATACAGATATTTTTATCATAGATCATACAGATTACTATATTTGCCATATTTTTGTTTTCACAGCTTTTCCCTGGCAATGTTCAATCTGATTTAATAAAATATTTAGTAAAATCTTTGGGTAATGATATCTGTAATGACTTAATTATTTACATAGCCAATGAATGTCAAATTGAATTGAAAAATTTCAATTTAAATGTTGATCAACGTAATAAATTGGCTCAGGAATGTGGTGAGTAGAAAAACTTTAAAAAAGAAAAGAACTTTAAAATGTTTAATATTTCTTCTGTTTCCTCTGTTTAGGTGGTGATTATAAATTACCTTTGCTAGAGCTTAATAAGGCTTTAAACAAAACTATAGATGATTTTGTTTTAGCCACCGAATCAGTGTTAAAATCATGCAGCATGATTGTTAAAAAAGTCGATAAGAAAAAAGAACGTCCCTTGATAATACAACATCGTGAAAAGTTATTGGAACAATTGCAGCAATGTTCAGAGCCAGCCTTGATATTGCATTTAAGTGCTTTAATACTATTTACAACTATAACTGGTTGCATTTTACATGCCAGCGGTAAATTTGTATCGCAAATTTTACAATTTATTAATTCTTCTATGACAGATGAACAAAATCAACTATTAGCCCAATATCATGGTATGTAGGGATTCCCGAAGATGATATTAACTGTTAACATTTTCTATTATATTTTTCCTCTTTTAGATTTGGTCATCAGTGTTTTGCGTTTGTCTGCTGAATCAGAAGAATTTTCTGCAGCCAATACCCAATTACAAGAACTGGAACCTAAGATAAAACAATTGGCTGCTACTTTTGAGAAACCGGGTGTTTCCAAAAGTGATTAGTAAATATTGCATTTTTGATATTATTATAAAGTTTAAGCCATTTTAAAGGTGTAAATTTATATTCCATTTTTTTTGTTTGAATTTTTTTTTTTTTGTTTGGTATTTTTTTTTTAAGATTAAAATTGTGTTTATTGTCTATATAATCGATGTAATGGTTATATTCTTAAAATGTTTTCTTTAATAAAAATAATTTTAAAGCCTTGTTAATAGAAGCCATATTTAAACAACATTTTGAAACGAGTTTACGTTGAAAGCTTTCTTTCGGGATATATGTTCATATAAGGAAGTATGATTAAAGCTTAAATTCTACTATAGAAAAAACAATGATTACATTTTTTGATAAGATTGCAAATAACATTACGATTAAAGCTTTTAATGGTATTATAAAAAGCATAACGATTAAATCTTTTATTGGGTTTATAACAACCTTTAACAGGATCGATTATAAATTACTGTTGTAGCTTTAAATTTCACTATAAAAAGAACTGCGGTAAAAGCTTTTATTAAGCCCATTTAAGCAACTACGACTAAAGCTTTTAAGTCGTCTCTGAAAATAGCTATCACAGAAGCTTTAAATGGGACTCTAACATTTAACAAAGCTTACGGTCAATTGTAAAACGAGGCTCAGTACCCTTACATATCTAGAACTAATGAAAATCTAAAAGAAATTCTGTAAATTTTCTAGTGGGTGTTTTTTCGGTCAAAAGTGGAAACATTATCCCATTTTCCATCAACTTATTTCTATCAAGTGGAATTGTTTTTTTTTTTTCAATATAAAAGCTTTGAAATCTTGTGGTCATATAAGATCAATAAAAGCTTTTGACATAAGTACAAAAGAAAATATAATTAAAGCTTTTTAGTGCAGTTTTTGGATTTAAAATAGACCGAACCAAAGAAATCATAAAATTTTAGTTTGTAAAAAAATTACAATAAAAGCTTTTAATTACAGCATAAGTTTAAGTTGTTTTAAAAAAAGAACTACGATTAAAGCTTTTAAATTTACTACATAATTGAACTGCGGTAAAAGCTTTGCTACTACTGTTAAAGCTTTTAATAAAACTTTAATATCCACTATCTCAACATTTAATTCAAGTGTTAAAATGACTATTTTAAGATGTTTATTATTAAACTTTGTAAAAGTTTTTTTTATTAAAAATCTCATATTTAATAATTTTTAAATACATTTTATTAGTTTTTTGTTATTAAATAGAACAAAGTTAATAGAAAACTTAATTTTTTCTTAATATATACAAAGTTTTCAAAACAATAATAATAATTTTCTAATAATGATTAGATTTTTGAGACTGTTGTTTATTAAAAAAATGCACAAAAAGTTGATTATTTTTTTAAACGTTAATTTTTACCAAAATACTACTAATTGCTATGGAGTCTTTGTAAGATTTGTTTAGCCTTATCACTGGTTTGGCTGAAAAATACAGAAAACAGATTTGAGAAAACAGATAAGAGAAAATTATTTTTTAAAAAAACTTACATAAATAGAGGATTATTAGCATCACAAGATTCTAAAGTCTGTTTAATATATAAAATGAAAAGTTGCAGATTTTTTAAGCATTCTGAATCTGGTAGTAACCAGGCAGTTGGTAAAGTATTGACAATAATATAAGCTTTGCTTATAGAATCATTGGGAGTACAAACCTAAAAAGGAACATACCAAAAAAAATGATTTCGAATATATTTATAATTGTTTAAATGTTATTAATAAGCTTCTGTTTACCCTCATAGCTAATAATAAATAACGATTTAATAAAGATCCTATGGCCATTGCCCTTAAAGGTGTATCGGCTATAATGCCCTGCCAAGATAAAAAGTTGCGAAATAGTTTTAAGCCGCTACAAAATTGACGTTGAAAGAAGGAAGTTTTATTTTCTTGCACTCTGAAAAATATTGAAAATTATTTAATTAGCGTTCATTATTTTTTATTTTTGCAAATTTTATACTTACTGTTTTGGAAATATCGGTATAAATACATCATTTTCTAATGCTAATCTCATTTTTTCCACTATAGCATTAAATAATTGTTGCAAAGTTTTTGTTTGTTCTTTTAAGGGAAAATCTCTACCTAAACGATTTATAAAACCTATTAAACGCAAAGTTTGTGTTGTAGATAAAGGATCCCAACAATGTGTTACAATATCTGCAAAGAAATGTATATTGAAATTGAGAATATGTTTTTAAGATTGTTTTAAAGTTTATTAATTTTACCTATAACTTTGGGTAGTATTATTTTTTCTAATAATGTGGGCACTAAATTAACATCCGGATCATGTTTGAGCGTTTCTTCAGACTCTTCTTCACTCCAGGCGTATAACATAGCGGCTGAATACCAGTTTAATTTTTCTATATCTTTATAGTCAGCTAATAACGGCGACCAAGTTAACATTTCTAGACGAATTAATGGACCAAGTATCTGAAATTGAAAAATATACGATTGTATTGATTATTCTTATTGCTTAGATATAAACTTTTGATCACGAGGACTTTAATACATTTTCTTTTAGGTTAATTTTTTTTTTACAAATTTTGTTTAAGAGAGTTAACCTCTCCTTAGATTTGTTTTAAGTGATTTTTTATATTTCACATAATTCGATAATTTGAACTTTTTCTATAAACTTTTTCCTAAATACTTGGGGGAAAATTCGTTTTTGGAATTATTTCGTTCAATTTTAACTATACACTGAGAGCATTATTTACATGATATCAATGAATTTTCGCATTAGCTCTACCCAATGTCACAGGAATTGGTCCATTGAAAATTTTCATTAAATTAATGCAACTTTTTATAAAAATTTATAAAAATTTTGATTTTATTTATTAAAAATTTCATCCGCCTACCCGATGAAAACAATTCCGATATGGGTATATATAAATATATATAGTCATATTTATAGTTCATATCACATTATATCTTAGTTGATACGAAAAATGGCATACCTAAACTTATCTCATGTGATCCCATGGGATCTCATATATGATATAATTTGATACGAAACAGGGTCTATCTAATTTGTTTATATAATATATATAATTTGATACATTTTGATATAACCTCTTAAAATCCTTTAAAATTGTCTGGAAATCCGCACTAGTATTTTGTTTCACATTTCAAATAATAATGAAAATTTAAACATAAATCAAAGGATTTTGAAATTAGATGTGATTTTAATTTAACTGTCATATACAATTATATGTAAAAGCAGTCGTTTTTTCTAGCATATATGTATATATTTCATTATAAGAGAAGGCAAATTAATTTTTGTTGTTGTGTGTTTTTTTTTTACTTTTTTACGATTTGAAAATAAATACACAGACATCAAAAAAAAAAATCATAATGCTTACAGAAGACCGAAAAAATAAAAATCTTTTATAACGATTATAGAAGACCAAAAATAATAAAAGTATTTTGTAGTGGCTATAAAAGACCAAAAAAATAAAAATCTTTGGTAATGGTTATGGAAGACCCAAAAAATATTAATATTTCATAACGGTTATCAAAGGCCAAAAAAAAAAATAATCTTTTATAACGTTTATGGCAGGACTACACTTTTTTGGGTGATTTATAATTGTTATTACAGGACAGATTTTTTTTAGTTATTTTTTCTATAACCTATTGCATATTTAAAAAAAAATAATAACAGTTATTTCGGGTCCCTGATAAATATTATTTAATCTATTTACGTTGAACTTTGTTTTAAGTGTAGTTTTTTTTACAATATGTATCCTTTCTGTGTTTTCTGATAATTATACATAAAAGTGATCGATTTTTTTTTTGTTAATTACTACCATATATGTTTATATATAATTATATATAAAAGCGATAGAATTTGTTTGATTTTATTGTATCATATACACATATATATTATTATACATTAAAGTGTAGAGCTATATTAGAAATTTTGAGTAAAAATAAGTATGAGATAAGTATGAGTAAATTATCGTTACATATGGCTACATATATAATCATATGATATGAAGTTATATATGACTATATATAAACCGGGTAATAAAAAAATTTAATTGAAATTAGTTTCATAAAAACTATTAATTTTTTTCATAAAGTTTAAGAAATTTTTCATTCTTTATGTGAAGAAAACCTTATTAGTTTAGTGAAAAATTTTACTAAAACTCGTCCAAGAAAATTTGTTCTGTCCTCACACCTATTTATTTGTTAGTCGCATTGCAAACTGTTGTAGGGGTTTATTATATTCCAGTGTGAGGACGGAAGGTTAAAACAGGTCTAAAGACTTTCAAGTTTTCTTGTTATTAAAAAATGTGCAGTTTTTTCCATAGGGTTTTGGTCCGTTCAATGGAATCATGCGTTGAGGAAAGTATACCGAGTTTATGTCAGCGCACCAATAGCGGGATACAAACATCACAATCTTATAAGAAACTGAAGTAAATTTTATGAAAAGGTATGTTTTTGCGTCTGACATTGACATTTATATTTTAAATTTCTAGCGTATTGCGTTAACTGAGTTTCTTAGTATACGCATCTCGAATCAAAAATGCATTTATAATTTAAATGCAAAAATGTTTACATTTTTAAAAATTTTGCGAAACGAGAATATTTTTTTTTATAAAAAAAACATTATTTGAGAACATAGGCATCTAGAGCGAGTATTTACGACGGACTAAAAATTGATAAAGTGCAAAAATATTAAGTTTTTTTCATTCCTAGCGAGTACTGCGGCGGTTTTTAAGGAATTTAAATATAAAAAAATTGTTACAACCTTAGTGGGTTTCGAACCTAGGTCTGTAAAATTAAAACATTTTTGTACCCAATAATTCTACCAATTGAACTACTGAAGCATTGTTTATTAATTCAAGAATTTGTTGATGGTTCCATTTTTTTTTTTATTATTCCTCTATAGTATAGTGGTAAGAATCTCCAAATGTGGGAAATTATTTAGTTTGATTTGTTAATCAATTCTTATTTTAGTATTTCCTCATTTTGTAGATAATTTAGTTAGTTTTTTTTTTTAATTCCTCGATAGTATAGTGGCAAGTATTTCAACATTTTGTAGATGATTTAGTTAATTTTCTTAATTCCTCGATAGTATAGTGTCAAGTATTTCCACATTTTGTAAATTATTTAGTTAAGTTTGTTTTGAATTCCCCGATAGTATAGTGGCAGGTATTTTCACATTTTGTAGTTAATTTAGTTAGTTTTATACATTACCTTAGGCAAACATAAACTAACAAATGCATCTCTATAAGAGGGCATATCAGTTTTACGCCAAGCATAAAATTTAGTTAAAACAATTTCGATTTTACTAAATTCATCGGTAACATCATCCATTACTTCCAAACTTTCCATAGTAAGTTGCTCTGTAATAAAAATTAAAAAAAAAATGTATATAAAATTATAATAATGAAATTAAACTCAAAGTAATACAAACCCAATTCAGTTTGAAATAATTCCTGATAACGATCTGAAGTTTCTTCATCTGAAGACATGCCATCAAAATGTGAACTTAACATATCTTGACGTTCACGTTCACAACGACGTCTAGTACGACGGCCCTCTCGTTCAGCAGCACGACGTACTTGCTCATCATATTCGGAACCACGGCGTGAAGAAGAGGGTTCTATAAAAGACAAAGAAAAGTGTTAAGAAGAAATTTATTTAGCATAGAAGTAAATAAAACTTACTTGCTGCTTCGGCCATTTCCTTAGCTTGATCTCTGACATCTTGTCTTCTGCGATCAATTAAAAAATGTTGATGTTTGCCAAAAAACTGTAAACAACGCTTTTCCAAATCCAGTATTGCAGGAGACTTTAAACCAATAATAAATATATAAAATTAAGATACTGATTACTTATATTATTGTTTTTACCTACCTTTTCATTAAGACAATCTATTAAATCGGTAACATAACATTTAATTTCCTGATAAAATCTATATTTTGCTGCCGCTGTAGGAGCCTTTTGTTTACAATCCAATTCTTCTAATTTCATGGCTTGCATTTCTCTGCCTACTCTTTCGATGTCATCTAAATGATTGGTATTTAGCTCCTTTATCTTACTCAAATGTTCCTTAATAGCATCTCGTATTTCTTGAGGGGATCTTAAAACTGCTGATTTAGTTTTATCCTTTTTAGGTTTATTGACATTTAACATTTGCTGTGGCTTTTCCAAAGTACATTTAGCATAAGCTTGTTCCAGTAGCGAGGAAGTTGACTCTGGTTGTTGCGGTCCCTCCAAAGCATTTTCCATATGGGATTTTATCATAAAACGCGATAAAACCGATTCATGTTGAGCATTAACTAATTGAGCACCTGTAACGCCTTTACGTATTTGTTGATTTTCCCATTCATGAGTTTCACAATCTGTATCTTCTTCAGAATCTAAATGTGTTTAAGAAAAATTATTTAATTAAAGTATTTGTAAAATATGATGTGATCGTTTGTTCAGGGGTTTTCGAATAGTATTTGGTCACTCTATAACAAACCGTGCGTTAAATTTTAATTACATACAATCTTTTTCAACAGCATAGAATTTTTCACGTCTTTCTTCACGTTCTTTTATGCCAGTTATATCATTCATATCCACACGTTCTTCATCATCCGAATTATCACCCTCTATATCTTCTCTGGCTAAACGACTACCCTTTTTAGGTTCCACTTTAGGTTCTTCTATGGTAATGAAATCACCTATGCAATAAGAAAATTAATATAATTTAGTTTCTAATACGCTCAGAGAATTATTTCGGTAAAAAATTGACTGCAATTTCCTTTAAAAAAAATTGCACACTTAAGTTTAAGTTAAAATAACTGAAGTTTTTAAATGTTAAAGAATTAAAATTGACTGCAATAATATTATATTATATCTCACAGTGTAAATTTTAATTTAGCAATTGCTGGTGAGTGTAGATTAGGGTTATAAGTTTTTTCTTTTCTGCAAAATGTTTATATATCATCACGTGATGGGCAATACTATATAAAATATAAAAATTAATTTTTCGGGTCATCTCCCGCATAATGTGCAATTTCTAAAAATTAAATTTGTTTACGTTTTTACTATTAAAGTGGCATTAGCGGACCGCAATTACTGCACAACATTTTTAAAATACTTTTTACGCAATGTGTTAGCGAAATTACTTTCAAACTTTGGCGAAATATTGAGTTTTAGTTTAATTAAATAAAATGAATTGTTCCGGCCTTGAAAAAGGTTTGTGCGGGAACTTTTTTGAAAACTGCGTAAAAGTAATATTAATTTTCTTAACTACTTAACTGCGAAGTCAAAATAAAAAAAAACCTTCGCCTGTTGCGTCGAAATTAAAATATATATGCAAAGCGGACGTATATATACGTCTTACGCAACAGAACAGAGTTTTAATAAAACGTATATATACGTTAATGTTTTTTAATGGACTTTACGGTTAGGATAGGTAAAATTTGATATTTGCAAAAAAAAAAAACTTATAACGCTAGTGTAGAATTATGTTTAGCTTACCTTGCTCTCTAGCCTTTTGTCTTCTCTTGCGAGCTGCATGAATCATTGCTGCATCTGGTATGGAACCACTCTCCAGCATTTGTTTTAAATGATCGGGTTTATTAAACCTATGCTTACTACTACTGCTGCTGCCATTATTTTCTGTATCACTTTGTTGTTCCTCTTCATCTGATATATCATTTCGACCAGCACAAAACGCTGCACGACCATTAAGGATAAGAGGTTCAGATTTCTTCACCACGAGCTGTGAACAAAGATTTAAAAACATAAGATTAGTAAAACTTGAAGTGACTCAATTTTAGTTTGGAAATGAAGACGAGTTTGTGATCTATGTAGTTAATCTATGCAATAAACATTTTAATAAAAATGTCTTTTCTTGTTTCTAGACAACAATACATAAAATTTTTTTTTTTTTTAAGTAAAAAACAATTATTATTCGTTTGAAATGTTATTCAGTGAAAATTTTCATTTATTTCTATACAAAAAAATTTGGCACAAATGCTTTGGAAAATAAATCCATTAACAGGGGAGCATTTGGAAAAGCGAACAGACTTGAAAAAATCCTGTAAAATGAGTTGTATTTTGCTATCGCAAAAAATTGGAACACGAACCGCTATTGGAATGGATGCCTCAAAAGAAGCTTATCAAATATTCCTAATACACTTTCAGGGGCATATCAGTTTCCCACTTTACCCCACATTACCGAAATAATTTATATTATTGTAATTTTAAATCGAGTTTCTGGGTCTTCTTTTTAGTTGAGAGCATATCGGGGCTTGCTCAAATTATTACTAGTTTTAAGTGACCGACCAACCAGTTCAGTCAAAAAGATATTAGAACATTTTTCCTGTTTTCAAAAATTTTCCAAATACCGACCAAATGCATTTTGGAAGTTTCTCGGTGCATTTTCATTTGGCTGAAGTTTCTCGGTGGGATACTACTAATTTTCTAAAGAAAATATTGCACATATTTTATAAAATGCTTCAAAAAAAACTTTGTGCAGAATCTAAAAATATTCTAAAGTAGCGGAAAGAGTTTTGCTTATATTTTGGCCAATTTCTCTATAGAAAATGTTTCTTAGATTCCAGCATATTTTATAAAGAAAAAGTGGTTTTGATCCTGACAAAGTTTATTTTATTTTTAATCAGATTCTGGAAAAAAAATTAACTCAACTTTTTGCACCGACTTTTTGTACTGACAAATTGTGTATAAAATCAAAATTTTACCAGATTATAACAAACTTTATATAGAAAATTTTGCAGATTGTAAGAAATTTTCTATCGAAAATGATGTTCAAGTTTGACAGATTCTGACAAATTGTCTCAAAATTTTTACCAGATTGTAACAAATTTTATAACGAACATTTTTCCACAGATTCTTAAAAATTTTCTTCAAAAAATTTTGCCCGAATACCGACAAAGTTTCTTATGAAAGTGTAGCTTATATTCCAACATATTTTTTAAATAAAATTTTGCAGACTGTAACTATTTTTCTTTACAAAATGTTGCTCAGATTCTTAACAATGTGGCTATAGAAAATGTTCCTATGATTTTAATCAAAGTTGCTAGAGAAAATTCAGAAAATTTCTAAAGTTAAGGCCTCATTAGTTGTTACTTTCTGTTGCCGTTCTGTGTCGTTCTGTTCTGTAGGTAATATTTGTAATTACTTTTTCTGTGAAAGGAATCAGCTGTTTTAAAAAGTAAAAGAAAATCCAAACAAAAACATTCAAATCAGGGATGATAAATGCAATTTTAAAATAGTACCAACCTGCATATAAAATAGTACTTTTTAGGCATTAAAAGTATAAAAAAAACTTAAATATAAATTAACAAACAAAAAGTGCATGCATAAATTTGGTTTTACCAATTTTTTCTTTGTACCCTCCAAAATGAACAATTACAAATGAAACAACAAAAAATATATTAAAAAAAAATATTTTAAGAGGTGAAAACAAATTTTTGAGGTGACAAATTTTTTGGATGTAAAAAAATAAATTGTGTGATGAAAAACATTTTTGAGGTAACAAAACTATTTTTGAGGTGAAAAAAAAATTTTTTTTTGTGTAAAAAAAAAAATTGCGCCGAATTTTAAATATTATTCAACTCTTAGCGTCTGGTGGAAAAATATGAAGTTATATTTTATACACCAGACACTACAATGAATTCTAATAATATACAGTGCATTATACACTAATTTGTATGGAAAATGTAGTGGTACTTTCATATTGTCACTCATTACTTTGGAACCGCTGGACCGATTTTGATCATTTTCAATACCAAACTTTTCGGAAAAATATACATAAATGTACATAGAAAATTAGCCGATATTGATTTAAAAAATTATTAAAATTTTTCTTAAATTCACCAAATTTTTAATATTTTTTGAATGTGCTATTAATATCTTGCTGTATTGAATTACGTTTCTCACAGTTTTTTGCGAATTCAAACCTTGTGATTGGTTGGAAACAAATTTGTTCGTGAACTCATTCGATTTTAAAAACACGCTGCTAATAGTCAATTTCACATTTTTATAAGATTTTTATTATTTACTTTTTTGAAAATCAAAATTAGTTAATAATAATTATAACCCTTAGTGATTGAATTCAATAATTGGTTTAATCAATTACTAAAACTTTAATATAATCATCTGTAATCAGTCGCACTCAGTGAATTCATGTGATTGAATTCACAGCGTTTGGTTCCAAATTAATTCATTGTTCATATGGGACTGCAAATCGAATTAATAATTTTTGAATTTTAAAGGGACCAAGAAATTCATACATAGACAAATTAGTAAATCGTACTAAATGAGTCATAGGAGTATCATGGTACATTTGAGGTTCAAATAGTACCATAAAAAGTACTATGGTACCAACTTTATCATCCCTGATTCAAATATTGATAAAAAGATTTCACAACAAACTAATACATACGCACTTTAGGCTGTCACTTAACGTTGCATTCTAATTTCAACAGATTTGTCCGCAACAGAACAGAACGACAAAGTGAAAACTAACCACACATACAGACTTTCAATGGAACAGAAACAAAACAGCTGATTCGTAACAGAACAGAACGTACAAACTAATTCTGCCTTTAATGTCGCTAAGATTTTGCCAATCTTTTAGGGTGTTCAAAAAAAAAAAACTGTCGAATTCAGAAAACCCAGTTTCGGTTTGTTCAAAAAATCAAATTAAAAATTAACCGAGTTTTAATATGGATTTTATTAACTCATTAAAGATCCGCTGAACATTTTTTAACCAAACTTTTCAGGTATATAAAACAATGCTTTAAGGAATGGCTATGACAACAGTAATAAGTCCGATTGTATCCTGTCGTTTCTTTGGAGAATGGCAGTCCCTTAAATTTAAATCTATTCTATACTATTTTTTGGTACATTTTAAATTTGCCATATTTAAAGTGGAAAACATTTAATTTCAAATGTTTTCACTTAAGACCGGAAAGCAAAAGTAATTTCTTTAGAATTCAGTTCAATCAAAATTGGTGTAAAATTAACTAATTGAGGAAATAAGATTTGTTGTGATATTTTTACCCAGGTCAAAAATCGCGAAAAACTTAAAAAATCCAATTTTAAAAACTTCAATCCGTTTGGAGACTAATTACTTTCTAAGAAATGAATTTTGATAAGTTTTTCTTAAAAAATTATGATCAGAATCTGATATATGTAAAATGTTGCTCAGATTCAAAAAATTTCCATAAAAAATGTTGACAAATTCTTAATAGAAAAGTTAGGTCATGTTATAAAAAACAAACAATGTTGACAAATTCTTACCAGAAAAGTTAGGTCATATTATAAAAAACTTTTTACTCATATGTGGCTCAAAAGACCGACTTATTTAAATGTTGCACATTCTATGCAACAGTTTGAAAATACAATACAAAAAGTTTTAGGTTCTGCAAAATTTTCTTAAGAATGTTTTAGAAATTTTTCTAACTTTAAAAAATAATCTCTTAAAATTAAATGCAAACAATATTATAATGATATAAAACTTAAGATATTTTAAAATACATACAAAATTATATATACATATGGACTTTTGACAAAATAACTTATTTTTTCAAAAAAAAACAAATTAATGTCTTTTTACCCCGGGAAGTTCATTGTTCTTAGAATTGATGCATGATCTTTAAAGGCTGACGATTAAAGGCTATATTTCTTAGAATTCAAACATTTTGTGTGCATTTTTAAAGAGATCAAAAAAACAGATTTTATAAACTTTTATGATCCTTTACAAAATGTACATAAAAAGTGTTGGTTCTAGCCAAAAAATGTCTCTTGAAAAAACTTTTTTACTTCAGTCGATTTATGTTGCTTTGTCAAAAGTTCACAAAATTAAATAAAATAAAACTAAATTGTAACAAAAAACAATTCTAGATTTTTTTGTTGAATTATAATTTTAAGTTGCTTCCAATTTTTTTTTTTTAGATACGAAGAAAAAACAATACTTTTTTTGCACTTTCGTCTAAAGTATTGATTTTTCTAAACCAAACACTTAAAAAAAAGATTTTTTTTTTGGTGCGGTTTGTTTTTTATAATAGAGTTTCAATTTTAGATAGGTAAAAAATGATAATAATAACCTTACCACAAAGTCGTCTGTGCGTATTTCAGTTTGGATATTATCACTTTTATTACTTTTACTACGTTCCGAAGAACTAGTAGTATTTTTAGTGGTTGACGTAGAAGATGAACCTAAATTATGAGAATTATTATTACGTGAACCATTTTCACGTTCCCTATTTGGATGATTATTATAATGGGAATCATTGAAGGTGTTAGTAGTAGTTGTAGAAGTCGAAGTGGTGTTACTACTCGAAGTGTTATCTGAAAAACGTTCTTCCTTCTTTTTACGTCTGCGCTCCTTATCCAACATACGCATAACTTTTTTACTATGTGATGATTTACGAACTTGAAAAATTTCAGCATCTTCCTCTGGAAAGAGAAAATTATTTAAAAAAAAAAATTTGTAAATATTTTGCCTTAGTGCCTAATATTTTTGAAATTCTTCATATATTAAATTTTAGGTTTCTAGGCACTAAACTTAGTGCAGACCGTCAAGGAGTAGATTTTCCAAAAATTCCGTCTTATCGGATGTTTATGAAGAATTAAAAACCCACACATCAAACTTCAAGTTTCTCGCTTTAGATCCTTTCTTAAGTAGTTAAAAAGAGCTAATTTCCTGTACTTAAACCCCTATTTTTATCACGTTCCTGTACATATACTTTAATTTGCTGGACGAAGGATTTTGGGCTGGCCGCCAAAGGGGCACTTATACGAGTATGTCCCTCCCTCAAAGGAATTTATAAAAATCCCGTCTATACAGATGCATAATCGTGATTTGAGAACCCACATACCAACTTTTAAGTTCCGCGCTTTAGTGATTTGTCCTGGCCGCCGAGTGGAGAGTTATCTCTACGTTAATCTTTATTTTAACCACGCTCCACGCCAGAAATTGTCTTGTCAGTGAATTAGGTCATATTTGAAGGAACATATGGGCTATTGTAAAAACATCTTAAATCCTTTAAAACTGCTATTATTTTTCAATAACTTTGGCAATTTTTATATTTAAACATCGGGTTATAAATTTAAATTGTGAATACTTTAACTCGTTGAAGTGCAAAATTTGGAGGCCATAGGTCTATATTTTTAATAGTAATCGTTACTCAATGTTTAAAATTTTTTAAAAATCTTTTGAAACAAGCTCTCATTTTTTTTTTTTCTTTGCGGCTTTCAACTTTTGGATTCTCTAACCATCTCTGACCATTTCTAATCAACTCTAATCATCTAACAAATAAAAACATGGTAGTCGAATATTATTGAAACCTAACTTTTTTGTTCTAAAATTGTTGGTGCAACTCAGTTGCTGACGTCTCTTCAGGAATAAAAATTTGAAAACAATGGCACAGTTGTACGCATGTTTCGAATACGACCGTCACAAAAGTTGAAAAACATGAGCGTGAATTTTGTTAATATAAAACTGTTATTCGCATGACACATTTGCTGTTTATTTTTAAATAGGCGGCGAGAACTGAGTTTTTGAAAGGAACAAATATGTACAGCGAACAAACAAGTTTCAAACTTTTAAACAAAATTGGTCTAAAAGGGGGCGTGCCGTATGAAAACATTCTTATTAGTGATATAAGCAATTAGACGATTTTAAAAAGGTGAGCTTAAAAGTGGGAGTGATCAAAAAATAATAGTAGCCTATTACATCTTCGAGTATCCCAGTTACACGCTGTGAAAATTTCAGGACGTCTGGTTTCCTATAAGCTACAAACATACATTCAATTTTATATATATAGGTAAGGCACATCTGTAGTATATAAACTGCAATGTTTAGGTAGCAAACCAAAAATTAAGGAATTCAAACTCTTTTTTTTATAAAAAGACATACGCCCATGTCCCTACTTTAGAACGTTTTGCAATTAGAACGAATTTGTGAAATCACACGAAATTGAAATTTGGTGTTCTCAAATCTTAAAGGCTTTCGAAAACTCGAGTTTTTATCGAAATTATTATCGAAGTGCCAAAAACATATGGTTTTATGGAAAATAAAAAACACATGGAAAGTAAAATGCTTTTAAGAAATGATTCTAACATTGTTGTCAATTTGTTTGAGTGTTTTCTACAATATCAAAACAAAAAAAATGTTTTTTTAAAACAGTTTTTTTTAGAGTATAAACAATACAACCAAAAATACAATAAAGTCAGAAATAATTAAAAAAGTTCTAAATTTTTAATTTTAAGCACCATTTTTGACCCTAAATTGTTATTTATTAGAAAAAAAAAAAACGAATAAAAAGTAGAGAAAAACGTTCTGATTTAATCGCAAGAACACCGAAAAATTCTAAAATTTTCACTTTCGCTCTGATTTAAAAGCCGTAACAGGGGTGATAATATTTAAATTGTTTGTGTTTTAAACACATCCTTTTCACGTTATGGTCAACATTAAACGAAAAGTTTGTTTGCGAAAATTTTTTATTAATTATTTCATTTCATTTTCAAATAATACATTTATTTTCCTTTAAAAAATACCAAAAGGCAATTCATGTATTTTTTTAGAAATTAGTGTAAAACATATATCACATCTTTAATGCAGATATTACATCTTTAATTGTGATGTTCAGATTGCAAACTATAAATTAAGGAATTCATATATTATTTTTCAATAAAAAGATAACAATATATAAGGGTTTAAAATAATTATTTTAAGGGTTTTATATAAATTGTGAGTATTTTTTAAACATTTTTTTTATTTTCATTTACTTTTGAGTTAGTTTTGAACATAAGCGTTTGTTTATAACATATTTAAAGAAACCAAATCATTTCATGTATCCTTTTTTATTAAAGAGATTATATTCGTTGAACATTTATTTACCTAGTTCAGTAAAGAGCAGGTATCAATGGTTATATTAATGCCCCATATATTCAGTAAAGGTATGGAAGTTTTTTCTACTACAGTGAGATATGCCCTAAGGAAATATAATCTCGTCTTTAACAGGATTATTCGCTATAATATATAAATATATTTTTTATTTTGTTTGTTTTTGCTATTTGAACTTTTTCCAAGAATTGAATCTTGGCATTTATTATAATTCTGTTTTAATAATATTTAATTTTTTGAGTGATCTCATATATTTGTATACATATTTATAAATTTCTTACCTATTTTGTATTCTATTTTATTGTTAAATGAATTTCATTTTATATAGAAGTCATCATTATTTAGCCATATAAGGCCTTAAGGGCTCGGTTATGAAAATTAAGAATTAATAAAAAAAAATATATATATAATCATATATATATATATATATATACATATATATTAGACCGCGTCGATTTGTATGGAGGCAAAAAAAATCGCACAACGTTCAAGTTAAAAAAATCGCAATCGTATTCTAGGGATCAAAATAAGAAACTTTGCCGAAGGAACCATACCTCTAAAACGAATTCTGATGTCCCGACTTTTGACCCGTAGTTTAAAATTTTTAAAAATTCCACTTTGACCCATTTAGAGTGCCCCAATCTAATCCAAACCAATCGAATATAATTTATACATTCATCTGCTAGAGCGTCTTCCGGAGAAGAAATAGAGACCCTAATCTTGGAAAGACTCCTTCTACTTTCTGAAATATCTCTATCCCGAGATTTGTACATTTTGCTATAAAAACACGGCTAAAAAGGCCCTCTTTCAACTTAAATTTCAACCCCTTAACGGTCACCTAGAATGATGATTTATGCATTAATCTGCTAGCGCGTCTCCCGGAGAAGAAGTAGCTCCAATAATCTTGGAGAGATTCCTCCTACTTTCTGAAATATCAAAGTAGGCTTTTTCAAAATTTGACCCTTTCAAAAAGTCAAAAGTCGGGACAACAGAATTCGTTTTAGAGGCACGGTTCCTTCGGCAAAGTTTCTTATTTTGATCCCTAGAATACGATTTTCCTTGAACGTTGAGCGATTTTTAAATCGACCCGCCCTAATATATATATATATATAATTTCATTTATAAACTAGTTCTTATTTTATTTCAGTTTTAGTAACCTTATGTTAACATGAAGTATTGAAGTATTTTTGTTCCGCTTACAATGCTTATAGCTTTTTAAATTTACATCACAAAAATTTAGCAAAAGATCTAATTGGTCTTTTTGGAACAACCTATTCGTTAGCAATCTTCTTGTACTATCTTCAACTTAAAACATTGGTTAATATCTAAACGAATGATTCATATAAATCAATACTATACTTAGATAATTATCTGAATGTATTAAAATGGATTTTTACATAAAACCAATAGTTTCACTGAACTTTTCATTAAATTAACGTTTAGCTAAAAAAAAAATAGTTTTAATTGTATTGTATGAAAAATAAGATCAAATCACTTCATTTTCATTTAGTTTAGTGCTAAATTAAAGGTATTTTGAAAGTAATTTAAAATCGATTTTTGGAAGCAGGACAAATAGCACATACTGCTTCTTTTAGATTCACTAAAAAAATGCATTCTTGAAGAATGCATTTGGTTTATTTTTGCTGGGTAATATACGCGTTGTCATAAACAAATACGCGTTTCCGAATTCTCATATCTGATTTTTAAAACTCATTTATATCCTTAATAAATCGTCAAAATAAGCGAAATTAGTTTTTTTGTTGATATTTCTGCTATAAAAAATTTTAAATTTGTGGGATACAAGCGAAATGTATCTCAACTTTTATGTAATTTGTTCTCTATTGATAATCGTTATCAAATCCGCGCTCACTTCTTTATTTTGCTTCGTATACACATTTCGTTTGTACCCCACAAGTTTTAATATTTAAAAGCAGAAATATTAAGTTAAAAAAAAAATAAAAAAATCACTGATTTTGACGATCAAGGAAGTAAAATAAATTACTTTTAAAAATCGGGTATGAGGAATCGATCTGGAATTTATTCAATTATTTTTTAATATTAAGTTTTTTCAAATTCGTCTAAAACTGTGGGCTGTAGGCAAATTTTCTCAAAAAAATTCAAATTTTCCTCACTGTCCCAAGGGCCACGACTCCCCCAATTTTTAATATCGGTTTTTTTTTGGTTTTATTCCAGAGGGCGTCATGTATTTTGTTTTTTAATTTCCGTGTGCCCGCTAAAGTGCACTTTAGCCATTTCTTTCACTTTATGTAGAAATTGTTGTTTGGAATATTTCAATAATATACGGAGACAAACCTATTCCCCCCTACCACTCCCCCCCCCCCTCAACCTTACCAACATACCCAATAAAATCTGTTTGAATTTGGCAAAATTAAAACTTCACCCATTTAACGATTTTACCTCTTTAAACATGCAAATTATTTGTATATTATTAATTTACCTTCATCTGCAAAACTTAATAGAGCCTTTGTTTTTCCTGTTTCCCCTCCCCCTGCTACTGTCAAGACACCTTCTTTTTTGTACGCAGACGATGATGATGATGAAGATTTTGATTTACTCTCCTTAATTTTCTTTTTTTCCATTTTATTTGATATATTTGGTGGTGGTGGTGCTATAAGTTGTTCATTATCTACATCCATTTCCATGTCATTGGTTTTCCGTGAATCCTTTGCTGTGCTATTTGCGTCTTCATCGTCGTCCAGCGTGCTAGAAAAACATCCGTCTTTGTATTTTCTTGGGTTTGCGAAAAAGTGACATTTTATAACTCTTTATTTTACTTCAGTATTTGAAGTATGTTTTTATACAGTTTATTGCATAGAAAATTAAATAAATTATTGGAAAAAACTTTATTAACCCAAATTAATTCTCCGGTTTTTTCTATGTGTGTTTTGCAAAATTTATGTTTTTTCTTGCTGTTGCGCTGTCGTCAACTATGCGGCTTTTTGTCAAAACTAGCGATTTTAAAATGAATCAACAGAAAACGTCACTTTAATTAAGACATTTTTAACTGTCAGTCTTCACATATAGAGCAAACAATTCTTTAGAATATCTAAAATCATTCACAACAAAGCTCTTTGAAGTAGTTTTCGCATATACCCAACAGTTTTTCTCTCGTCGGTTTTAAGCGATTTTCATGGAATAATTGACATCAGTGGTTGTCTGCAAAAAATGCTTATATCAATGCAAGGTCTTTGTTAACAGGGCTGCCAGATCATTTTAGTGAAAAATCGGCACATTAAAAAAATAAAATCGGCACTATTTATAAATCGATTTGTAAAATTTTGCATATAGAATAAAGAACAAAAACGCGAAGTTGTGCAATAATATTGCTATTGCGTACTATTTCTTACGTAAGTGAAAATCTCTTATTTAAGCCTCTTACTCTATTACAAAAGTTACACTCGTTATGGCAGAACACGTATTAAGCATTTACGCCACGTTCACACCTAAATGTTTAACACGTGTTTTGCCAAAATACTTTATTCTATTCCAACGGTTCTTTATTCGATTCCAACGGTTCTTTATACTTATATACAAGTTTTATCAAAACTTGTGTTTTGCAATCAAGTGTGAATGCCGTATATGCCTTGAATTTAAACTCAGTAGAAAAATGTTCTCTCCTATTTAAAAACAATATGGCAAAAATTCATACAAATATTAAACAGAAAATCATAGAACGTCAAATAAAAACCCATATTTCTCCATAATGATTTTACCTTGAATTGTTATGCTATTTACATGCACGAGATAATTAAATCTCCTCGTTTTTGTTTTTATTCTATTACAATATAACGTGTCATTATGTAGTAATAGAATAAAGAACAAAAACTATGAGATTTATGTATCTCGTTCATGTGTATAGCGTTTTATTCTACAATATTTTAGTTTGAAAAATCACGGAATTGAGTTTACAATTTTTATTCGAATTAAGCCAATTGTAACGATATTTTAATTTAACGATTTTTACTGGCTTTATCGTACAAATATTCTTCGATACGTGTTACTAGGAGGTTTTACTGTATTTTACTGTAACATATTAATATACAATTAAATTTTTATAATAGGGGCCACCCTACTATTCTTTACCATTCACAATAATTTCCGCATAGTTGTAGTGGCTTTTTTAATTCAGTACAATCTAGACTTGGGCAATCTAGTTCGTTTGAGTAAGCGCTCTTTCTAGTGCAATTGCTTTTAATGAACTACGTCGCTTTTCTAGTTCAATTGATGTTTGACAATTTCGTTCACTCTTTCGTTTGTTTGATAATTTTTAAGGGATTTATTCATATTAAAGTACCCACACAGTTTGCAATAGTATTGCAAACATTGTTACCAGTATTATTGTCATTTTGCCCTACACAATGCAATAATATGTACAATACTTTTGCACAAAATATGGCACCTCTCTTTTGCTCGGTTGTGGAAGGATATAAGAATTGCACAATGTGGCCAACACACTATAAAATATATTTCACATTTCTTGGTTTTTTTCAAAACATACACATACACACTAGTAATATTTTGCACAATAGCAAAAGTTGCATAAGAATATTGCGTAGTGTATGGGTACCTTTAGACACTTCTGTTTAAGATTAAAAAAATTGAGCTGACAACATTGAAAAAAAAAACAAAATTAAACTCGAAAAATTAAACAACATATAGAAATTAAATCACTAAAATGACAAAAACCAACAAAACGAGCTGAAAATTGCGAACTACCTCACTAGTTCAAAGTAAAGGCTACTTCAATTGAACTATGTCGTTCACGAACTACAGAAGTTTAGTATAATTTTAGCAATTGTGTGAATGAAGTGATTTCGCACAGTGGTATTCAACAAATTTAGTTTTATTTATTTTATTTGCTTGATACTTTGTAGGTCATAAGCAATCAAGCAGCCGAGACTACTCTGTGTGACACCCTGTTATTCTCTCTCCTTATAAAAAGCACCGAAACTTTAATCAATTGGGCGTGTGTGTTTTAAAATTAAGAAAAAAATAAAACAAAGAAATTTAATAAAACATTTATTAAATAGAAAAGTGTTTCAACAAAATACAATAAATTCTAAAAAAGTATAAACAAAAAATGGGTCTTAAAGGTTGTGAAGTACAATTGGATAATCCCTGGAATACTTACTATGCTGGACAAACCATAAATGGGCAAGCAAAATTAACATTTGATTCGGCTAAGAAAGTTAGAGGTGAGTAAATGTTTATCAATTTTTTTATTTTTTTTAAATAAAAATGAATAATATCTTATAAGTTATTCCCAAAGTTATAGTAATGCAAAAATATTAGTCATTTTTTCATACTTTAATTCTATGTATCACATCATCAACCAAATACAAATCAAAGCAATGAAAACATCATCATCATCATCGACAATATTATTAACTAAACTCACATACTAACGTCATTATTAATGAATATTTGTTGTTGATTTTCTATTATTTTTTTTTGCTATTTACTCTACACTTCATATAGATCAGGGATTCTGAATCTTTTATTTTGGGGGTCATTTACTAACAAACGAGGTATGCCGACTCAGACCGGCAGATCTTAATGAACTTCGGATATGTTGTAGAGAATAAAAATTAAAGGGACTCGTGTTAATTTTGAGCTGTCCAATCTCATGTTTAGGCGTTATTAAGTGGTGTCAAAAATTACTCCATTTTACGCTTTTTTCGGTTTATTTCGTTTTATTCAAAGTAAGATTATACAAATTTGGTATCATATGAAAGGCCTTTTAGAAACACATCCACTGGTGTAAAATTTATGTCCAAAGACATTCAAGTATTTTGGTTATTAAAAAAATGTGTTTTGAGCAACATTAAATCTGGCGTTTTATCAAGCAATTGTAGTTGTATTAAGCTAAAAATAATGCATATTTAATTTATTTAATCGAGGGGGTGGGTGTCTGAGCTTTTTCCGATATTCGAAATCGTTTGGTTTTTATGCGACTTTTCCCGAAGAGCCTATTCCACTATATTTCAAATTAGAGTTGTGTAGTTCGTGAACGACCTAGTTCAATTGAACTAGTCTTTTCTTTGAACTAGTGAGCTGGATCACAATCATCAGCTCTTTTAGGTCTTTCGCTCTTTTCGTTCTTTTTGTCTTTTGAGTAATATTTATTTTCTTTATGTTGCTTTTGAGTTTTTCTTAATGTTGCCAGCTCAATTTTTTTTTAATTTTTTTAAAATAATTTAAAATTTTTATAATTACGTACCATTTTATAATTTAACAATCATTTTAAATATATTTTAAAGTGTTGAATTATTCTCCGAAAGTAAATTTAATAAAAAGTTACACATTTTGTTTCGCATCAGGTGATTCAATTCACTTCAAATAGTTCGTGTCGCACAGCTCAATTAAGGATAAAGAGCTGTTGAACTAAAAGAGCGAACTAGTTCATTGAAAGGAGCTGAACTGTAAAGAGCGATCTTTAGAAAGACCTAAAATGCCCAAGCCTATTTCAAATATATCAAACATATGGCAACTCTGGGTCCACTATATAGGCAATATATATAAAAAATTTCGAGTTCTTGAGTGCTTTAACCTTGTGTACATATAGAACATATCCAAAGATCATTAAAATATCATGGATGGCAACCGATTCGAATGCGGGTAAGGGTAACGCTATTTTCTTTTATTTCGGCAACGGTATTTTAGGGGTAACAATATTTCAGTTATTTCGGTAACGGTTTTTTAGCTTTAACTGTATTTTATTTATTTCGGTAACGGTATTTTAAGGGTAACGCTATTTTAGTTATTCAGGAAATGTTATATTTATATGATATTTTTAGCCCCATTATGCCCTAGTTTTAATGACTGACTAGTTTATGATCAAAATTTGGGAAAAATATATCTACTTACAGCAATTTTTTCAGATCTTGTTAACTTATTTCCATAACGGTATTTTAAGGATAACGCTATTTCAATTATTTCGGTAACGGTATTATAGCGATAACGGTATTTTAGTTATTTCGGTAACGGTATTTTAAGGGTATTGATATTTTAATTATATCGGTAACGGTGTTTTACAGATAACGGTATTTCAATTATTTCGGTATTTTAGGGATAACTGTAGTCAGTTTGAAAGGCGTTTGAATCGATAACGGTATTTTAGCGGTATTGCCTGCCATCCCTGTAAAATTCTCGAGTTCGGGATATAAAATATCGGTACATTTTTAAAATTACATATTTAATTAATTAAAGGAAAGTTCACGGCGTTGGGTCGTAATAGTGCCCAAAACAATAAAGCCCAAAAACCGAAAAGTCATAGACCAAAAGGCTAACTAACATATTGCCCAAAAGTGGGTATAAAAAATGTCATATTGACCAAATCTTAAGTCATATTGCCTAAAAGTTTTTGTTTTGGCAAAATGATAATTGATTAAATTAGAAATTCGCAAACACAGAATACAGTGAAACCATTTTTAAACAGTATTTGTGTATTCCTTAATATTGTGCGGTCGTGGATAGTATGATATGGTGAAGGAACATTTTGAATACTTTGCCGGTTAACGATATATCATAGATTACATGGATATCAAACTCTCCTTCTTCTGTTAACAATACACACATTTTCCATATATGTATATTAAAATATTTTTGTATAGGTATAGGACGTATGTCCAACACATGCTCAAGAGTTACGTCCTCTGGCAACAAATGTCAAAGAAAAATCAGTCTAGTGCATTATACTAAATCAAAAACTCAGTTTTGAATGTTGTTGTTGTTACTCCCGTTTGCATTTTAGGTGACGATATAAATAATAATTTTGTTAAAACTCTGACTATGCTGGAGGCTCTAGCTTTTCTAAAACTTTTTGTTCTGATGAGATCTTTAGCCAGATCGAAATACTAGTATCAACCTAGCTAATATGTTTTATTTGCTTTATTTTTGTAAATACACTGCGGTTGAAAACTCGTTATAAATTAAAAATAAATAAAAAAATAAAGTTGTTAAATTATAAATTCTAAAAATAGTGTAATTAACTCCATTCACTATTTTTCTAGTATGTATTGCAAATTAGCAACATTAAAGAAATTACTTTAGTTTAAAAAAAAAAAAGGAAAAATAATGAATTGGGCTGCAATGTGTTAATATTTTTTAAGTTTGTGTATACCAAAATAAAGGTCTTTAAAAAACTTTCTAAAGTCACCAATTTTGTTTCGTTCCGATATCGTATGCCAAAGTTAAAAAAATACCCACTAAATGAAATATCCAAACTTTAGAGTCCTATAACTCGGAAAATATTAGCCGCCGTATTTCGGTTGTTTTGCTAAGCTATGCCCGTAAATATTGGAAATATATTGGAAAAGTAAAAAGTCTATGTTTTTTAGAACTCATCCCAAGATTTAAGAATTTAATTTTTTAAGAAAGTTCTTGATTTTTCAAGTTTAACGTAAAATAATTTAAAATGTATTACACTTGAGTTATTCATATTTTATGAAATATAATTTATTTAATAAAAAAGGGTGTTTTTTATAGAGGTATATAACTTTGAAATGAAATAAAACAATGACATGACATTTACTTTATTCAAAATGTAATCTTCGGGCATTATAATTTAAATATGACTTCTGGCATATGACCGCCACGGCTGGCTCGCACGTAGCCTAATGGAGGTTCAATTTTCGATGACTTTTTCCAACACTTGTGGCCGTATAATGGCAATAACGCGGCGAATGTTGTCCTCCAAGTGGTCAATCGTTTCGGGCTTATCGGCGTAGACCAGCGACTTCACATATCCATACAGAAAATAGTCCAGCGGCGTTAAATCGCACTATCTTGGAGGCCAATTCACGGTCCGAAACGTGAAACTATGCGGATACCAAACGTTTCCTTCAATAAATCAATTGTGGCACGAGCTGTGTGACATGTTGCTCCGTCTTGATGAAACCACAGCTCCTGCATAATCATGATTGTTCAATTGATGAACGAAAAAGTCAGTAATCATGGCTGTATTGCGGTCATCATTGACGGATAGGGTCTTCCTATACGCTACGCTCTACAGCAACAATGACTTCTTCTGTACGCACTGTACGACGTCTCTGTGGATGCATATTATCAATTAGACTAATCGAATTAATTGCTCCTATGGACGATTATGTTGACTGTAAAATGGACTTTTCAAAATAAATTTGCACAATTTGGAAGCGTTGTTCAGGCGTCACTCTATTCATGTTGAAACACCAAACCAAACTAAACATAAATCACTTGACAGCTGACAAAATGGCCGCCAGTTAAAAAAGTCTTGCCAACTTAAAATTTTATACCTGTATAAAAACCACCCTTTACAATAGGACTTTTTACATCTCAATAAATCTATTACTATTGAAAATATTCGCAGTTTGTGTTTTGCGTTAGGAAAGGTCGGATCCAATGCTATTGGAACTGATGGTTTTCCAATAAAGTTTATTAAAGTTATTTTCCCTCATATTTTGGAGCCAATTTTACATTTGCTATCATAATAATTACTACTTCGACTTATCCAGATAACTGAAAGTTTGCACGGCTGGTGCCTATTCCCAAGAAGGTTTCTTCGTATAATAATGAGAATCTGCGCCCTATATGCATCTTATCTTCACTTTCGAAAATAATGAAGCATATTTTAAAGTATCAGGTAGTTCAATATATTTCACAGTATTACCTCATTAAGGACCTTTAATATGCCTATAGGGATAAGTATGGTACCTCGGCTATTATTTTAAGTATAACCGAAAGTGTGAGGGAGAATTTTAATGATAGTAGAAATAGTGTTTTGGTGTCGTTAGACCTTTCTAAGGCCTTCGACCGTCTGAATCATGATATTTTGATAAGCAAGCTTAATAGAATTTTTGGTTTTTCAAGGATGGCTTGTAAAGGGTCCGCCATCTAACGTTTTTTTTTCAACTAGTGCTTATTTAGTGAATGGTAACACTTAGCTCATGTCTGATTTGACAGATAATTAGTTTTATCCTTCCGCTGAACGAATATGGTCCGTATGTTCGTTATCTTGTGAAAAAAGTGAAAGAAACTGGCATCCTCATCGATAAACCAAAGCGTGAAAAGCCAAAAACAGTGCGTACACCCGAGAATATTGCTGGTGTGGCAGAAAGTGTGCGTAAAGCGCCATCAACATCAATTCACCGTCGTTCTCAACAATTGAACATTTCGGAGACATCATTGAGACGAATTTTGTATAAAGACCTTGGTATGACGCCATACAAAGTCCAATTGGTTCAGGAGTTCAAAAAAAAAAAAGTTATTTGGAGGACCCTTTAGATTCAAGGATGGCTTGTAGATTAATTTATTAATTTTTACAGTGTATATCTCAATTCGTGAGTTTACGTGCTTTTAATTCTAATGTTGCTTTCTTTACTCTGCAGTTCCTCAGGGTTTTGTGATTAAACCCCTTCTCTTTTTAATGTACTTAGATGACTGTGTGGATTGATTGGATTTACATTTGGTGAAACCTTTTCTATACGCAGATGATATTCAACAGCTTTTTAGTAATAGAAGAGAATTTCCCGATGTTTTGGAGGCGGTAATCAATTTTAACCTTGCTAATTTGAATGATTGGATGGTGCACAAGGACTTTACTATTCACACTATGAACACCAAGGCTATTATGTTTCGCTCACTATATCGTAGCGTTGTTTACCCCCATATTAGAATGGGTGGTGAGGATATAATGTTTGTTGATAGTCTCAGATGCTTATGTCTGGTAATTGATGAGTACTTAAATGTTGGTCCCCAAATTGATGCTATTTCTGCTAAGGTAACCCTAGGTCTGAGTTCACTTTACCGCTCTGTACTTCATCTGCCATTCAGGGTTAAACGTATAATCGCACATACTTTACTCATGTCACACCTTAATTATGGCATTGAGGTTGTATGTGGTACGTTATCTTATAATATTGATAGGCTTGAAAGTGTGCTTAGGAGAATAGTAGGATTTGTGTTTGAAATTAATTTTTGGCAATATTTGGCTTCTACATTTGTATTTTTTAGATTTCAGAGGAATACTCATATTGTTTATCCGTTGTTTACTTGTTCAGTTTATGAACGATCATTTATTGTCAGAACTGCGAGAATTTGGAATCAGTTACCCGAAAATTTACATGATTTGACTGTTTCCACCGATACTTTTAAAAATACACTCTGGCGTTATTTCCAGAGGAATCCATTTCTGAATAATCCGTATATTCCTAATTCATAATGGTCATGTCATATTTGTGTACCTGGTCATATCTTACAAGAGTGTTTTTTTTTTCTTTTTTCTATTGTTAGGGTTTCTATTTATATTGTTTTTTTTTATTTTCTTTATTTTTATTAATAATGAATTATATTATAATTTTTATTATTATAATCAGTAAAGTATTTTGTACTACTTAATAATACTTTTTTATTTATTTATTTTGAATAAATAAAGCTCACAATTGTGGGCGTGGGTCTTAAAGGGTTAAAATATACATATGTATCTACCAAATGTTTGCAGAAATTAAAACTGTTATACCTAATCCTATTCACATCGAAAACCAAAAATTTAAGAATCTCTGAAATAAGCTATTTTTTATATTTTTCGATTTCTCTACTTTTTTGTTTTAAAATCTATTTGTTGTATCTTTCACTTTTGTTGTTGTTGTTACTTTAGTAGTTGTCTAAATAAAAATAATATCGGGCACACAACTATTGTTTCTATTTACAGCTAAAACTTTTCGTCTTATTTTTGGGGGAACCAAATTCCAACTAACCACCCCCTTCGCCCTAAAAATAAAAAAAAACCTGCTTTACTAAAAACACCACTTGTTTATTTTTTTTTTTTTGTTTTTAGCTCAAATCAAGTGTAGAGGAATTTTTATTCAAAAAAAGAGACCCCATTCTTTAGTGCTTGCTTTTTTTAAAAGCCGGTTTATATTTAGCTTTTTTCTACTTTACAAAAAAATCGTTCTTTTGCTGTGAACGATTTTGTTGTTGCTGCTGCAGTATTTCCTTTATAACCTATTGTGTGTTGTTGCCAATGTGCGGGTGGAAATGCATTGTTTAGTATGTTTTCTACACCATTTCCACTATTTAGAAAATTACTTACTTATTCCAGCTGACTCTGTCTTGGAACTTAGTTTCGCAAGTTCGTTCTGTCTTGGGCCTTAATTTCAGAAAATACCAAATGTATCACAATTTAATCACATTTATTTTTGATAAAATCACATTTGTTTTTCAAAAAATACCTATTATTTGAAATTTAAAACAATTCCAAATGTAATTAAAAAAATAACAAATGTAATTCAGAAAATATCAAATGTAATCCAAAAAATACCAAATGTTATTCAGAACAATGAAAAAAAAACTTAAAAAACATAAATTAAAATTAAATAAAATTGCATATTAATTATAGTATTAATTGCAATTGTCTGAAAAGGACGTTTAAATTTAAACTAGAACAACATTATATTTTATCCCATTCGGCAAGAAACCGCCAATTCGTATATCTAATAAATCACTCGACTATGTTTTAGTGATCATTTCTGATTAGGCTTTCGTGAATATGGAATGATTTACCTATACATCTGAAAAGTTTTACTTTTTCACCCCAGGCAGAAGCTGAAGGATTATGTGGCTGTTCATGATATGTAGTTTTTTGTGTTCGCTATCTTTTTTGTCTCTCTCAACTTTTTATTTATTTTTTATTAAAATGTAATTTTTTAATTAAAAAGAAATGTTTTTTTTTATTATTACCCTGCAGGAAATGTCAATAGTGAAAATGTATTGATTCACTATTGACTGTGTCACCAGTACTACTAACCAAATATTCCCCAGGCGATGTAATTTGCTAGAGACATTTAACATGTACGTGTCATTGAAAATCACTAGTGACATTAGAACTATTGACTAGGTAGTGAATAGGTAGTTCTTATGGGACCATATGTAGACATTGGAACCAAACATTCACTAGTGACTAGGTAGTTCTTATGGCACCATATGTATTAGAAACATAGATTCACTAGTGACTAGGTAGTTCTTATGGGACCATATGCAGACATTGGACCAAAGATTCACTAGTGACTCGTTAGTTCTTATGGGATCACATGTAGACATAAGAACCATACATTCACTAGTTACTAATTCGTTCTAATGGGACCATATGTAGACATTGGAACCAAAAATTTGCTAGTGAGTTCATAAAGTAATAAGTGTAGACGCTTAGTTGACAATGTCAACAAAATAGTAAACAAAAGTGGAGACTTGGATACACTTGACCCCAAGCTTCCTGCAGGGTATTTATGATAGTTTATTTTTTATATATAAAATGTTATTAATTAGCTTTTGTTATAAAGTAGCTTTTAATAATCATATATGGCTCTAAGGACTTTGGTTTTGTAAATTGGAGAGAATAAATTCTATATTTATTATATAAAAAAAAAAAAAAAAAAAAAATGAAATTCAAAAAATAACAATTGAAATTCATAAAAATACCAAATGTTATTCAAAATATACCAATAGCTATTCAAAAAGTACCAAATGTTATTCAAAAAAATACCAAATGTAATTGATAAAATTACAAATGTTATACAAAAAATATCAAATTTAATTTAGAAAATACCAAATGTTATTCAAAAAAAAAAATCAAATGTAATTGATAAAATCATAAATGCAATTTGTATTTGATATTTTCTGAATTACATTTAGTATTTTTTGAATTTCAATTGGTATTTTTTGAACCACAATTGGATTGTTTTTTTTTAATTTCAATTAAATTTGAATTAAATTTGCTGTTTTCTAAATTACATTTAGTATTTGCTGGAAAACAAATGCGATTTTATGAAAAACAAATTTGATTTTATGAATAATATATGTTAGTGTTTTAATTACATTAAGGTTTTTGAATTACAATTGCTCTTTTCTGAATTTGATTTGTGATTTTTTAAAAATCAACTGCAATTTTGAAATTGCATTTATTATTTTCTAAATAACAAGTGGAAATGGTGTAGTACAGAGAAAATACTGAATGGACGGACGATTCTTCTTAAGTTCATAGTAAATGTTATACAGGGTTGTTGAACTGCATAAAATATGCAGATAACAGAAATTTTGAAATTTTTTGGAAACATTTATAGAAGTTCTTTCTATTCCTCTTTCGGTGAATGTCGAAATATCATCAAAAGCGATACTTAAGATAAATTTAAAGCAATTCAAGTAACTGCTATAGCGGCATCAGGAAATAAAATATGTCGTTGCCTTATATTCAAACAGATCTATCTAAATTATTTACAAAACGAAGTTTTAATGCCAAAATATTCATTGACGTAGGCGGTATGTGGTAATAATTTCAAATTTAATAGACCATTCCAACAGTTTTTTTGCAAAATTTATTTTTGAATACAAATTATTTATATGCAGTACTTTTTTGATGTTATCATCATAGCAAGCATGGCAATACGAAAAGATTTGCCGATCATATCACCTGGAAGATAACATTTATTGCCGTCAATAATCATTTTCGTATTGCGGAAGTTTCTTCCGTCGGAAATAACTGTTACCCGACGGCGATACTTCCCGTCACAACCAAAAGCAATTCCATCAAAGATAAATCGGCTATATTGCCAAATGATCACCTGGAAGCTAAAAATAAGATATCGCCATTTAACCCCCTTGCATATTAATAAACATTTTTATAAATACATACAAATGTATATTAAAAAAATTTATTTAAAAAATTAATATAATTTAAATTAACTCATATTCATCTTACAATAATTTCTTTACCTTATTCTCTTGAAGTTTTCATTTGTGGGGTCTGTGAAAATCTTAGTTTTTTTTTTTTAATTTGTATTTTATTTTCTATATTTGCTTTAAAATATTTTTTCTAAATGACAAGACTAGTTTCATTTTCTAATATTTCCACCTTGTAATGTTGTTGGCATTTGCTATAAAAGTCCTTGTTAGGTTTTGGAAAGTTATTCTTGCATGTATTTCGACTATTCAACTTTAACGAATTGTTCATATTTGGTCTTATTTATATTTCCTTCGCAAAAACAATAATTTTGCATCAAGTGTTGGAATCGATTGTCTTCCGTAATTTACCCAATATACTTTGCCGACGAGTAATATCCAAGATTCGAATTTGAACTTAATTATTATAAATTTTTGGTGTTACAGCTCGGATTGGGCCTTTCACTCTTTTTCTTTCATTTCATTAATCACATAAATTAAAAATTATGTATTTTGCAAAAAGAAAAAAAAAAAATGTTTACGTCAATTTCTTACCGACGGCGAAAAAGAAATATAATTTTTAATTATAAAGGGTGGTTAAATTTCAAGGGCCGATGTTAATTTTGAATATAACACAAACTATTTAGGAAATTATTGTAATTTTATTTTATTATGATATATTGGTATTACTCAATTATGTATGGAACAAAATATCGGCCAAATGGGCGCCGCGACCACGGCGGCACACCTCCATCCGATGGTCCAAATTTTCGATGACGCTGAGGCATAATGGAGGTTCTATGCCGTTAATGTGCCGAATTATCTCATCCTTTAGCTCTTGAATTGTTGCTGGCTTATCGACGTACACCTTTTCTTTCAAATAACCCCAAAGAAAAAAGTCCAACGGTGTCAAATCACATGATCTTGGCGGCCAATTGACATCGCCATTACGTGAGATAACACGGCCATTGAATTTGTTGCGCAAAAGAGCCATTGTTTCGTTAGCTGTGTGGCAAGTGGCACCGTCCTGCTGAAACCACATATCGTCCACATCCATATCTTCCAATTCGGGCCATAAAAAGTTCGTTATCATCTCACGATAGCGAACACCATTCACAGTAACTGCCTGACCGGCCTCATTTTGGAAAAAATACGGCCCGATGATGCCGCCAGCCCATAAACCTCACCAAACAGTCACTCTTTGTGGGTGCATTGGTTTTTCGACAATCACTCTTGGATTCTCATTCGCCCAAATGCGGCAATTCTGGTTATTGACGAATCCACTGAGGTGAAAATGTGCCTCATCACTGAAGATGATTTTCTTCGAAAATTGATCATCCACTGTTGCCATTTCTTGCCACCATTCTGCCCATTCACGACGTTTGGAATGGTCAAGAGACTTTAGTTCTTGAGCCAATTGCACCTTCTAAGCGTGTAAATGCAAGTCTTTATGCATAATGTTCATCAACGACGAGCGTGAGAGGTGCAATTGTTGGGCACGACGACAAGTTGAGGTGGACGGCTCTTCAGCCACACTATCGCGAACAGCAGCAATATTTTCTGCAGTACGAGCATGCACTGGTGTTCTCACATCTTCTACAGACCCGGTTTGCTCGAATTTTTCCACGATTTTTGCGATTGTACGCACATTTGGACGATCAAATTGACCAAAAAAATCACGAAGTGCACGATATGCATTTTGATTTGAACGCCCATTTTCATAATAAGTCTGGATAACTTTAACACGTTGTTGGATTGTGTATCTCTCCATGGTTCAAATTGAGTAAATCTGAAATGAGAAATGTCAAATAAAATTCGGAAAAAAACTTGGCGTTTAGGTGTGGTTCACATTCAACATCGGCCCTTACAATTTAACCAACCTTTATTTTTCCAAGACTTCGACTGCTTTAGCTATAGCTAAAATTTTAAAACTTTTCTTTTCAATTTTTCGGCTTTTTCAACTTTTTGTTTTAATCTTTTTACTACGGTTGTATACTATAGTGTACACATTTTTAACCCTGCAGTACTATCGTATGGGTGGAATCCACCCATAAGGCTGACTTTTTGATTTTTTCAAGAGAGATGTACATTAACAAAATATTATTTAAAATAAATAAACTGCCAAACTTATAAAATTAATATTTTTTTTCTGTATTTTGGTGTTCATTATTGAAAAAAAAAATATATTATTTGCATAATTGAATTTAACTGATACGAATGACAGATACTAATAAGTAGGGGTGGATTACACCCAACGATAGTAATGGCGTAAGTTGAATAACAATAGTACTGCAGGGTTAAAAAAATATAAAAAATTTAATAATGTTATGAAAATTCATATTTTGGTTTAAATATACTCATCAGGAAAACTGAAAAAAATCATTATAAGCACAACCTTTTCATCAGGGCAATCCAGTCGCGATATTTGTTATCAAAGTCCTATTTTTTAATCAGTCTTTATCTCCGAAAAAATGTGAGTTTGGCGGATCTCCTAAACTAGCAAAGTTGCTAGCTTCATTCAAGAACAAGAACAAAATCAATTAAAGCATTTTTGGTAATTCGATTTTCGGGCCCAATTTTTATGTTGTAGGAGGGGGAGGGGGCAAATATGTAAACTAGGGTGGGGCGATTTGAACATCTTAATGGGCGCTTCGCGTTTCTGATTCTTGGGATTGTACTGAGCAAAAAAGTCCACTAGACCATACGTCTACGGTGAAAATCGAGCTTCCAGATTTTGACTTTTTAGCCGTATTTTGTGAAAGTAACAATGTGTGGGATGGACATATCTCAGGAAGTAGGAGGAGCTTATCCAAGATTATGGTATCAATCTCTTCTTTGGAAGATTCTCTAGCAGATCAATGCATCAATCATATTTGTGGGTGGGGTTTAAGGGGTTAATTTTTAATTTCAAATAGGGCTTTTTTGCCGTAAAGTCAAAATCTGGAGGCTCGATTTTCACCGTAGACGTATGGTCTAGTGGACTTTTTTGCTCAGTACAATCCCAAGAACCAAAAACTCGAAGCGCCCATTAAGATTTTTTTCCTTCCATACTAATCGCCCCACCCTAATGTAAACATTTTTCTTTTTAACATTCCGTCCTCACACTTGGGTATAATACACTCCAACAATAGTATTAACTACGTGCAAAAAAATATAGGTGTGATGGCGGAAGGAATCTGAAATAAAAATGGAAATAAATCAGAAAACAAAAAATCGGTAGTGAAAGTGTTAAAATATATGAACTTTTTTATAATCTATAACTATATAAGAGTGGCGTGACTGAGTGACTGAGGACTGAGTGATTCAACATCGCCCAGCCCAGACCGCTGGACCTAGGAACTTGAAATTTGGTACATATGTTCCTCCTCCGACTTAGACCTCCACTAAGAAGCGATTTTTTGATATTCCAACGGACAAGGCCAAAAAGTGGAAAAACTCCTCCTTTTTCGGAAAATAATGTCCACTTTTCCCAGCCAAGACCTCTGGACCTATTAACTTGAAATTTGGTACATATGTTTCTCCTCCGACTTAGACCTCCACTAAGAAGCGATTTTTGGATATTCCAACGGAGAAGGCCAAAAAGTGGAAAACTCCTCCTTTATCGGAAAATAGTGTCCATTTTTCCGAAAAAAGTACCTTTTTCCAAAAAAAAAGTACCGAAAACGAAGTCCCGAAAAAAGTACCTTCTTCAAAAAAACAAGCATTTTAAAAAAAGTACATTTTCCAAGAGAAAAAGTACCGAAAACGTTCATTTTCAAAAAAAAGTACCAAACATTTTTTTTTTACCAAAAAAAGTACCAAAACTATTGGCAAAAAGTACCAAAAAAATTAAATTTTCTAAAAAAGTACTAATTTCAAAAATGTCCCTTTCCAAAAAAAAAGTACCGAAATTTTCAAAGACAATAATTACCGAAAAAAGTCCCTTTCCCAAAAAAAACAAAGTACCAGAAAATGTACCCTTTTCCGAAAATGTTCATTTTCAAAACAAAAGTTCCAAAAAAATTTTCTTTTTACCAAAAAAAAGTACCAAAACTATTGGCAAAAAAGTACAAAAATAAATTCAATTTTCTAAAAAAGTACTTATTTCAAAAATATCCCTTTCCAAAAAAAAGTACCGAAATTAAAAAAAAAAATAATTACCGAAAAAAGTCCCTTATCCAAAATAAAAGTACCAAAAAAATTAAATTTTCTAAAAATGTATCAATTTCAAAAATATCCCTTTCCAAAAAAATAGTACCGAAAGTTTCAAAAAAAATAATTACTGAAAAAAGCCTATTCCAAAAAAAAAGAACCAAAAAATGTACCCTTTTCAGAAAAAAGTACAAAAAAACTATTGTAAAAAAGTACCAAAAAAATTTTCTTTTTCTAAAAAAAGTACCAATTTCAAAATAGTACTTTTTCCCTAAATAAGTTCCTTTTTCCAAAAAAAGTACCTTCTTCAAAAAAAAAAGTACATTTTCCAAGAAAAAAAGTACCGAAAAAGTTAATTTTCAAAAAAAAAGTACCAAAACTATTGGCAAAAAAAGTACCAAAAAAATTAAATTTTATAAAAAAAGTACCAATTTTAAAAATGTACCGAAATTGTCAATAAAAATAAATACCGAAAAAGTCCCTTTTCCAAACGTATTTATCTAAAAACGTACCAATTTCAAAATAGTACTTTTTTCCCTAAATAAGTACCTTTTTTCCAAAAAATAAGTATCTTTTCCAAAAAAAAGTTCCCCTTTCAAAAAAAAAAAACTGCCCAAAAATTTACCTTTTTACCAAAAAAAAAAAACCACAAAAAAAATTTTATTTTTCTACAAAAGTACCAATTTCCAAAATAAAGTACAAAAAAAGTTTCTTTTTCCAAAAAAAGAGGTACCAAAAATGTACAAAAAAAATTAATTTTTCTAAAAATGTACCAAAAAGAAATGGAAAAAAGTACAAAAAAAATTAATTTTTCTAAAAAAGTACTAATGTAAAAAAGAACTTTTTCCAAAAAAAGTACTTTTTCCAAAAAAAGTACAAAAAAATAATTTTTTCTAAAAAAAGTACCAATTTCAAATATAGACTCTTTCCAAAAAAAAATTACCTTTTCCAAAAAAAATTTCCATTTTTCCAAACAAAAAGTACCAAAAATATTAAATTTTTCTAAAAATGTAGCAATTTTAAAAAGTACTTTCTGTATCTTCCAAAAAAGAGTACCGAAAAAAGTACCTTTTCCAAAAAAATACCGAAGAAGTATCTTTTCCAAAATAAAATTACCAACAAAATTTAATTTTCAAAATAAGTACCAATTTAAAAAAAGTGCTTCTTCCAAAAAAATCACCTTTTCCAAAAAAAGATACAATTTCCAAGCAAAAAAGAAAATAAATAAATTTTTCTAAAAAAATACCAATTTCAAAAAGTACTTTTTCCATAAAAATACTAAAAACAGTAATTTTTCTAAAAAAAAATCCATTTCCCACCTAAAGTATCTTCCACAAAAAAAAAAACAACAAAAAGTGTCTTCCAAAAAAGTATCAAAAAATTTAATTTTTCTAAAAAAGTACCAATTTTAAAACAGTACTTTTTCCAAAAAAAAGTACATTTTTCAAAAAAAATTATCGAAAATTTTTTAGCTTTTCAAAAAAAAAGTACAAAAAAAGTTTACATTTTCTAAAAAAGTACAAACTTCAAAAAAATAACGAAAAAATACATTTTTTCAAAATTAAATTACAGTTTGAAAAAATTACTTTTTCCAAAAAAAAATATAATTTTTGAAGTCCTTTTTTCCAATTTTTTTTTTGTATTTAAAATTAAAAAAAAAATAAAAAAACAACACTCAATGAAAAAAATTCCCGGTTCAGCGAATGTCAAACTTTTAACACTGAAGTAATGCTTGAACGAACAAGTCGAACGAAAATAAAAAATATATAAATTTAAAAAATATAAATAATAATTCCATAGTTTTGTTTTTTATAAGTTTTGCTGTTTGACGAATATCTCGATATAACGAACAACCTTGACGTCCTGGATTTCGTTTAACCAGAATTCTACAAAATTTTCTACAAATATAATTTTGTTATATGTTACGTTCTAATTTTCTACACTTTTTCCCGTAAAACTTTATTTTAGTGGTTTTTTACACTTATCGTGTTAAAATCTTAGACTACAAATAGATGTTAAAATATTTCGTGTATATTTTTTTTTCATATTAATGTATATAAATAATCTATATATATAAAGGAGTGATGTGAGTGACTGACTCAACATCGCCCAGCCTAGACCCCTGGACCTAGGAACTTGAAATTTACAAGTGATTTTCCAATATTCCAATGGAGAGTGCCAAAAAGTGGAAAAAGTCTTCCGTTAATGCAAAAAAAAGTAACGGCATTTTTAAAAAAGTGACCGTTACTTTTTTAACAAATCAAAGTAACGGTTTAATCAAAAACTAACGGTTTTTGTTTTTTAAGTAACGACATTTTTCAAAAAATAACGGGTTTACAAAAGTAACTGTTGTTTAAAACAAAATAGCTGTTTTTAAAAAAATATTATGTCTTTTTTTTAAAGTAACTGTACGGCAGTGTTGCCAAGTGTAGGGATTTTTCCCTTTTCGTAGGGATTTTTTTCCAAAAAATTCATCTGTAGGGAAAAAAGGACAGATTTTGTTTTTCAGTCAAATTGTAGGGATTTTTTTTATTAAAAATTTTATTCTATTTATAATTTATAATAAACAGTGAAAAATATAACCATTTATTTTTTTAATGTAACAGAATAAAACCAACAAATCTGGTGGCACTGGAAAAATGAGAAATAAGTTTAAACATTTGGCACCATTGTTTGCATGTGCTCTTGGAAATGGTTTTGACATTTACGTTCGCACTGTTGACAACTCGTTCGAAATAGAGAAACCAAATTTTGTATGAAAACTTTTACGTTTTCATTCGACTTGTACTTCAAGTCATCGTTCGCATAGAAGTTTAGTTAGAGAAACCCAAATCAATTTTCTTTCGCTTAGAAAGCTTTCTAAGCGAAAGAAAGCATTCTTTCGAAATCGAGAAACAGGCCATAAGTGTTTATACGAGTATTTTTTAAAATGGCATTTTTTATTTGTTTACCGTTTACCGTTTATTTTTAGTTTTTATGTTATTTTTTACTTTCTGTTTAATGAAAATCTATTGTACCTGAATGAATTACTGTACAAATTTATAATAAAAGTAAATATAATTTACTGATAAAAAACAAAATTTTTGCATTTATTAAAAAAAATGTGTAGGGAAAAATGTAGGGAATACTTTTTCTGTCTGTAGGCAAAAAAAGGGAATTTTTTTTCATTAACGTAGGGCAACACTGCTGTACGGGGTTTTAAAACAAAAAGAAACGTTTTTTTTTTCAAAAAAGGAACGTTTATTTTAAAGTAGTTTTTTTTCAACAAGTAACGGTTTTTTATAAGTAACGGTACTTTTCAAAAGAATTTAAAAAAAAATTTTTTTCACAATATGGATTTTTTTTTTTTTAAGTAACAGTAGTTTTCATCTGTCTATCTATTTTTATAAAAGAGTAGTGTGAGATACTGAGTGACTGAACATCGCCCATCCTAGCACCTGCTCCTAGCAACTTTAAATTTGGCATATAGGTTCCTCCTGGGAAGGTGACCTCCACTAAGACGGGCTTGGAAACAGTTTCCTCCTGGAAAAGAGAATTCCGGAAATAAATATCTTATTCCAAAAAATATCGTTTTCCAAAAAAAAATACTTTTTCAAAAATAAATACTTTTTCCACAAAAAAATACTTTTTTAAAAACAAATGCTTTTACCAAACAAAAAATACTTTTGACAAAAAAAAATACTTTTTCAAAAAAAAGTTAAGTGTTTTTCCAAAAAACTACATACTATTCTAAAAAGTAATTTTATTTTTTTTTGATAACAAATTTTCAAAAAATATAAAAAAACTGTAAGTTGGTAAAAATTTGAAGAATACATATAACAATTTTCATGTTATATTAATTTTCATGATCATGGCACGATGGGTTATTTCCAAAAAGTTCTTCAAACAAAAAAGTACTTACTAATTAAAAATGGCCCTAATGAAGACCTTCACTAAAAGGGGATCTTTAATATATTACTGAAAGACGTAGAAACGAGTAAAGAGTCCCATTTTATGACCATTGGCTAAAAAGTAGAAATATAGGTTTTCTGTGATGTGGACTAATACGTTGAAAATGCACTTATTGAATTTTCCACTGAAAACATGGTATTACCGGGATTAAAAATGTTTAAGAAGTGCTCATCTTAATTCAAATGTTAAGCTAAATCTGAAACTTAAAACGTAAGTTCAGATCAGTAAAAATTTGGTTTTTGAAAAATTTTATAAGATCGGGGAAACAAAAGGGTATAAAATGCATCCTACAGTCTGAACGATTACTTGATCGTCGAAATATTAAATTTTATATGTAGTTATAGAAACATGCGCACTGAGAAGGGCTAATTAGGAATTCGGAGATGAAGAGGATAGAATGTTTAAAACAACCCCTAAAATAATTAAATGTTTGCCTTTAAGACATCGAAAAAGTTTTTGCATAAATTGATACCATTTTTTCACAAAAATATTATATTTAAATTTCAATATTTCAAGTAGTTCCAAAATAATAGTCTTTTGAACTCAAAAACTTCATTCACATTGTATGTATTTTTTAATTTTCATTAGCATTGTTCTCAAACCTTATAAGCAATCTTAATCTAAATTGGAAAAAAAAAACAAAAATTATACTTTTCGAAAAACAGGTTAAGGAAAATGTTATTCAGATTTAAAACCACATACAACTTCACTGACGTTTTGGAGTTCAAAAATCTATACTCAATCTTAATATATCTGTTCGCTCAACAGAAAAATTTATTACATTTAACAAAATGTATTCCTGTTTTTTTTTTTTGGCTCAGAAACAGTATTTTTGTTAATTTTTACAATTCTTAATTAAAGTACAAAATAAGTACATCTACAGTCTTATTTCTACTTCTAATTTACACACAATTTTTATTCAAGCTAAAAACAATGCTACATTGATGTGAAATATAATAATAAAATTTGGTCTTTCATTTGCATCATTACATTTTAGTTTTGGGCTCTTTGTAGGAGTTTAAGGGTCGCGGAAGCTTTCCCAGACCTGGTTCATATTTATTTAGAACATTTGTGGATACTCCGACGAAAATTTTGTCCGTTTTATAAAATAGAATATTTTTGGAAAAAAAATACGAGGTAATGGTCCCCACCAAGGTCTAATTTCGGATAGGGATGTCATTAGCACTGGCGTATGGTGAAGCTAGGAGTAATACAAATGTTCGTCCATTTTGCTTTAACTTTCTCGGTTTTCAAGCTATGGATCATATTCTAAAATCAGAAAAGGAAAAAATAGCACCGTCTTAAAACTTCAGATAAGCTGATGGCGCCATTTACCAGGTAATATCATATTTTAACAATAAATTTTAAAAAATAAATTCTAGAAAATAGTTTTGAAAAATAACACTCAAAAATGGTTAAACCACTGGGAATTTTTACTATTTTACTAAATAAGGGTAACTTAAATCTACGCATAAGTCAGTTTTTAAATAAAAAATTGGTTCAAAAATAGTCAACTCGATTTAAAACACATTTAATAGATTTTTTATGGTTTTTGTTTTGGAAATACAAGAAATTTCGTTCTGAAATTTTAGTATAACAGTTTTTGTGGAAAAGTTTCTACTATCGATTTACGCAAAAAAAAATCGAAATCTAGAAGGCTCATAATGAAGTTGAAAAATTTAAAAAATAAATTTATTATCGGGAGTTAAAAATCGTCTAGGACCAAATTTTGTTTACAGGTTCCAAAATTTCGTGCTTTTGTGTTCATTGGTTGCCCAGGACCAAATATTTTTTACAATTTTTTAAAGAGTAAATAATTTTGCTGCAGTTGAAACCTACAAATTTTAAGTGAATATGTAAATTTCTTTCAGAGTTGTAAAGAGTACCATTTACCACCTTTTGCTCTTTTTTATGCCCATAACTTCCAAATATTCAAAATCTTCTATATCTTAAAAATCCTAGACGCCGTTAACGGTAGTTTTTAATATCGGAATATATTAAGATTTCATCTTTTAATAATTAAACATTAAAATTGTTTGCTTTATTCCAAGTTCCTAGCTCCAGTGGTTTGAACTTTACGATTAATGGCCATTTATCCCTTTTGACCTCTATATTACCATGGTTTTATAAAAAATCCAAAAAAGTTTTTCTTCAGTGAATTACCTGAAGTCTTTTGGACAAAAGGAGACTTTTCCCCGTAAACATTTCCAAAAATCCCATCTTAGTGGAAGTATATGCGAGGGGATGAACCTACATGCCAAATTTCAAGTTCCTAGCTGCAGCAGCTTGGTCATGGTGATTAAGGGGACATTTTTTTCTTTGTACCACATTTTCATTAAGTTTTTATTGGGAATTCCAAAAAGTATATTTTAAGTGCATTAGCCATTACTCTATTTGAAATTACAGATTTCTAGCAGAAGAGGTTTAAGCAGAAAGATAAGATGGATATTTTTTATCGTAACAATTTCCAAAAATCGTCTACTATGCAGGAGGAACCTACATGCCACATTTTATGTTCCTAGCTTCAGCCGCTTCGACTGGGTGATTAAGGAGTCACTTTTTTCTTTGTACCACATTTTTATTAAGTTTTTGTTTAAAACTCCAAAAAGCTCATTAGCCCATACTCTACACCCAGAAAACATACTCGATCGTGGCTACCGTTGTAGTTGGCGCAATCCGTTGCTTCAATCGAATAATTTTTAACACAATCAAAAGATTCGATCGCGACAGCTAAATCAATAGATTGTGATGAAAATCTTTCTGTTGAAGTTATAGTCATTCTGACACGACAATAAAATTTCGATTGCTTTAACAGAAATTTGGTGATAACTACCAAAAAATTCGATAGCTATTACCCAAATACGGTTACTACGACGGAATGTATTCTCTTTATGTGTTTGAAATTTCAGATTTCTAGCGAAGAGGTTTAAGCAGAACGTTAAGCAAAACACTTTTTATTTTTTTTGTGCAACCTTTTAATTATTTCCAAAAATCATGTTTCCAAGAATTGTGACTACGCCGGAGACGGAACCTTCATACCAAATTTGAAGTTCCAAGCCCATGCGGTTAAAGCTGAGAGATTAGGCGGCACTTATTAACATTTGAACCCCATTTTAACTATGTTTTTATTTCAAAAAGTAGTTAATTAGCCTGTACATTAAGGAACACATATTTTATACTAGCGGACAATGCCCACGAGGGTGTTAGCGTAGATAATACGTTTTTTTTGCGTTAAAGATCAAAATGTAATTTTTATTGGACAATACAATAAAGTATTGCCTATTTTATTTTACAGATTTGCAGAAATTTTTTACTCAGCGAAGCCCGCTTCGGACATACCACAGCGTAAAAAACCCTTAAGTCCGGCCGCAGGCCGGCTACGCAGAAAAACTTTAACCCATTAATGCCCATTAGCAACTTAAGTTGCCAGTCGAATTGTTACAATTTAGCATGCTCTGAACAAAAGTAAGAGTGTACAAAAATTTTGTCTCAAAATTAAAAAAAAAAAAAACGTCTGGGCATTAATGGGTTAATATTCACACAATGTTCTTTTGAAAAATTTGTCTATAAATAATGTGTCTATGTTTAACTGCACTGATAATAATCCATGCGTAAAATTACGAAAAAATGTCAAATTAACCAAACTTTTTGTAAAATAAACGAAAATTCGTATATTTTACAAAATTTTTTGTAGTTTTGACAATAATTTCGTATTTTTATGCATGGATTATTATGAGTGTGGGGATTATTCGCATAATCATGTCAGGCATAGTTCCCATGTTGGTTTGGGGGTTATGATAGATACATTTTAATCCATAATTCCCAAATCGGAAATTGGGATAATGTCATGTCATTCCTGCCTAAAAATGTAGATTCCCAAAAGATTAACTTCTTATAAAAATCGTCCAGGACCAAATAATTTTTTAACCAATTTTGTGCTTTTGTGTTCATTTGTCAAAAAGAGTATATAATTTTGCAGCACTTGGAATCTAAAAATTTCAAGAGAATAGGTATATGTATTTAAAAGTTTTGAATTAGTACCAACTTTTACCCCTTTTTATACAGTTAACTTCTAAATATTAAAAATATTTTATAATAGTGAATTTTATCGTTGATCTATAAATTTATGTGTGAGATTTTATTTGTTCGGTGTTAGATCATGACAAATTTTTCTCTAAATTAACAGAAAAATTATAATTTTTATATGATAATTTACTTTGACTATTAGAAAAATTATCATATAAAAATTATAATTTTTCTGTTAATTTAGAGAAAAATTTGTCATGTCAACGATAAAATTCACTATTAAACCACTCACCAGGTACAGTGTAAAAAAATCGTTTAATGTATATGCTCGACATATGTATTAATAAAAAATCTTTAATGTTTGTTGATATGCTTTGCTAATGAAGAAGGATAGTATATGATTAGAGAAAAGAAGTGCCATTTAAAAGTTTTAACTGAAAGTTAAACTGGCAACTATGATAATGACTAGAGAAAAAACAAACACACTATAAATAGAAATCGTTCGTGGTAAATTTCATTCTAACTCAACACACAGAGTAATGTGGGATTTAACGTTACCCAATTTCTTTAACGTGTGAGTTAAATAGATGATATTTACGATTAACACAAAATGGCACGAAGAATGTTGATGAAGGCCGTAGTGGGTCAGAAAATGCATTCTATTCATGCTAGTGTCTAATAACTTTTTCTGTGTTTTTTTTTCTCTAATAGCCAAAGTAAATTATCATATAAAAATTATAATTTTTCTGTTAATTTAGAGAAAAATTTGTCATGATCTAAAACCGAACAAATAAAATCTCACACAATATTTTATAATTTAATTTTTATTATTACTCGACTAGCTTAAATGTCCAATATATCGTTACCAATACTTTTTAATGTCGGAATACATTAAAAAGAAAATGATTTCCTGATTTCCTGATTTAATTATTTTGTTTAACCATTTCGAGAAGATGTAAGCATAAAGCAATTGTACATGTCATTAAGAGGGCACCTTTTCCCTTAAAATCTCTATTTATGACAAGTTTTGATCAGAAAAGCAAAAAATGTATCTTCAGTGAACTACGATATAATTACCTAATGGTTTTGGTTATGAGATTGTTCGTTTTTGCTCCTCTATTGGTTGATGTCTCCGCTTAAGGAGACATCAACCATTTGCTCCTACGATTTGAGCCGGGCTATTAACGGACACTTTTCCTTTTTTAACCCCATTTTTACAAGTTTTAATTAGAAGTTCAAAGAAACACATATTTTAAAGGTCAGATTTGTAGCCAAATGTCAGTTGGCAGAATATGAAAAGGGATATTTTGCCCCTCGCCTTAAGGAATTTCACCATATAAATTTCTTCTTAGATAATATCTGTGCCGGACGGTTCCTCTTCAACCCAAATTTCAAGTTCCTTACTCCAGCGGTTTAAGATTTGTGATTAATCCCAATTTTTCTTATTTAAATCCCGTGTTTTTGGTGAGTTCCAAAAAATTTTTGGAACAGAAGAAGACTTCTTTCTTTTTGTCCGTCCTCTGAAATTAGCCTATACCTCAGGCATACATATTATAAAATTTAGATTTATAGACAAAAGGGTTTGGGCAGTAAATCAAGAGGAAATCTTTTCACTGTTTGCTCCATTACGTAAACATTCCCAATAATCCCATATTTGTGGATGTCTACGCCAGAGGAGGAACATAAAGGGTCCGCCAAAAAACTTTTTTTTAACTCCTGAACCAATTGGACTTTGTATGGCGTCATACCAAGGTCCTTATGCAAAATTCGTCTCAATGATGTCTCCGAAATGTTGAATTGTTGAGAACGACGGTGAATTGATGTTGATGGCGCTTCACGCACACTTTCTGCCACAGCAGCAATATTCTCGGGTGTACGCACTGTTTTTGGCTTTTCACGCTTTGGTTTATCGATGAGGATGCCAGTTTCTTTCACTTTTTTCACAAGATAACGAACATACGGACCATATTCGTTCAGCGGAAGGATAAAACTAATTATCTGTCAAATCAGACATGAGGTAAGTGTTACCATGCACGAAATAAGCACTAGTTGAAAAAAAAACGTTAAATGGCGGACCCTTTACATGCCGAATTTCAAAATCAAGCGGTTTGGGCTGAGTGATTAAGCGAACATTTGTTTTTGTCCCACATTTTTATCAAGTTTTATTTGAAATTCCTAAAGGTATATTTAAAGTGCTTTAGCCCATAGATTATTGGCTAATACACTTGAAATTTCAGATTTTTAGCCGAAGGGGTTTAAGCAGGACGATAAGGGGAAGACTTTTTATCTTTTTGTGCCACATACTAACAATTTCCTAAAATCGTGATTAGATGTATACGATGGAGAAGGAACCTCAATGACAAATTTCAAATTCCAAGCTCCAAGCTCCAGCGGTTTAGGCAGCGTAAATAGGCGGTACGAATTCCCTTTTGAATACCATTTTTACTATGTTTTTATTGTATATTTTAGAAATTATCTTTTCAGTAAGACCAAATACCAATGTGCACATAAGTTATGGTAACGGCCAAGCCCACTAGGTTGTTATCATTGATAACACCTTGCTTTACATTAAAGTTTAAAATGTAATTTTTATTGGACAACGGAATAAAGTATTCATTTTTTATTTTACAGCCTTCCATAAATGTTTTACTCAGCGAAGCCGGCTTTGGACATACCACAGAATGGAAAAATAATAAACATTGCCGCAGTCCGTCTACGCAGAAATACTGTAATATTCAAACACTATTCTTTTGAAAAACGATCTTATAACTATGTAAGACATAGCTCCCATTTTGATTTGAGGGTTAAAACAGAAATATTTTCATTGGTAGTCCCCAAATTTGAAATGGGGATAATGCCATTCCATACCTAACTAAATGTTAGATACCAACACTAATACATTGTGTTTCATTTTCCTTAAAAGATTAAAGTCTTATCCAAAATCAATTACATTTTAAACTTGAAGACAAAACAATGTCGTCCCCACGCTAACAATACAGCGGGCATACTCCCTATTATTACTAAAAATACATCTTTATCCGCTATGGTTCGGACCATAATTAGTAATAAAAATACATCATAAGCCGCTATGGTTCGGACCGTAGTGTGTACGTATCATGGGGTATTTTGCAAATGGGATACTACCTCATTATAAGAAGGCATGTACAATGACTCAAGCCGATCTACACATCTTTATTGGGCAACGATAGAATTTATCACAATTTCATTAATTATCAAAGGTTACTAATCATAAATATAAATGTTTTTATACAAACAAAAACGAATTAAAATTATTAAGTATAGGTAAATAAAATCCAAACACAAACTACATTGTTATGAAGCTTCAAACTCCTTCAGCTAGAGTTTACAGGCAAGAATCTGGATATGTGATCAACATCACATGAATTCTGTATAATATTCCACATGTTGGTCATTATATAAAAAAACTCCTTAAATATTTACAAAACTTACAATGAATAACAATTTTTAGGCAGAACTACACGCAGAAAAAAGAGCATCGTTTTGTAATAGTTTAAGAGCATCATGTTATGACTACAATTCGTAGCCATCATATTATGATCCTAAATGACGATAAAATCGCCTTCGGTAATCGTAATATGATCATCCAGAGTCATGTATATGATAATTAGAATTAAAATATGATAATTTTGTTTCCATAATCATCTTCAATCATACCTCTTCTCTGCGTGTAGGTGCACTCCGGGCAAGCCCGGCTTGTAGCAAATATATGTAATTTGACTTTCAAGCAAACAGTATGAAGGAATTCGCAGAGAACGTGCTTTCGTTGAAATATTAAACTATTTTTTAAGTTAAAACTTTACAACAAAAATTTAAGTATGACTGGTATTAGTACAATCGAAAATGATTGCATTTGAGTATTGGTATTGCTGAAGTATTTAAATTGATGATAAAATTCATAAAATTTTTAGATTATACGGTAGAATACTTTAAATATTTATGTATTTTTTTTTTAATTATTTTTATTCGTTATTCGTTCGATTAATCGAATAATTGATCGTTCGATCAAAAATTGTTTGATCGTTTATTCGTACAAAATAAAAACACGAATAAATGACAATCCTAGTTATATCCCTAATGTCTTCTTAAAGTCAAAACTTTATAAAAACGAAAAAAAAAAATAATGTAAATCAATTCAATTGTATATTATTTTAGATCTTTTTTAATTTTAAAATAATTAATTTCAATTTTGATAAAAAAAAAATTCGGAACTCCCGTTTTTATATTAATTCTTTGTTTTATTATGTATTTTAAAGCAAAACATAATGAAATAAAATGATTGAAATTATTCAAGTTATTCGAATAATTTTAAAATAATTACCTGACGTATATTTTTAATTTTGATAAAAAAATAAATTTCGGAACTGCCGTTTTTGTAAAAAAAATAAAAAATAATGTAAAGCAATTCAAATATTTTAGATCTTTTTAATTTTAAAATAATTAATTTCAATTTTGATAAAAAATAAATTTTGGAACTCCCGTTTTTATATTTATTTTTTGTTTTATTATGTTTTTTAAAGGAAAACCTAATGAAATAAAATGATTGAAATTATTCGAGTTATTCGAGTAATTTTAAAATCTTACTCGATTATTCGTGTAAGTTAAGAACCTCAAAATCGAGTTACTCGTTTACTCGAACAAAAGCAAACCCGAGTAATTTGAATACCCCAATATTACCCCATGCATAGTCACACTGGAAAATTTGTCAATCATATTTTGGATATAATTATGTATTACTTCATTTGTGTATAATTTTATATGGGGGCTTTTCACAAAACTACATACGTAAGTCAAGAAAATTTTTTCCCAATTTCCGTCTTTCGAATACGCATATTGATTCCTTTCTGGTTCCTAAATTTCTACACCTTATGCACAAAAAATATAGTTGGGAAGCCTAAAAAAAGAACATGTTTCATTTGTAACATTAGGAGTTTTTAATTTAGTGCTTATTGATAAGATTATCTATTAAAGGGCTTATTGTAAAAACTTGATAAGCCACATTTTATTTTTAGTTTGTTTACGCCTTTTAAAGGTTGAACAAAATTAAAAAAATATTACTTTTGCAGGACTTTTATACTCTAAATACTTGCAATAAGTGTTTAAGCAAGGCTTCTATCAAATATTAATCAATGTATGTATGTCTAGAAAACATCGAAAATCAATAAAAAAAAAAAATAAAATGTTTCTTATCATGTTTTTACAATAAGCCCTTCAATTATATTCCATAAACTTTTTACCGCAAAATTGTTTGAAGATTCCAAAAATAGATTACCAGCATCCTTATCTGTTGTGGCATAAATGAAGAAATTTCTTATACAAAAACAAACTGTTCATCATAAAAATCGATATAACTAATAAAATTGAAAGTTATTAAAAACAAAAACAAGCAAATTGACCATAAAAATAATTCTCTACCATGTATTAGCTGTGTATTTGATACAAACAATGAATGATGTCATGCAAAAAAAAAAAAAAAAAACGTTTGTTTTTTTATACTAAACATCTATTTATAATACCCTTCTATCTCCTTCTCATGCACATCAAAAAAACCCCATCATATTTAAATGCACTTAACATACATAATATATAACTATATCTAAATGAAATGTAATAGTAATTGACATAACTTTAATTTTTAAAGGTATTATCATACGATTTTTGGGTGAAGCCAATACTGAATGGTCAGAGACACGTAAAGTTACCAGCAGTGAAGGACGAGAAGAAGATGAGACCACAACATTTAAGGGTCATGAAGAATATTTTCAAATACAATATTATTTATTGGGTGGAAAAAATAGTGAGTACTTAATAATTAAGTAAACCAAAAAATTTATTACGAATGAACTTCTTGTTTTCTAAAAAGGTGCCGAAATTGAATTACCAGCTGGTACTCATACTTATCCTTTTACATGTGCTTTGCCTCCTACCTTACCCTCATCATTTGAGGGTGAATTTGGTCATGTTCGTTATACTATAAAGGTTACCTTGGATAGACCTTGGAAATTTGATCAAGATATGAAAATGGCATTTACAGTCATCGCACCGGTAGATTTAAATTTAAATCCTCGTGTTAAGGAACCTTTTAAGTTGGAATTGGAGAAATCATTCTGTTGTTTTTGTTGCAAATCTGGTCCTCTATCTGTTATAACATCCATACCCGTTACTGGTTATGTTTCGGGTCAAATAATACCGATAACCTGTGAATGTGATAATGCCAGTAATGTTGGTATTGCGGCTGTTAAATTTGTTTTACGTAAACGTGTTACGTTCCATACCACCCAACCGAGAGCCGAAAAGAAAGACACAAAAGTAACTATAGCTGAGCTAAGTATTGGTCCAGTTGCTGGTGGAGAATCGCGAACATTTTCACAACAACTTGAAATACCACCACTGCCTCCTACTAATCTGGTAAATTGTGGTGTTATAGCTTTGGACTATGACTTGCATGTCGAATGTGATGTTAGTGGTCCACATCGTAATTTATCGGGTAATATACCAATTACCTTGGGTACTATACCGTTGGCCTCGTTTAAACCGCCAGCTCCGTATACGGATGTACCAGCTCAAGTGGTGCCCCAACAACAAAATGAAGATCCCTCAATGGCGCCTACACAACCGGTTAGTCCAGCTAGTCCACCTGAGGGTCAGGGTGGTGCTTTAGGATGGAATGTTGCCGATAGTGCTGGTGGTCAATTATATCCTAATATACGTAAGTTTAAAAAAATAATAATAACAATTTTGAAATTTTTGAAATTTTTGAAGATATGTTGCACTTTAATTGATATTATTGATTATTCATTAAAAGTTATATTTTTAATACTTTGTCATTACACACCTAGTTTTGTTGCAACTGGTTCCAAATGGAAGAAATCTATTTTGTTTTCGTAAATATTCCATTTTGGCCAAATTTTAGACAAAAACGGACCATTTGGACCAAAATTAGAAATTATGATAAATTTAATTTTTTATTAAATTATTCAGATATGGAATTCTGACTTAATCGGATATCATTGACCCACTTCAGCCTGGAATTGAAAATGACCCATATTTGATAATAATGCCTTTTTAATAAATAAATTTTAAAGATTTTTTAAAATGCCTAATTTGGCGATGTCGATTGCTATTTTTATAATAGAATAGCAAAACCCATTCATCTGACTATCGTTATCCCTAAAATACCGAAATAACATGACAAGATAAATAAAAAGTAAATAACACTATTCGACAAATTTCACTTTTTTGTAGAACCTCTCTTTGAAGTGCATATATTTTAATAGACTTACAGCCATACCTAAACAAGAGCGGCAAGCGTTTCCTAGCTGTCAAAAATTCTCATGACCATACAATTTGTATGTAGCATCCCGAAATAACGCGGCGGCAACTCTTTGCAATTGGAAAATCCGATTTTGACAGAGCGTTTCATAGTGAAGTTAGTTGCAAAAGACAACAAATGTAAACCAGGGATGGCAAAGTTGATACTATAGTACTTTTTTTTGATACTATTCGATGTTCCAAAGTACTCCCGCGACTCATTTGATACTATTGGACGATTTAAAGTTTTTAATTCATTTTATTTTTTTAGTTTTTATTAATATATAAATTTTATTAATATATTGCTCGCAACTTCATAAATAAAGATGTGTTAGATAATTGCACACCGTTACAATTAAATATCCACGATAACCATATTCCGCTAAACGACGTTTTTTGTGGTACGGTATATAAATACAAATCAGATTGAATCCGGCACTGTAAATCATATAAAAGAAAATTCCAAAAAATCTTATATTAAATTTTGTGAGGATTTGAAGACCAGAGTAAATTTTGATAATGAAATTTTAATTTGGTTCATAAAGCTTTCACCTGAAAACGTTGTTGCGGAAAATTTTGGATAAAAAATTTTCCAAACGAAGAAAATAATTTTGACACCATTAATATCCAATACAGAGCGTTGGCAGATTGGCAAGAACTAAAACTTTCTATAAAGGAAAATATATGTAGTTTCTGGTCGAAAGAATGTAAAATTAAAAATGAGTTAAACAAATATTTGTTTCCCGATATTTTAAGAATTGCTGCAGGTATTTTATCCATACCACATTCTTCTGCAAACGTTGAGAGAATTTTTCCATACCAAAATCTGATTAAAACCAAAGGCAGAAACAGACTTCATGTTCCAACAGTATCAAATCTAATACAAACAAAAGATTTATTAAATGTAACAAATTCTTGTTGTTACAATTTTAAAATCTAACAAGTTATTATCAACCAATTTATAAATTTCTTTTTTAGCTGTATTGATTAATTTAATTTGGATCTCATTTGGAGTTCTTTGTTCCTGTACATTAATTTAAAAAATATACTTTTTTTAAAGTAAAACTTTATTTTTTTATAAATTCATATAAACATAAATTTATGTTCAATAATATTTAATGTTATTTTAATGCATTTTGTATGAATTTTAAGAAAAATAAAATAAAAAATAATTTTAGTACTCTGAGAGTCGAAAAAGTACTATTTGAAAATTTTATTGGTACCGAAACGAAATTCTCATTTCTCATCCCTGATATAAACAAAAAAATAAGACAGAAAAAAATATATTTGTTATTTATGTATATATATTATATTATTATTTATATATATTTTTATTATACAAAACACAAAACATAAATCAGAAACACCAATATTGTAATGTACTTTATTGTCAAACTAATCAGGGTTGTTATATTTTTTATTTTGATAACCCTGTTTTTATCGATTTGACGTAGCGTTGCCGCTCTTGTTTAGGGATGACATTTCAGCGTTAACGCTAGGCGGTAAAAAACGTTCCAAATCTGTTAACATTTTTTTTTTTCTCACATGCAGTTTTTGAAATATAGCGGTTTTTATATTTACATCATTAATCCCATATTTTTTTTCGTAACTTTTGCTTAATTTTTCGAAATTTAATCACAAAATCATGAAATTTTTGCTAAAAATAAATCTATAAAAAACTATCTTTGATTTGAGTATAATCATGTGGGTGTTTGTTTTAGGATATTTCAACTGTAATTACTTTTTTCGGAAAGAGCTCGATATCTGTGTACTTTTGACAAATTAATAATCCAAATCATCAAATAAAATATCATAAAATATATGTTTTTTCGATCAGTGTACAATAATATTTTTGTTTTATAAAAAAAAATTCTTTCTCTTTCAGCTCCTCCCCAATTTGTGGAGACTCAATTTAGAGCTCCTAAGATAACCGGCCGTGATGATTCGGAACATACTAAAGTGATAGGTGATGGTGATTTTGCTCCTCGTTATCCTACTTTCCAATTCAATCCTTCCGCTCCTCAAATTTAAATTCTGATTTGAATTAACTAAGCTGTCTAATTTCCTAATTTTCCTTAAACATCTCTAAAATGTATTTAAAAAAGAAACTTTAATCGAACTAAATTTTTAAACATGCTTCCTGATGAATCTGGATAAACAAAACGCACAATTTTTCAATTTATAAAAGACTTTGTTAAAACAAAAATTCTCTAAAAATTTGCCTTAAAATCAAGGCTTTTTTTGTAATGATATTAAAAAAAAATGTAACATGAAAAATCTCAAAAAAAAATTATATTAGTAGTCATATGTGTTTGAGTTAAGGGAATTCGACTTAAATTTATTCTTAAAAACGACAATTAAGTATTAATTGCGGTTAAAATATTACTGTACTACAACAAATTTAATTTTGTATTTTAAATTCGTAAAGGATTTATTTATTTACAAGATTATACAGTTTGTTGCTTTTTAACAAAAAAATTTAACTGTTACGAATTTTCATTTAAATGCCAATTATTTACTTTATTTTCTACGCATTTAGCACCGTCCGCTTTTTATTTATTTTTTGTTTATTTCTTATAATTTTTATAAATCTAGTTTTGAGTTGATTTTTTTTTTATTATAACTTTTTTCAAACATAAAAGAGTGCCTAAGAAAAGCTTAAAAAGTTTTATAAATTAATTAATTTAAAATATATTAATTTTATTTTTAATAAAAAAACATTTTTTGTATAAAATATTTCAAAAGCTTCCACTAGTAAAACAAAATAATTAAAAAAAAAACTGAAATTGTTAAAATGTGCATTAAAAATTATTATACTTTTATTTCCTTTTTTATATTTCTTCTTTATTAAAAAAAAAAATATAAGTATAATTTTTATAACTTAAAATTTAGAGTTTTATTTATAGGGGGACATGGCGTAGTTAAAATTTCGGTAAAGAATACATTAAAGTTTGCAACACTTTAATTTATTTTGTGTAGTAACCAGTAGTATTTTTTTTTAACTGCAATTTCAGTTGTTTTTCTATGAACCCAGTTACGAATTTTCCGAGTAGTGAGAATTGTAAGCCAAAGAGTGACACAGAGTTTGCTTCAACTTACTTTGTATTGTACAATGTACAATACGTATATACACAGTCAGAGAGAAAGTAAGTTGAATGTGGTATAGAATTGTGTGTAACACACTTTCTCATTGTACAAAGTATCCTAGGCGTAGACGCTGTTGCTTACTTTTTAATGTACAAAGTGTGTGATGGTGGGCTGCCAATAGAAAACAAGAAGAAGAACAAGAAAAACTTCGAAAGTGTTTATAGTTTTGAGGTAAAAAGCACGCGTTGTTTTACAAAATTAATTTTTTATTAATTATTACTAAAAAAAGTATAAAGATGTTGGAAGGATTTAGTAAGCGTCATTTACGACGTTTGGCAGCTCGGGAAATATGTATTCTTGTCTATTGTACTGTATAAAAATGTTTAAGTTTTATTATATTAATTCATAAAACAATAAAAATAATAAGTGAAGTACCAAAAATACTTTTTTTTATTTATATTAAATAGTATGGTACTTGTTTTAATCTGTTAAATGCCTCTTATAACTCTTAAACTCTTACATTTCAAAATTTTTATATCGAAATTTTGAAATTTAAAGAGTTTATGAGATATAAGAGGGATTTAATAGCTTGAACGAGTACCTGTAAAAAAGTGGGTATATCTAACATTTTCCTTAGGGTGTATTTAATGTACACTTCCATATACTCAGTATATGAACAGATACTTTATGTTAACTACAGCACCGTATACTAAGTATATGAGAAAATACTTCATTTTAATTACAAAACCAAACACAAAGTACATGGAATTGTATGAAGAACGGATACTTTCTCGTATACTTTGTGGGTTGGTGGTAATCAATGAAAAAGCGGCCATGTTATTCTAAAAGTAAGCCTAAAACGTATATAGAGTTCCGAGGACTCTGTACACACAAAGTATGCTATACGTATTTAAGTACGTACAACAAACGTTCGTTACTGGGAAATAATACAAAACAACTTATATGACAGTTATTTAAAAAAACAACTGTAGAAAATGCCGTTATTTTTCAACAGTTTGAAGAATTTATTTTGGCATTTTAATAAACAACTAACAAAACAGTAATTTTGTTAGTTATTTAATAATAAAAAAAAGTTATTAAAAACGACTTAATCTTCTGTTTTTAAATAACTCGCTAAAATGAACTGTTTATTGGAAATTACTGTTTTGGTAGTTGTTTCTTTATGTACTAAAATAGCTGCTCTTAAATTTTTTTTTTTTTTTTTTTTTCATTTTACAAAAAATATTAAATATTTTTGAAAAAAGAATGAGTCGGCAATTTTCAAAGGAAACAAAAATAGTGAGGGAAAACATTTTTCGATTTGACATGGAATTGACATTCCATGTCAAATCGAAAAATGGAATTGACATTCCATGTCAAATCGAAAAATGTTTTCCCTCACTATTTTTGTTTCCTTTGAAAATTGCCAGACTCATTGTTTTTTCAAAAATATTTAATATTTTTTGTAAAATGAAAAAAAAAAAAAAATTTTAAGAGCAGCTATTTTAGTACATAAAGAAACAACTACCAAAACAGTAATTTCCAATAAACAGTTCATTTTAGCGAGTTATTTAAAAACAGAAGATTAAGTCGTTTTTAATAAATGTAAAAACACATTTTGAACTAAAATGGTTTGATCAAAAAATACTTTGAGATCTATGTAATCCATGGTATAAGGTGTAAAAAACAAGGAACTCTAATTTGCGTATTAAACAGTTTTATTGACTATAAAAATCTTACACTATTTTCGTAAGTGCATTTGTCAAAAGTCCACAGATATATAGTTTAATATGTAGATACGGCACTACTTGTTTGTTATTTTTCAGCAATTAATATTTTGTTATTCAAATGCAAGGTTGGCATCCGTTTCATTCGGTTATCGGTTGGGAATAATGGTATTTTGTCATTATTCCATGGATATGAAAATGGGTTTGGGAACTCCCAAAATTTTTCATTTCCCCTGATTACCGGGAAAAACAATAAATTTCCCGGGAATTCCTGGGAAATTGTTTTTTTGTTAAAAGCAAGTTTTTATTAAAAATTAAATAAAGCTCATACATTTAATTTTGTAATGCACAAAAACAAAAACTTATTAAAAAATACATCAGTTCGCTAAAAAAATAAGCTTTAAGTCTATTAAAACATTAATCGCTTGACATCCGATTTCGAATTTTTGTGACAAAGTTCCCAGCAACGGAGAAACCCCGTTAACTATCTACCGATGTATAATGGTTCACAGACCATTATATAAATCATCTAAATTTTGAATCCGCATATTGCTTGCTTCATATAAAGCAATTTCTCTCTTTAACAAATTCGCTAGATTTGATTTTTGCTTTTTTGGATTGGCATTTGCATTGTCTATAGCATTTTTTAGTTTCATTTTGGTTTCAGATATGTCATTGCCGCTGCTGGACATTTCAGAAATGGATTGATCAAACAGGCGTTTTTAAATTGGTTCAGCATACAATTAAAGGGCTTATTGCAAAAACTTGATAAGACACATTTTACTTTTAGTTTGTTTTCACCTTTTATAGGTTAAAAAATGTAACCAATATTACTTTTGCATGACCTTTATACTCTAGGTACTTGCAATAAGTGTTTAAGCAAGATTTTTATCAACTTTTAATCAATGAATGCCCAGAAAACAGCGAAAATCTATAAAACATTAAATGTTGCTTATCAAGTTTTTACAATAAGACCTTCAATTGTAAAAAGCTTTTATATGTTTTAGAATTGGCATTAAAGTTATCGGGAGTTTTTCAAAAAATTATTAATGCTAACATTTGGTTAAGTTTGCTTTAATTGACTCAGCCATTTTTTTTTTTTTTGAAAATTATGCTTTTATTAATAAAATCTGATCAAAAAGTGTATTTAAAACATCAGCTACTAAACTATTGTAATCTCGTCGACTTAGGCCTAGTTTTTGGGATGTCCGTTAAGCTTCGTTTAGCTAAACCGACAAACAACGAAGTTTGTCCACTATTTATAATTTCATTAACAAACATTTGCCGGAAAACTTTTTCTAGTTCCGAATTTCGGTCTTTACTGTAATAAAGCAAAATAAACACAATTCCAATAGCAGTTTTCTAGTTACAAACTGTGTTAAACTAAGATTAAAGATAATCTATATCCCAAAAACTCGGCATTAGTGGTTCAAGTGCGTCTTTTATGGGATTAAAAATGTCAACTAACATCTCCAGAATTGGGACATGTTAACCCTCAAACCGACCTAAGCTTTTTTCAATGAAATTTGTACCACGTGTTCGTCACAAAAAAATAAACAATAAGTCTGTTCGCGAACCAATCTTAGCAAAAAGCATTTTTATTGTCTACAATTGGGCAAATGAGAGCGTTGATGAGAGTGTTATGTAGCTTTTTACCAGCAGTTACCCGTACTTTTTCTTCGGGTAAAATGGTAAAACTAGGGCCATTCGTTTACTTTTCCAGTAAAATCCAGTAGATGAGTAAATTTTGGGCAAAATGAAAATTTTACTCTCTTGCAAAAAAAAGTAAACGAACGGAAAAATTGCAAAAACTTGCAGGTTAATTTAAACATATGAGCGCTAAAAAGCTTAGTGTTGTAAAATATGTGTTATTTAGACTACCCAGTATATATTGTTTTTGGTACTTGATGCATTGCATTTTAATAATTATAAATTCGTAGCAATTGTATTAATTAAATAAACTTTTGTGGAAGCTTTTGTATCTGTTTAGTTTGAAAATACATGAATACTTTATTTTTGATATTCGGTACCCTGAATAATTTGCAGTAAGAAGTATTCATATATTCATTAGCCTTACATCTCTAATATATTAATGTAAATAAAAACAATTAACAGAGATATTAGAAAACTGATAAATTGTTTCTATAATAATTGTAACTGACTACTTTAATTTGTTTCAGGTTGAAAATAATTATTTTTAGTTTTTGCCGCCCTTTTAATTTAGCTTTTAATCTTTTAAATGTTTTTATTACTAAATGTATGCTTATTTTTGTTTGTTTACTTAATTTAATCATATGTTTTTGTTTTCTACTGGATTTTACTGGCAAAAATTTGTCCAGTAAAAATTTGCAGGTTTTTTTGCTGACAACTGTCACTTTACTCTCTTAGTAGATGCTCTCTTTTGCAAATTTATGTGTACGCGAACGCATTTCAGTAAAATCCAGTACAAATTTGTACAAATTTGTGCAAATTTTGGTGTAAACGAATGGACCTACTATCATATCATCAGCTGTTAATAAAACACATGTTTTGAATTTGTGAAAATAAACTAAAAAACTAACAAAAATTCTGAAAATATTTATTGCTTTATAAAATACATAAAATATTTAAATATAAATTATTATTCTACATTTAATTCTTAATAATATTTTTTTATGTGAAAAATTTTGACGTTTATTTTTGTGCTTGAAATGTGGTTTTGTGCGTTCCAGGTATTTTGAGGTTTTTATCTCTTTTTGAGCAAAATTTTTGATTAATCTCATTTTACCAGGCTTTACCCAAAATTTCCTCAAACGAACCTAATATGTTTTTCTAGCAATTTTTATCGTTGCGGACTTTTAGCGATATAAAAATAAATATGTTTAGGCATTAATTATTCTTTACCAAGAATTTCTTACCAAGATGTAATAACTACAGTCCAAAAATTACACCTTTTGTATTTTTACTTAAGAAGATATGGCGATTTAAGTTTTTTGGAAAATGCGAAATTGGGCGAAAAAAGCACCTTAACTTAAATATATATTGTTCAAACTAAAAGGCTTTGGCACAAGTACCAAATATAATTTTTCTGCAAAAATTTTATGAAAATTCGTCCATACGTTTTCAAGTTAAGGCGATATCCTTTAGAGGTATCCTGATGGAATCCTGTGTATCCTTAGATCAAAATAAGTGCTTTTTTCAAATGCTTAAGCTTTGCGTTTAATACCCACGGTTTCTAGTCAAAATAGATATGTTTTCATGATTTTTTGATAATTATGTTCATTTTAAAATATTTATTTTTTGAAATTTTAAGAAATTTGAATTAACACTTTCTCGATTTCAAACTGTGCACTGCGCACAAAAAATCACTTCACATTATATTTTTTAAACATGGTTTTCTACCGAAATAGCTTAATTTCTTATTATAACACACAAAATTAGCTCAATTATGACCAATTTAAAATACCCCGCCTGTAGGCGGGCTTTGTCCGTTTAGAGGGTTAAATTTGCTAAGTCAAATAATCAGCATTTCTTGCCTTTAAAAATTAATAAATCATAGCCAAATAAAAATGCTAATAAAATATTTCTGCATTAATTAAATCTTAAAACTTTTCCCGTTATCCTGGGAATTTTGAAAAATTTCCCGGAAAAATTGTGTCGGGAAACCAAACCTTAGATATTAATGATTGTATGTATTTATGATTTACAAAATTTACATTTATGAACATTTTTTTGATAATTTTAAATTAAAAAAATTAAATATTTCGTTAAGCTATTTTAGGGTTAGCACTATTTTAGAATTATTACTTTAGGGTTAACAGTATTTTAAGTTATTTCGTTAGGGTACTTTAGGGTTATCGATATTTTAAGTTATTGCGTTAGTATTATTTTAAAGTGAAATATAGTTCCTTGAAGCGATATTGAATTGTTATCGGTATTTTAGGGTTAGTGTTTGCCAACCATGTTCAAATTTGATAAGAGAAGAATCAATCTTCTTTTTGATAACCTTAAGAGCTTTAAAATAAACAAATAAAAATTCTATATTTGACGTCATCTCTTGCCAATCCCATATATGTAATAACATAATAAAGCTGATAAGGCTCTTTACCTATACTTAATGGGTTTACTCTCTTTAGATTTTATTTATTTAATGATTTTTTTGTTCCACATTTCGATAGTTTTGACGAAAAATTCAAGGAAATGAAAAAGTTAAAGCTTACGATATTTTCTTGTAATGGCCTTTTCTCAAACATCATATTGAAAATCGGGTGCCATTGTGCAGACTTAGCGCATGGAAGACATTTTTGTCTTCTTAGTAATCTAACAAGTGGTTAGGGTCTTTTCCTAGCCAGCATGATGACGTTACTAAACTTTGAAGACCAAAAATGTTCTATTTATATAAAAAAAATTAGTTTTTACTCTGTCTCAAGTAATATTTTTTACAGTTTTATTAGTTTTTTGATTTTATATACATCGAGCTTATTTTTATGTTATTTTCAATTTATTTTTTATTTTATAATTCTTTAAATATTAATTTTTATATTGATATCTAAAGATAGTAAACCCATTAAGTCCCGATTACTGAATGTCCAGTTAAAATTTAACAAACAATTAAATTAAAAAATTTATATTTGAAACAGCAACAAATGAGTCAGTTAAAGTTCCAGTTAGTAGCTAACGGGACATTGTGAAAATAAGGATAAGTCAATTAGTATTGTTTTGCAAATTCAAGCAAAAAAACCGTTCAAAGTATTTTGTTTTTAAAAATCTTTATTGCGAAAATATATCTTTAAAACAATTTCTTAAAATCATAATTATTTCTTATTATTAGTATCCTTAGGTTGAACATGAATAATAACTTTAATGGCACCTCCTAGACCTTTACGGGCCGTTTCAAAAGCCTTATCGGTTTCGGTAATATCAAAATGATGAGTTATCAAACGTTTAGCATTTATTTTACCTGATGAAACTAAAGCCAAGGCTGCAGGATAACTGAAAAATAAAATTAAAAACAAAAACAAAAATGGTAGAGTTCTAAATAGATATTTTCCGTATTTTTAAATAATTTAATAATTTTTATCTGCAAAGTTTTTTACTACACTAATTTTTAAACAACAGTAAAAAATGAAAAAAGAACTACTGTTTTTAACAGTTTTTTTTTTCAATTACAATAAAAATTTGTATTTCCTACATCCTACTTAAAATGCAAAGTCAAAATTTGAAACAGTACTGCAGTTATGATGTTTTTATGCATACAATGAAATTTTCTAATTATTATTTGCAAACTATGAGCATGATAATAATAACAGCTATAAACTAAACTAGAATTTTTAAAAACTCGACATAAGCTTCTGTTTTTAAATAACTCACAAAAATTATCTCTTTACTGAAAAATCACTGTTTTGGTAGTTGTTACTGAAATAACTGATTTAAGCAACTGTTGCAAAAATACAGTAATTTTCTTCAGTTGTTTTTTAAAAATAATTGTCAAAATAGTTGTTTTGAACAAACAACTGTAATTGCAGCTAAAGACAACTACTACTGATTACTACATAATCAACTGCCATGTAATAACTGTAAAACTTTTTTGAGTGTGTTTATTGCTGCAACATTAGATTGCTTGGTATGCTCAAAAAAAGTAAAATCTACTGGAAATGACAGTAAATGTTGTTAAAAAGGCGACAAAGATAATTACCGGTAAAATGATTAAAAATTCATTTTTTTAACTGTTGAAAACAACTAACAAAGGCAGCAAAAATAACGAACAAATTCATAAAAATAACTGACAATTTTTTAAACAAATTAAAAAAAAACTACTGCTTTTTCACATTTATTTTTTTGATATATTAAAAATATATTTTAATAAATCGAGTTTCAATTAAAATATTTGTTAATTCAATTAAAAATTTAATTAAATACGGTACTATTCATGAAATTGTAGTATCAATTAAAATAACTTTTAATTTTTTTATTAAACTAAAAAAACTCAAAACAGTAAACCTTTCAAAATCGCAAAAATTAAAAACATGTCAGCATATAGAAAAAAAATTAAAATCGCTAATAGTTATTTAAAAAAATATCCAAAAATTAGAAAAAAGTGTAAAAATTAAAAAAAAAAAACATTTCTAAAATTGAAAAAATCACAAAACTTGAAAAAAATCGTCTACATTACAAAAAATCGATAAAACTGAAAAATTACATAAATAAAATTTAAAACTTCCATATCGCGAAAACATTTTTACTTTTTGCAATTTTGTTTTTAATTTCGGCGATTTTTTTTTTAATTGTAGCGATTTTTGTATATGGTATTTTTTCAAATATCAGCCATTTTTTTTTTATTTATTTGATTTTTTTTAATTTTGGCGATTTTTTTTAAATTTTGCCAGTTCTTTCAATTTGTTTTCATTACATTTTTTCTATGATTCACGCTGAAATAAACCACTGGAAATATAAATGCAGGTAATATACTTTTGTTTGGAAAGCATTTCAGTTTCCCATGTGTCTAATATAACATGTTTGCTTGCAAATATAATTATGTTTGCCTATAAATATATGCTTGGGTGCAAATATATATGTTTATTATAAGTATGTTTGCATGTCCCATATATAATAACTAAAAAATTTCAAATTGCAAATATATCTTTGTTTAGGTTCGAATTTTTGAATCATTGTAAAAATATATATAATTACCTGCAAACATATTCAAAAGTGTATTATTTATGCGTGTATTATTAAACTTTTAATTGAAAGTGAGTTTGAAATCAAACAAAAGTTTAATTTAAATTTTATTGACAATATTTTTTCCAGTGTTCGATTACAATAAAAAAGTTTATTATCTATATTCTACTTAAAATGTTAAGTCGAAATTCCAAACAATACTCCAGCTATAACGTTTTTATGCATTGAAGATACAGCGATATTTTCTAATTATTATTTGAAATTTTTAAAAAACTCGATTTTGTATTTTAAAATTATTAACAAAATTACCGGTTTACTGCAAAAATACTGTTTTGATAGTTGATTATTAAAATACTAAAATAACAGCTTTAAACAACTTATTTTTTTTAGTGTTTTTTTTTTTTTAATACGTGTCATAACAATTGTTTTAGATTGTATTAAAAAAAAAAACAATTATAATTGCAGTTAAAAACACTGCACAAACAACTGTCATGTAGTTATTGTCAAACTTTTTAAAGTGTAATTGAGAAATATTTGATTCCCGAGCTTAAGAATTAGTTTATTAGAACATTAATGAAATACCGAACACATAATAGAGGAGCATGGGGTAATAGAGAAAATCGTTATATTTCGAAATAAGTACTTACTCATTACAATAACGAAAAACTCCTCTAATATCGACTTCACGAGCCAAGGCATTGATCAGAGGAATTTTGATTTCGGCAGCACCCATACCAACAATAACACAACAGCCTCCAGGGCGAGTAGCCTTAAAAAAAAAAAAAAATTTCTTCATTTACCCAAAAATTTATTAAGGGTGAGTTACTTTTCTAAAAATAAACATAGTTTAACTTTAACCCCTGGCATTTCTATATAAATTTAACATTCATAACCATGAGTATGCCATAAACTTAGGCTATGTTGTGATAAGTAAGCAGGTCTAAAACTTACAAATATTCCCAATCTGGTAGTAATTTCAGCACCACAACAATCGATAGTTTTATCTGGCATAGAACCCATCATTGATTCAACTTTTTTTGCCACTTCCTCGGCAGTATCATCTTTTTTCATCAACACAGTATGAGTAGCTCCCAATTCTTTGGCCACATCTAAACGTTGTTGCACTAAATCAGTTATTGTTACTTTTGAAGCACCCATTGATTGGGCTACCAAAAGTGTAACTAAACCTATGGGACCAGCACCTAAAATTAAAACTTCCGATCCCAATTCAACATTAGCTCTACGGCAAGCATGAACACCAACAGATAGAGGTTCCAAGAGAGCTCCCTCTTCCATGGTAACATGATCGGGTAGTTTAAAGCAAAAATCGGCAGCATGTTTGTAATAACGTGTCAAATTGCCATCGTAGGGAGGAGTGGCACAGAATTTCATATCAGGACATAAATTATATTTGCCAGTTTTGCAAAATTCGCAAATATAACAGGGTACACCGGGTTCAATGGCACAGCGATCTCCAACTTTTAGGTGTTTAACTTTGGCACCTACTTTGGCTACAACACCGGCGGCTTCATGACCAATAATCATGGGTTTTGTTAACACAAAATCACCTATACGGCCATGGGCCAAGTAGTGAACATCGGAACCACAAATGCCAACACAATCCATGGCCAATAAAACCTCTGAAAGTTTTAATTTAAAAATTGTTATTACAATATTGGTTAAATGCTAAAAAAAACACTTACCATTATCTGAGATTTCTGGAATTGGACGTTGTTCCTGAAAATAGAGAAAACAACTAATTGTAAAAAATTTCATTGTATCTTTAATGCATAAAAACTCAACTGCCGTTTGTAATTTTAAGTAGGATGTAGTGAATTCAATTTGTTGTGTAATCAATAGAAAAAACATTTTTTTTTAAATATATTTTTTAAAATACCGAAAAAATAAGTGTTAACAGCAGCTTTTACCAATTTGTTCAGTTGTTATTTATTGTAAAGACATTATTAATTATTTTGACTGCATTTGTTAGTTGATTTTTAAAGTTAAAAATAACTTAATTTTTAGTTATTTTAACAGGAATTACCTTTATAACTTTTTTAACTGAATTTATATATGTTAAAACTGTAGTTTTCAGTAGGTTTACAGTAGAATCTACGGAAAATAACAGTTAAAACAACTGTTATTTCTGTTACAAAGGCGACAAAAGCAATTACCGATAAAATAACTGACAATTTTTTGCTACAAAAATTTTTAAGATATTGTAAAAATAAGTAAAAATTACTGTTTTTAGCAGTTATTTTTTCGGCATTTTATACCGCAGTTTTATTATATGTATATTAGGGCGGTTCGATTTGAAAATCGCTCAACGTTCAAGGAAAATCGTATTCTAGGGATCAAAATAAGAAACTTTTCCGAAGGAACCATACCTCTAAAACGAATTTTAATGTCCCGACTTTTGACCCGTAGGGCCAAATTTTGAAAAATCCCACTTTGATATTTCAGAATGTAGGAGGAATCTCTCCAAGATTATGAGAGCTACTTCTTCTCCGGGAGACGCACTAGCAGATTAATGAAAAAATCATCATTCTAGGTGATCGTTAAGGTGTTAAAATTGAAGTTGAAAGAGGGCCTTTTTAGCCGTGTTTTTATAGCAAAATGGACAAATCTCGGGATTGAGATCTTTCAGAAAGTAGGGGGAGTCTTTCTAAGATTAGGGTCTCTATTCCTTTTCGGGAAGACGCTCTAGCAGATGAATGCATAAATTATATTCGATTGGGTTGAACTCGATTGGGGCACTCTAAATGGGTCAAAGTGGGATTTTTCAAAATTTGACCCTATGGGTCAAAAGTCGGGACATCAGAATACGTTTTGAGGTATGGTTCCTTCGGCAAAGTTTCTTATTTTGATCCCTAGAATACGATTTTCCTTGAACGTTGAGCGATTTTTTTGCCTCCATACAAATCGACCCAGCCTAATGTATGTCCTTTCACTAGTTCATAACTTTATTTTAATAAAAAACTTATTAATTTCTAAAATATTAAAAAATCGATCTAAAATATAAAAAGCGGGAAAGGAATTTAAGTCGGGACCGGCCTTTTAAAATCGAGATAATCCCGCCAAAAGCTTAATTATACCCCAGTGTAAGGACGGAAGGTTAACATCAATTATTTTTAGTTTCCAATCTCAAAATTTCTAATCGCATTCCATTATTTGTTTCCTCAATTCTACAATAACTTACCAATTTCATATCTTCGATGCCATACAGTACCGCAGTTAAATTATCTTTCGCCATTTTGTTATTTTTACCGAATTCAATTAGAAGACAACTTCTCTTCCTAACAGTTCTAAATAAACTGTTTAGTTTATCAGTTTTAGAGGTATTATTAACGTATTTAAAATTACGTATTATTTCAATTGTTTGTCATAAAAGCAAATAAAATGAAATGTTTTATAATTGAAGCAGTATCAGCTGTTTAAAATGTTTTCTATTGGCAATGTTAGTATGCCACATACCCAATTGGAAATTTTTTGATAGAGTAATTATAAAAATAAAATATAACCAGCCTACAATCATAATAATACATGCTAAAAATACGAAAAAAATGTCAAAACAACAAAAAATTTCGTAAAATGATCAAATATTGGTCTATTTTACGATTTTTTTTGTTATTTTGACATTTATTGGTATTTTTATGCATGGCTTATTAGTGTACCAACCACTAAAAAGAGAAGACCCAAAAAAAAAATAATTTCAATGTATTTTAAGAAAAAATGTTGTAAAATGCAAAAAAAAATCGAAAGAAAAGGCAATTTTAAACCTTAAATACAGTCATCGCATATTTGACTACATTTGTAGTCATTTCAATTGTCATTTTTAGTAATTTCTACCTTCTTAATTTCCTGAGTGTACTGTTATTAGCATTATACTAAATTTAAGGTAAATATAGAAAACATTTTTTTTTTTATTTTACAGCTTTTGTTTGATGTTTTTAGTCTACAAATATTTAGTAAAACTTTTTGCTAATTATAGTGGAGTAAATTGCTATTTTCAAACATTTAAAATTCAACTCGTATAAAACTAAAATTTTGTAAAGTTAACCGTACTATTTTTGCTGTTCTCATTAAGCAAAAAAATCTGCTAATTTTAGCTTTTTTTCTGCAACTCAATTTTTAACTAATTTTTAATAGCTTTCAGTTTTCATAAAAATAATGAAGCTTTTTCATAAAGTTCAAAAAATTTTTCATTCACTTTGTGAAGAAAACATTATTTTATTTATAAATTTCATTAGAACTCGTCCAAGAAAATTCTCTCTGTGTACACCAACAATATGAATTCTTCTCGCGATTTCAAAACTGCATTTTATTTTAAGATCCATGAATTGTGGCTCCCACCAGGCCAATTTGAGACTAAAATAGCAATTAAGTTTGGGTACTAAAACAATTGTAACGCAGTTTAAAAGGCGACAAATGTACGGAATTGATTATTAATAGGTTTTTTGTTAAAGTTCTGCCTATTATTTAGGCTCTAGCTTTTCTAAAACTTCGGGTTCTGGTGAGATCTTTAGACAGATCGAAATACTAGTATCAACCTAGCTAATATGTTTGATTTGCTTTATTTTTGTAAATATACGGAGGTTGAAAGCTCGTTATAAATTGAAAATAACATAAAAATAATCTCGATGTATATAAAAACAAAAAACTAATATAACTGTACAGAAATTACATTTGTCGATTTTTAAATAACTAAATATGTAGTTATTTTTAACAGTTGAAAAACAACTAATAATGTCGTAGAAACAACTGACAATTATTTACTAAAAAAATGTTGCAACAACTGTAACAATTGGTAAAAACTATTTTTATTAACAGATATTTTTTATTTTAATTACAATAAGAAATTGTGTTTCCTACATCCTACATAAATTGCAGAATCAGAATTTCAAACGCTACTCCCGTTTCAACGTGTTTGCACTTTCGAAATACAATGAAATTTTCTAATTATTATTTGCAAACTATGAATATATCAATAATAACAAATGCAAACTAAACGAGAATTTTTAAAAATTCGACATAATCGACATAGTTGTTTATTAAAAAACAAAAATAACTGCTTTAAACAACTGTTAAAAATACAATAATTTTCTTCAGTTGTATTATTTCACAGAAAAACAACTGTAGTTGCAGTTAAAAACAACTTCTACTGATTACTACACAAACAACTTTCATGTAGTAACTGTAAAACTTTTTTGGGTGCAGGAACATTATTTAGCTTAACGAAGTTAATGTCCAAAAAATTCCAAATTCATTTTTAAATTGTTTTTATATCTAAATATATTTTATATCTTAAATGGGTGTAGAGGGCGCCCCATATCATGAATAATGAATAAAAATCTATTTTTGAAATAAAAATTTCTCTTTTAATTCCAGAGGATGTCATATTTTTTTCGGGTTATGGCAATTAATAATTTATCTTTCTAAAAAACAATCCGAAAGGCTGTATAAATTTTTCGTTTTTGGCCTATAAAAGCTTTAACGGAACGTATCCCTTTTTATACTTCTTTTTCATAGCACACTCACAGAAAAAATGTCAACGGTGCAAAAAAATTAAATTAATTAATTTTGCAATAAACTGCATTTAAATAAAAATTTAATTTGAAATTTGAATATTATAAATTCAAAATTGTTGATCCAAACCAGTGGGTTTTCAATTGCAGATTCTTAAAATCTGTTATTTCTACCAAAGAATTTCCTTAAGAAGATTAGATAATCTGTCATAATAGCAACGATAAATGAGAGTCGATAAAGGAAGTTGAAAAAATAAAATTTTAATAAAGTCGTTTCAACAAAAAAACTAATTACTTATCAATATTTTAATTACTAAAGTTGTTTTTTGTAACGATAAATAAATTTTTAAATTATTTGCAATTTTTATTGGAATGCAAAAATAATTATCATTTTAACATATTTTAAATGATTTTGTAGGTAAAAATTCAATTAACGAATTAATAAAAATTTTTGCAAAATTTTAAATAATTTGTCAATAAAACATATTGTGTAATTGAATTTTTAATTAATTTGCGTATTTTTTTTTTTTATTAATAACAAGTTAAAAAAAAAATTGTCCTGTTCTTTGTTGAATGAAACAAATATTGTTATAAAAATAAAAAATAAATAAAAAAATTGTCACAACCTTAATAGGTTTCGAACCTAGGTCTATAAAGATACAAACATTGTGAACACAAAAGCTTCACTAAGGCATGGAAAATTTGATCTTTTATTTCAAATTTGAAAAAAAAATCCAAATTTTTGGTTAATAGCACTTTTTGAAATGCCTATAATTTCAGCCAGCTCACGCACCTTCAGCTGACGATTATCCAATACCATTCTTTTTTTTATAAATTCAATGAGATTGTTTATTTTTGATGGCCCAAAAACAAAAATACTAAACTACACAGAAAAAACTAAAAACGGGTTTCAATTAAAAATTTTATTGAATCAATTAATATTTTAATTGATTTTGCACCTACCACTGAAATGATAGTATTAACTAAAAAAATTAGCAGACAGTTTATTAAAACTCTTTCAATTAAAATAATAATAATATCAATTAAAAGAGTTATTGTTTTTCTTTACAACCTCAATTAAAAAGTTTAGTTAAATTGATTATAACTTTAATTGAAATTTGAGAAGAAAACAATGGTAGTTTTAATTTAAAACTCGTATTTTTTTATTTTTGTTATATGCCCCCCATTAAATAAAAAAAAATGTAGGTTTGTAAATTAAATTGACATTTTATTTATAATAAAATTAAAGCTTTTTAATATAAAAATGTATTATAAGAAAACAAATAAAAGTAAAGATAACATTTTTGTTTTGCTTGTCTTGTCTTGAACTTTTTCTTGTAATTGAATTGCTTTCTTAAAAAAATCACACACAACTTTAAAATGATAGTTTAATAACACTTATACTTATTGAAAATTTAATTATTTACAAAAATAATAGTTTAATTGTCCTTTTTCGACTTTTTTTACAACAGATAAAACACGAAACTAAATTAAGCTTTCGTGCGTACACGAATATCTCAACAAAAAGAGTGTTGCAAACTCTAGTGAAATAACTACGATTTTGCGTGTATTTAAAATCGGTAAACTATTCAACTTATTAAAAGTTAATCATTTGCGATTTTTTTCTTCTTATTTACAAATTAATTAATATAATGATATAATTAAACCTTTGTTTGATTATTTAATCTAAATAAAATAAAAAAAAAAATAGTTTGCCAAATTTTTAAAAACTTTGTTTACATGTTGTCCACACTGTATGGATATATTAGAAAATTCAATAAATTTTTTAATTGAATCAATTAAAAAATTGTTTAAATTGTCATTGATATTCAAACAATCGATTAATTAGATATTTTTGGGCTATAATTTTTTCTGTGTACGTGGCGCCTTGAAATTTAAAACCTTTGTTTTTGACCAAAGCCATTTTTTTTGAAACTACTGCTGCCATCTATACGTCAGGTCGGCTAGTTTTCGGACCGCCCCCGTATTTTTAAAATATCGAAAAAAACTGATAAAATACAGTAGTTTTTACCAATTTATACAGTTGTTTTAAAATATTTTTAGTAAAAATGGTCAGTTGTTTTTCAACAGTTAAAAAAAACTACATTTTGAGTAATTTTAACGGAAATTAAATTTGTCTCCCTTTTAAATGAATTTACAGTTGTTTTAACTGCCATTATTAGTTAATTGTCACAATGTCATACTTTTTTTGAGTAAAGCCTTAGGTTGAGTTTCAGTAGAGTTGAGTTTATGATGAATCAAAGTATTTTCCTACTGGGTTTCTTTGCACTAACTTGACATTAGTTGCCTTTTAGTTTTTCTCTCGTCTTAATTTTTCCCTCTGTTTATGCAAACTATTTGTTGTTTTTCTTTATACCTACAAAAATTCAAATAATAAAATAAAGTGTTTTAAATATAAATGTGTCGTATATATTCTTAGGTCCGATTACTGAATGTCCAGTTAAAATTTAACACACAGTTAAATTGAAAAATTATATTGAAAACAGTAACAAATGTGTCAGTTAAACTTCCAGTTAGTAGCTAACGGGACATTGTGAAAATTAGGCTTAAATATATAAGGTTTAATACGCTACTATTGTAAACTAATTATTAAATATTCCGGTCGATTTGGTATTTAAAATCGATTTAATATATCGTTGATGACAAGATGCTGACTAAATTAGCATACAATTCGGAATAGGCCAATTTGTGTATCTTTAAAAAGGCGACCAGATTTTGAAAAAAAAAAAAATAGATGACATAAAGAAAAGTAAAAAAATTATTTGAATTCGATACTATTAAAATTTAAATTTACAATAGTAATATTTGTTTGTTTTGTGTTTGTTTGTTGCTTTATGTCAACATAATTATGTTAGGGGGAGACAAAAAAAAAAAAATAAGTGACCATTTATTTTCAAGAGCGAAAGTTCAGTACACTCAAAAAAAAAGTTTGTAAAGTCAGCAAAAAATTTTAGTCAGGAGGGTGCTAGCAAAAAAATTGCTAATGTCAGCAAAATCTTTTGCTGAAAATCAGCGAGCTGATTTTTAGCAACAAAATTAGTAGATTCAGCAAAAATTTTGCTAACACTTAGTAGATTGGAAATAAAAATGCCTTGGTAAAAATTAATAAATTTTTTGCTGAATTTAAGTAGACTGAAAAAAAACGTAAAAAAATTGTAATTTAATTAATATATTTGCTGAAAATCATAAAACATATTTTTGTGATTTTTTTAAAAATAATTTACAATAATTACGAAATATAAAAATTTTTATTTTCCCACATTGACGACATGAATTAATTTAATATCTGAAAATATATAGAAATAAATAAATAGAAATAACAAAAATTTTCTTTCAACTGCTTACATCAATGGTAGTCTAAATGATGCTTTCTTTTAAAGAACGCAACTGCCGAAGATAATTATAGAAACGAAACGAAAAAATAAACAAAAACAAACGAAACGAAAAAAACAACCCTTTTTTCAATAAGAAAAAGGAACCATACAAAACTACCTAAGACGTGTGTCTTTGTCTTTCGCTTTACTCTGTCTACATGTCTGTATATGTTTGTTTGCAATTTGACCACACTAGATTATTAATCTATTAACATTTATTATAGAAATACATATTAAATTTAAATATTTTCTTTTGTCTTTTATTTTATTAATAGACAATTATTTTCACAAGCCGGTAACAACGCAAAATTTAAGTTGTTTTAATCCTCAATTTTGTTTTATGTATGAAAAACAGATACAAAAGTCTTCCATGGTTGATTTTTTTATATGTCTTATTAGAGTTGTACTTTTTAGTATCATTTTCCTCTTCTCTACTACATCTTGACATGCCGCGACATCTGCTTCACTCTGCGTATATCTTTCAATCTGGTTGTGCTTATCAGCACAATTTTTTTTAGCAAAATTAATTAGTAAAACATTAGTATAATATTAGTAAAGCATTAGTATAAAACAGTTAAGTGCTGAATAAGTATAACAAAAATTTTAGCTGAAAACACGATTTTAGCAAAAAAAATTTGCTAAAAAATAGTATACCTGATTTACAAGACGTTTTACTAACTTTTGTACTAACTTATTTTTTTGAGTGTAAGAGTACAAATTTATAAAAATAAAAACAAATATTTATCACGTTTTTAAAAATAAAGATGACATAAGATGACAGAAAGGAGACCCAACTTTTATATATGATATCCAGTTAAAATAGATGATTGTCCTCTTAAATTAAAAATGGCCACCTTATCTTTAAATATGTATATGGGCAATTCCATCATGTCGAACGTGACCGTTGAACACATTTAAGTTAAAAAAAAGTCAAAATAAAAGGAAATTTTTTCTTGACAATAGGTTAAACTTATAGCTCTTAACTAGCCCTATAATTGTTGCTTAGGTTAATTTTGGAAATTTTTTCAAGCTTTTGAGATAATTGCAAAACCAACCATTCGCACGGAACAAAAAAACAGAATTGGTTTTCGCGATTATCAATTAAAACTCTGTTTTCAGCGAAACCTGAGGCAATATCACAATGCGACTAATTTTAGAATGTTGGCTAATAATGTCTCTTAAAAGTTGTAAAATGTTACCTCAAAATTATTTCTACTTTTTTTTTTTAATTTAACTTTAATCACTGTCGCACGGGACATGTCGCACGGGACCTTTTCCATTATCATATTTATGTTGTTTCAGTTGTTTTTTTTAAACAAATTAGAAATAAATAAGCTTAGAAAACATATTTTCAAATCAACAAAAGAATTCGGTGTATTTATTTTCATATAACAACGAACTTAACAAAAAAAAAAAAAATGTTACTTGAACAAAATATTGTGTAGTATTCATTATAATAAACAAAAATAAATTTAAATGAAAATAGTATCAGAAATATCAAACACAGTTTTTTCAGAATAGGCAGTCCTGGCTGCTTTTACTTCTTGACCTCGCAACAAAAGAAGTGCAACTGGGATATACCTCAAAATGCTTTTAACTTGTGTCCATTTTTCGTCTAAATTATATAGCAAGGAATGCTATTAAATCTGTTCAGATGACATAAAATACATTTTAACTCCATTTATGTTATTTTCTGCACATTGGTAAAATGAAAATGCATCTGGTATAACTACGTTTTTGGATTTCGTTATCTGCCAGACTTTCCTTTTGATAACTGCTCCGACTCCATCGACGGCTTCCTTTTCATGTGAGCTTGCGAAAAAATTCCATTCTATTGAGGAACATCCTGATTTGTTTATAAAATCGACTAGGCTTGATAAAATGAATTTGTTTTCAACTTTTCTCTCCACCGTTTGCATCTCTCTTTATTATTTTCGCCGTTTATACTCATCTATATTTAAATAATTTAAAAGTATTTATTTAAATAAATAAATCATTTATGTAAGAAAAAATATTTTTTCAAAATTTTAAAATCCACACTTACCATGTCGCACGTGACCAACTTTATTTAAGAACCAAGATCACAGATTTTATTTTTTTTTTTTTTCAAAAAGTTTTTTTTTATTTTAATTGTAATGAAAATCTGTGTTTGTTCTCAATATTTGATGAACTTTTGTCATGTCCACTTGTCGCACTAATTACAAATGTAGTTTATCAATGTCGCACGGGACATCGAAATATGTGATAAAGCATTGCAAAAACTTATCGTTATTTTTAATTGCATAGTTTGTAATGCATTTTTTTTTAACTCTTTGTATCTCCAGAAAGATTTTTTAAAAGCAAATGTCAATATTAAATGCTTCTATTTAAGAACTTTTATCAAAACAAAAGGTGCAATAGAAATGTTCCAATGAAAAAAAATTGGCTTGCTCGACTTTATATTCGAATATCTCGCAATGGGTTATGAATAAATGTAAAATTTGTTCACGTTAGTTAAATTCGATTGTTTTCCTATGAAAATATGTTTAAACAAATTGGATTCAAGAACTTTTGGTTTTTTGGTCTTGGTAGACCTTTCGGTGGAATTGCCCATATATTTTTGAAGACTTAACTTAAAATAGTTTGTTTCAGAGTGGCTTTTGTTCCTTTCTCTTTTACACTTAAATATTTTTTGTATAATTCTATTTCTTTTTTTCTTGAATCCATTCCCGTGGTATTGTGAATCTGCCTTTATTGTATTTTATTTCGAATACATATTGGTCGAATTTGAATGACCCTGACAATCAAGTTAAGTTTTTAACACTCGTAATCGTATTCGCCATAAACGTGTTTTATTGTTAATTGTGACGCTTCACTTATCTTTGGATCCATAATCAGTAATTTGAACTGAGCAAATTATTTCACCTATAAATACCTCGTCCCGGAATTGTATAGGGTATTTTATGGTCAATAGAATAACACAGTTATTGCTTTCCTATCAAAAGAGGGCTTGTTTACGCTACACAATATAGATTTATATAATGAATATTTACTTTAAGCTATTATGACAGATGACAGATTATAAAATAAAAATTCAACAATTATAACAAGGTCATTAACAAGGAAGATTGATTACATTTGTAATGATTTCAAAAAGATGTAAATAAGATCTCTTTGATTAACTTAACTCTCTAACCGGCAAGACCGCCTCCAGGCGGGGTATATTAAATTGGCCATAAGTGCGCCAAATGAGTGATTTATAATAAGAATTTAATCAATTTTGATAGAAAAGCAAATTTACAAAATATTTTATGAAACAGATTTTTGTGTGCATGTCAGGATTTGGAAGCGAGAAAGCGTCAAAGTTAAAATTTCGTAAAATTTCAAAAAAATAAATATTTTGAAATGAACACAATTTTCCAGGGACTGTAATCATTATGAGTTTTATAATAGAAATTACACAATAATGATTATATTATGAATTTTAAGGATTTTCTTCAATGCTAATGATTATTTTTGAGTAATAATAATAAAAAATAATGATTATGGCTGACATAATCATTATTTTTGGGCAAAAAAAAAAAAATACATCTCAAAAATAATCATTATTTATGATTTTTATTTTTTTCGCTCAAAATAAAACTCACTTTCATAGAATGTTTAAGGTGCCTTTCACAAAAATCCACGAACTTTTGGAGTGTGTTCAACATATGATATGTTGAATTAAACAACAATCTATAAAAAGACTAAATATTCGTAAAATTAAAAATTATATCGTTGTGCGCCCCGGTAGGCTAGTTGGTAGCGTGCTGGCTTATCAGTGCGGGGGTCGTGGGTTCAATTCCCACCAGAGGCACTGGTCTGTTTTCGCTACAACGCGCCGAAGACCATAGTAGCTAGTGCTCGGTTAGGGTAATAGTATATAATTTGTAATTATATGATTATTAATTAATAAAAAAAAAAAAAATATATATATGGAAAAAAATTAGTATTAGTTTGTTTTCAATTTGAATTATAACAGCTTGCAGTCTTCGTGACATTGATTTTTTATTTTTTTTTTTTTAATTGGGTATAGATTTACATACCAGCTTTACTATTCTTAATGCCCAGTATACATGCGTATTATGGCTATAACCAAATTTTTGGCATAGTACCACGAGTTGGGCAATGAAAGTGAGTTTTATTTTGAGCGAAAAAAAAATACAAGTTTGTTATAATTTTTATTAAAAATTATGTTTTTTCGACCTTTAATTGTGCAATGAAAATGAAAATTATTCAAGTTCGAGGCCATACTCTATATTTCTTCATTAGGATATTGTCCTAACAAATAATCTATAGAGTTTTTTGTTTTCAAATTTATTATTTGACCCTTTCAGGAATGTGTTGATAGATCTATTTCGGGAATTTTCTAGGTTCCCATCATCGGAACACGTTTTGAAACAAAAAACTCTATAGATTATTTGTTAGGACAATATCCTAATGAAGAAATATAGAGTATGGCCTCGAACTTGAATAATTTTCATTTTCATTGCACAATTAAAGGTCGAAAAAACATAATTTTTATTTTTAATAAAAATTATAACAAACTTGTATAAAAGGCAGAGTACCGCCAAGTTTACTTCCCCTGTTTTGCTTACAAACTAAACAAAATATAAAAAGGAGAGAGAAACAAAAAAAAACGTGTATTGAATATCCACCAGAGGTGGATCTTGCACATCAAACAAGTTTTCAATTTATTTTTTGATCAATGGTTATAATCTTTAACTTCAAACTCATATGTATATTAGTTCTCATGTAGTGAGTAAACTAGTTCATATGTATGTTTGATGTTTGGCATGGGATTGTTACCGCTTTCAAAACGTGTTCTGATGATGGGAACCTAGAAAATTCCCGAAATAGATCTATCAACACATTCCTGAAAGGGTCAAATAATAAATTTGAAAACAAAAAACTCTATAGATTATTTGTTAGGACAATATCCTAATGAAGAAATATAGAGTATGGCCTCGAACTTGAATAATTTTCATTTTCATTGAAAAAAAAAAATAAAAATCATGTATAATGATTATTTTTGAGTTTTTTTTTGAGTTTTTTTTTTTTTTGCTCAAAAATAATGATTATGGCTGATTTTTTTTATTATTACTGAAAAATAATCATTACCATTGAAGAAAACTTTAAAAACCAGAAATTTAAAAATCATGACGGATATGCAAAGATTGTCAAAAAATAATAATAATGCTGCAATACATTTTTTTATGTCTGTTCTAAGTGATTGATTATTTACGGTCCCTGCAATTTTCAGAAATCTTGAAAACATATTTATGTTGTCAAGAAACCATGGATACTAAATACAAAGTAAGATTTAAGCATTAACTTTAATAAAAAAGCTCCAATTTTGGTATAAGGACATACGGGATTCTAAAATGATACCTGTAAAGAACATCGCCTTAACTTCAAAACGAGTGGAGGGATTGTTATGAAATTTGGCAAAACTTTAAATTAAGAAGTATTTTTAGAGCGTTTTCTCTCAAATTCGAGTATTTCGAAAAACGAAAACCTCCATATTTTCTTAAGCAAAAATATAAAAGGTGTAATTTTTGGACTATAGTTATTAGAGTTAGTTTTGAAAAATAGATTTTTGGATATCATCACTTTTTAGAAGGTTTTTGTATCAATAAAAATAATGGCGTATTTTTTTTTTAATTCCAACTCCTCCTTCAAAAAAAATATGAAAACGAACTCTAATACCCAGCTGAAAAAGATCATATATTATTATATATGGCCCATGTATGAATATATATGAATACCATAGATTCTATCGTATATTGTTGAAACGAGTTTGGACAAAAATGTTTATGCTTTCCAAGGACTTCAACCAATTCAGCAGGGGTGGATGTCATAGAGTCAAGACGTTTTTTTTAATGTACTTGCTCCCTGTGCTATTTTAGCGTTATTTATAATTTCTGTGTTTAAAAGACGGGTACCGTGGACACTTTTAGCAATTTATCCATTTTGGTCTTCAAATTTAAATGCGTTGATGGAAATGTGTTGATAGATCTATCATCTATTCAGGAATGTGTTGATAGATCTATCATCTATCACATTCCTGAAAGGGTCAAATAATAAATTTGAAAACAAAAAACTTTATAGATTATTTGTTAGGACAATATCCTAATAAAGAAATATAGAGTATGGCCTCGAACTTGAATAATTTTCATTTTCAATGTATATAAAATATACATTTTTTATGTATATACAATAATATATATGTAAGCAATAATTTTGTTAATAAAAATTGAATTTTCAAACAAACAATTGTTTTTACTTTATGAAAATATACGTAAGGAGGAAAATATATTAACATATATGGGTAGGATATATATGGACAAATGTATGGACATATATGTCCATATATCCTCAATTTTCGGATCCAAACCATATATGGAACTCCATATATGTATATATATGGGTCATATATGAACTTTTTCACCTGGGTAGTTATATCTTGGCAAGAGAAACAATTTATCCCTAAACTTATTAATTTTTTTAGATTAGTTTTTCGCTCTAAACCTATTTTGGGAACGAAACAAATATTAGTAGAAGAACATATTAATTATTTTTCGTGCCGAAATTTCATTGCAAAAAAGCTTTGACCGTTTTGACGGCTTATTCTTTAAGTGAGAGCTTTTCAACTTGAAATTTAGCATGTCCTAGTTTTTAAGAATAGTCGTACTAATCCTGATCACCTTTAGAAATGAGAGTTTCACCTGGTGGCGAAAATTTTTAAAATATCTCATTTGCACACTCAGTAGAGTTCTACAGTTACTACATGACAGTTATTTGTGTGGAAATCATTTGCAGTTATTTTAACTGCAATTGCTGTAGTTTTCTTTAGAAATATAATTTGTAATGTTTTTTGGGGTTGATTTTTTTAACAACCAACCAAAATGACTGCATTGCGGCAACAGTTATTTTATGCAGATGTTTCGGCTTTTTGACAAAGTATGCGTGTATCAAAAGATACAACAACAAAAAAAAAAAAAACAATATGGCGTCTGCAACAAGCGAATAGTGGGACGGTAATAAAGAGAATGTTGAAGATAGACAAATTAAATTAATACGCTGTAAAATTTATTAAATAATAATTTTAATAAATAAATTAGTGTGTTTATTAAACAATAAAATCAGATTAAGAATATTTACAAAAAATAGTTTTTATATCAATAATTTTTTTTAAATGCTGGTAATGTTGTTTTAACTTAATTTTTATTTGTTTTTATTACATTCGACTATTCATTTTTAACAGTTAAATATAACTACACATTGCCGTTGATTTAAATGCAAATTCTACTTACATAATTTTCTTAGTGCATTTTTTTTTTTTTTTTTTTTTTTTTAAGAGAAGCAACACTCAGGAAATTCTTCCTATTTATTAATGTGTTGCTTTCTTTGGAAATTGCATAGTGGAGAGATGAAAGGTGGGGAAAGATGAAGGGCTTCAAACATGGCAACACTGCAATTGCGCGAGATGATAAGTCTTAGAACAGTTATTGCTCGCCACCTGATGGAGAGTTGGTGAACTTATTGAAGCTTTTTGATTCATAGCCCTGATTCATTATATATTAAAACAACGATTTGTAGATTTAAAAAAGTGGTTTATATATTTCATTTTTGGCAATTTTTGATGTTGATATATAGAAATTTACATATGTATGCATTTTTATATATATGTATGTAACTATTTAAAATAAAAACAAAGTTTTTATTCAAGATTATAAATTATAAATTTTTAATACTTAAAAAAAGTTGATATTTTTTTTTATTATTTGATAAATAAATGCATTGTAAATACCTTTTTTAATAAATGCAAATATATTTTTTTTGAAACTACATATACTTAAAATTTTAAATGGAACTTAATTTGGTCTTGTATTTTAGGAAATTTTGAATAAAATACAGTAAAATCTGGATAAAATAAAATCCCATAAATCGAATAATATTTGAATTTATTGAAATTTGTTGTTACTGCGGATTTTACTGAGTACGGTATTAAAAAAATTTAGGCTGTCGCATTTCAAAAATATACGACTTTTAAAATTTGTTGATTTAATTATATCAAGTTTATACTGTATTTTTTTTTTTTTTATTAAAACTAAATACTACTTAATTTTAAATTATAAACTTAAATTTAAATCAAAGCTTCTTTTATGTTTCAAAGTTAATATTTATGTACGTACGTATATATACAGTTAAATTTTGAAAATATGTATTTTTTATATATTTTAAATTGTTGTTAGCTAAGCTTTCATATGATATATAGAATTTAGAATAATATCTTAATTTCTTTTAGTTACGTTTATTTTTTCTTTTCAAAAATATAAATATGTTTTAGAGAATTTCTACTTGAATTCATATTTAAGGAGTTTAAATGTATGTGTTTGATTTTGTAAGGATTATTGAAATTTGTAACTTTTGTTTGTTTTTTTCTGGTATTTTTTTCGATATATAAATTTTTAATATTTTGATATATCACACATTGATTTATTGAAAAAAGAAACCGCCATTATTATATCGGCCATTCCACGTAAAATCGGTCAAAATCTGAACTTGGTTTTTCCGATTTCAATTAAATTTTGCATTCAGAAACTTTAGGGACCCACTTAAAGATTGGCGTTTTTAGTTTTTCAAATCTCGAAAAATTCAGGGTTTTATGCGCGATTTAGTTTTTTTTTTTGAAAAATGAGATATATGCAAAAAGTGTGTAGGTCTGTGTATTTGTATTTTCTTTAATATTGATCGGATCATCACCATTTAAATTGTATTAGAATGGCACGGTAATCTACTTTTATACTCTGAATTACATTTTTTTTCAGCATAAAAAGAATTGCATTTTTTATGCAATTTATTTTTAAAATGCATTTTTTTAACATTTGGCCACTCTCGAGTAGTTGAGTAGCTCGAGTAGTTGAAGTGTAGCTCGACTCCATCGAGTAGATCGAGAAGTGAAAGTGCACTTTTTGTTCTTTTGAAACTCATGTAAAAAGGTAAAGTAGAACAAATGTATACTTTTTAAAAAGGTAAGCTTCCAAAAAATATTTCTAGCAAATCTCACCTCAATCGGATGAACATTGTGTCCTGGGCCAACAACTACTCAAAAAAAACTCGATCCGATCACAAAAAAAAATTTGAATTTTTTTTTAAGTTTATCGTTTTTATGAATTAACTGTATTCATAAAAATTACGTTTAAAATTTAAAAGCGTTCCGATAAAAATTGTGCAGTTGGCGAGCAACTACTCGAAAAAGCTCGACCATTCTCATAGAAAATTATTTTTGGAAGCTTACCTTTGCAGAAAGTATACATTTGTTATACTTATATTTAATATTTAAGTTTTTACATGAGTTCAAATGAACAAAAAGTGTACTTTTACTACTCGGGATACTCGACGAGTAGTTCGAACTCGCGATCTACTCGAGTATCGGTTTTCATGGTGTACTCGAGCTACTCGAGTTTTATCGTAGGCACTGCTCCCGATTTAAAAAAAGAATGCATATTTGTAAAATATGGAATTTTCACCAAATAGTTGCACATTCACATTTTGGGTCCCGGGGCTTAAATATTTTTAATGATTTTTAAAAAAAAACCTATGTAGCACGTTTAAATAGAAAAACAGCAATTTGTTTTTTTTTTTTTATTTTTCAAATTTGTTTAGATTAAATATAAAATTGTAATGTTAAGGAGCCCTTTAAACGTCTCTGTTTTAAAAACTATACATTTAATTTTGTAGATTATTCTGTGGGTTAAAAATAAAAGAATCTACTGAAATGTTCTGTTTTAAAAATTTTAATTTTTAACCCTTTCCAGCACACGTTTGCCATCGATTATCCGATTTTTATAAAAAGAAACATGATGTTGAAAGGGTTAAATATTAAATTTTATAAAGTTACCCCCTTCTTCATAAAAAATATTAAACAGTATTTCAAATACAGTTCATTTAAAACATAAATTTTAGCCTTAAAACTGTATTCATAAACGAATATTAAGTTTTACAAAAGGTTTAAAATAGGTATTTTAAGTTAAATTCGTTTATGAATACAGTTTTAAGGCTTAAAATATGTTTGTGGGCTTTGTGGTGTAATGGTTAGTGCGTTGGACTGTTACACACATGGTCCCGGGTTCAATTCCCGGTGACGACAACAACTATTTAGAAAAATAATATATATGAGTTTTCTATCCCTCATATGTATCGCAGCGACCGCCTTCGTTGTTCCCATAGCACTTAACCCCACCGAAGTAAAATAATGAATCAAGGCTATGAAGCAAAAAGCTTCAATAAATTCGCCAACTCTACATCAGGTTGCGAGCAACAACTGTTCAAAGTTTTATCATCTCGCGCAATTACAGTGTTGCCATGTTTGAAGCTCTTCATCTTTCCCTACCTTTAACCTATCTACTATCCCCTTTCCAAAGAAAGCAACACATTAATTAATTGGAAGAATTTCCTGAGTGTTGCTTCTCTTAAAAAAAAAAAGAAAAGTAGATTCGTTTAGTTTTCATATAGATAAGAAATCTTTAAAATTAAATGTATAGTTTTTAGAAGACAGACATTTAAACGGCGCCTTAGCTTAACAAATTTAAATTTCATCTTAAAAATAATATCAAATTGTTGTTTTTTCTATGGAAACTTGATGTAAGTTTATTTTCGATAAATAATTAATAATAGATAGACCCCGGGACTCAAAGAAAAAAATAAAAAGAGTTGTTTTTTAGTAAAAATTCTATACCTCACAAATATGCACCTTTTTCAAATCGAAAGGGGTCAAATTTGCAAAAAAGTGCATTTAAAAAAGAAATTGCATAAAATATGCATTACTATTTAACACTGAAAAATACTTAATGCTGCAGTAATAAATCCGATGAATATTAAATTAAATAAAAATATTCAAATATACACAATTTTTGCATTTTTCTCATTTTTGAAAAAAAAAAACTAAATCGCGCAGAAAACCGATGGAAATTTGAAAAACTAAAATCGCCAATATTTATGTGGCCCTATAGAGTTTCTAAATGCAAAATTAAATAGAAATCGGAAGACCGAAAGTAAAAAAATACCCTTTTTTGGTCGACCTTCGGTGAAAAGGCCGATATATATTTTATATGTCTTTTTGTCTGAATTTTAAATAAAATAACTTAAATTTCCATTATCACCCCTTGTTTTCAAATTATGACGGTTAATATTTTGCAATTTTTTTGTATACATTTTTGTATCTTTTATGGCATTTAAAGTGTTAATTCTTCATTGGAGGTTTGCATTTCTAAACGTGGTGGCTTTGTGGGTACATCTCGTATATCGGTTAATATAACCACCTCGTATGGACTACAATCAGATAAATGTAGAAATGAGCAAAGCCAACCATAAAACCCCTTTTCAATATCGGCCATTTCATTACACCACGAAGAAAATTGTAAACTTATTTGAATTAATCCCGCATAAAGGCCTAAACCAAAACTGCAGACTAATATATAAATGGGATATGATGCTACCAATAGGGGTGACATTAAAAGTCTCATAATAATGGATTTTTCTTCGTGCATATAATTGAAGACATTATACCAAGTGATAGTTCCTATGTAAAATGAATATATTCCCGAGATAAAGGTTACAAAGGGTAAACATATTAGCGATAATAGAAATATATGTATTCCCGTATTGAAGGAGCATTTGCAAAATTTATTTTTCTTTTTAGCCTCAATTTTCATGGCAGCTGCATTTATTTTCTCCAATTCATCGCGACTTATATTTAGTTGCAAATCAAAACTTTGGCCCATCTTTTTCCCTCTTTTTATGGTACCCGTCATTGTTAAATAATTGGTATTTTCTGTAGCAGCCTTCTTCGCCTGATATCTTTCTAATGAATGATCATATGTATTCAAAACACTTGTCTCTCCCGATTCAAGATCTTCATAATTTGTTTGATCTGGGGAATTTCTATCACTTCGAAGTTGTGACAAATCTGTGCGTATGTTGACTCTTTTCTTGGAGCTCGAACGATTACTTAAGCAATCATGGGATTTGCTTAGCTTTACATCTAAACTACTTTCCGAATAGCTAGAGGGTGTAACGGTAGACGATTCATGACGATTTGTTGACTTGGTTCCCTGTGATATCGATTCAAAGTTATTCAGCTCATTATCATCCACATAGATGTTGTCTACCGATTGTGCAGATTTGGCAGATTTTACAGATTTATTGTCGGGATTTTTTAGCGGTATTTGAGGCAGTGGTTGTTTGTTCTTTAGCAAAAGTTTTGTATTTAAAAGGTCCTCTTCTAAAACATTATTGGATGGTGAAAGTTTTTGACGATTCTGCAATTAGAATTAAGTTATAATGAGATTTAGGTTAAAATTTAATCAGTTTTTAAATTAAATACTTTATATTTTATGGTAAAATTAAAATTTTAGTGATAAGTTTAAAACCCAATACACTCGAAATATTTCTACAGTAACTACATGTAGGTCATTTGTACACTAAAAAAAAGTTTGTCAGTTACTACAGTTATTACATGTAGTAATCAGTAGTTGTTTTTAACTTGAATTACAGTTGTAATACACAACAACTACTATGACAGTCATTCAAAAAACAACAAAATAAAAATACTTTATTTTTGTAACCGTTGTTTGAAGCAGCTATTTTAGTATTTTAATAAACAACTACACTTAGAGAAATAAACCTTTAAAAATATAAGAAAAAGCTGAGTTAAAAATTACGCTGCGAAAAAACTGCAAAAATTATCAGATTTTTTTGCTAAATATTAATAAAATAAGAACAGCAAAAATAAACCTGTTAACTTTAGAAAATTTCAGTTATATTCGAGTTAAATTTTAGTAAATTGAAAATAGTAAATATTTGTAGACTAGAAACAGCAAACAAAAACTTTAATATCAACAAAATATTTGCTATATTTAGCTTATATTTTTTAGAATGCAAATAACAGTATATTTTGCTAAAATCAACAGAAATTTTTGCTAAAAAATTTTAAACTGCTGATTTCAGAAGGGCAGATTAATTCACTACTTCCACTTAACTAAAATTTATCTCAAATATAACTAAATATTCGTAGATTAAACCGATTTATTTTTGCTATTCTTATCTTCCCAGCAAAACTTTGGTAATGGGTGCGATAAAGTAATGCATTACCTTGTAACGTGTACTCCTGTATCATTATTTTCCAACAAGAAGTAATGAGTTACCGATAATTGAACACTCATGGATTACCTTGTAATGATACCTCATTACATTTTACATTACTTCAAAACATAAAATAATGACTTACCGATCATCAATTACATAATAAATGAATTGTAATTATCTATATATATAAAATTGAATGTGTGTTTGTTTATTTGTTTGTTTGTACCTTATAGGAGACCAAACCTTTGGACCGATCTTCCTGAAATTTTCACAGCATTTAACTGGGACTCCGGCATGATTAATAGGGTACATTTTTCGAACACGCCCACTTTTACGCCCACTTTTTTTAATTATGTAATTGCTCCCATATAGTTTTTAACAGATTTACTTCAAATTGTATACATATTATACTCTAGGCGAGGTTGAAATAAACACTTCTTACGCCACGCCCCCTTTCACGCCCCTTGTCATCCAAATTTTGTTTGAAAGTTTTAAACTTTTTGTTCTCTGTACAAATTTGTTTCTTCCAACGGATTTTTTTTTATTTGGTAGTATATTGCTCTTAATACTGTTAACGCCGCAATATAACTATGAACCACGCCCACTTCACCGCCCCCTTTTTTTTAATTCAGATACTTACTTATACCACTAACAATGTTTCCTATACAAAATACTTTTTTTGTAATATGTATTTAAAGAAAGTTTTATACACTTTTTATCTACAGGTAAGGTAGCCATACATTTTTTTATTACCAAATCCCCCATTCTCGCCCCATTTTACCTTAAATTATAATTAATCTCCTTTCAATCTATATATATAAAACAGGATGTGTGTATGTATGTAACGTATGGACTCCAAAGCGGCTGGGTCGATTTTGATGAAATTTTCAGGGAATCTTCAGAATATTCAGGCGGATGACACTGTGAAGTCTGATTTTTGATTTTCGGTCTGTAGGCAGAGGGGCGTGGCAAAATCATATTGTACCACCAATGACATATACATATATTTTTTTTGTTTGCTTTTTTTAATTTGATTTTATTATTTTTTGAAAGCCGTTGTCATGTTTTTCAAAACGAGATATCAAACTCTTAAATCGGTTATGTAGTTCCGTAGATATTTACAAAAAACCTACGTTAATATTTACAAAAACCTATGTTAATCTTCAAGTTATGTTACACGAACACAACAGCCTTATCCGTCTATGCAAAACAACCCTAGACCAGATGCCGACAGATGATTATACGGTTGTGATAAGAGCTGGCAAGACACCGGCTGGTGAGCATGAGCGGCGCTTCAATGCACCGGTGATAGGTGATGTTGCAGTTGTTATGGAGTTGTTTTCAGCTATTCATTTTATATACTTCAGCAAATAAAGGCTATAGAACGACAAAGAGGCGTTGGGCTTCCCATGAAATTACAAATTTTAAAATGATTTACTAATTATTTTTTTAATTATTTATTTGCGAAAAAAAAATTACTTGATTTAAAGAATTAATTACAATTAAAATTTGAAGGCAAAACAACGTTTGCCGGGTCAGCTAGTTATTATATATTTTTGAAAATCTATTTATAGACATATTACTTTGTGATTTTTTGTAAGCATGAGGGTAAGGTGTATATTTTTGATATCACGTTCGAAAACACGAAGCACAACAACTCATTTACATTTTAAGCAATAAAATATTATATGTATCGATAGCTCAGTTGGTAGAGTTCTCTCCTAACTAATTGTTAAATACCAGAGAACCCAGGTTCGAATCCCAACATGACCACGTAATTTATTTAATAAAAAAAAAGAAGTTATTTATTTAATTAAAAAAAAAAATCTGTAAAAACAATTTTTTATGCATTTTTTTATGAAAATCTATTTATAGACACATTACTTTTTCCCACCATGTAACCATATAAGTAACCAGTGACTTTACCCCCTACAAGGTAATGAGTCCACCCATTACTTTTAGGCTCATCGCCTGTAAAATTCATCAGTGAAGTAAGGTGTAATGTAATGCGTGAAGCTCTATGTCAATACATTACTTTACCCATGATTTGGTAATGTGTGGTTTTGCTGGGTAGCTAACATTTAGCAAACAAAATCTGGTAATTGTAGCCGTATTTTCTGCAACGCAATTTTTTATCAGTGTACCAAAACAGTATTTCGTCGAGTTTTAAAAATTTTTGTTTAGTTTAGGTTTGTTATTATTGATATGTTTATACAGGGTGGGCTAACTTCGACTGACTGATTTGTATTGCTTATAACTTTTTTATTTTTACAATTTTAATTTTATTTTGTTTTTGTTTGTTTGCAGGTAATAAACAATATAATGAAATTTTATAATGTTATAAGAAGCTTAATTAGCCGTTTTGAGAACCAGGGTTCAGTAGGTAATAGGGTATTCAATCGGTTAACCGTTATTCGACTAATCGATGAATTTTGATCAAACAACTGCTCGATTAAATTCAAATATGCAATTTCGTGTAACGAATCGATTAATCCAATAATTCAAAACATGTTTTATTTCAGTTAATATTTTATAAAAAAAATAACTTAAATTGTTTCATATTTTTTAAAAATATTTTTTTTTTATAATATGTATATAAAACAATGTGTAAGATATCGGTTTGATTTAAATATTATACTTTTGCTTAGTATCGGTATATGTTTTTTACCTGTCACCACGATATGGCACTGATAAAAAAAAATATTATTCTTTGGCCATTTTCGAGAACAAGTGTTCCGCACCGAGAACAGTGCCTAAAATATAAAATTTTTATTAATTTCTAAAGAAATTTTTAAAATATACAATTACAGACAGTATTATACTCCAATGAAGCGTAAGCTTATAAAAAAGTTCAGATTTTCTGAAATTAACCAAAATTTTTATATATGTATCTAAATATTAAACAAAAAAAACAAAAATCGCAACAATCGCAAAACTATTATATCATGTTAACATTTGTTTGGTGTTACATCTCGGATTGTGGTGTTACATCTCTGATTGTGGCGTTCTCATTTTCTTTATTCTCATCTATTTTCAACTTAATCACATAAATTAAAAATGATTTATTTTGCAAAAAAAATAAATAAAATCGAATAAAACTCTGTCCTCCAAACTTCAACGCATTTGGTGCGGCAATATTTTTAACGACGACGAAAGCGTAATGTTTCTTTATATTTTTCCAAGGCATAGACTGAAATGCCATATTATTTTTGATTTTAGAAAAAATTCTAAAAGTTATTACCCTAACTTTTTCTTAATATCGAACTTTATAAAAACGTAAGAAAAATAGTGAAACAACTATTATATATTTTTAATTTTAATTAAATTAATTGACAAACGCATATTTTTAATTTTGATAAAACACAGTTCGGAACTCTTCCTTTTGTATTTATTTATTGTATTATTACGTATTGTTATTGAAAAATTAACGAAATAAAATTATTGAAATTATTAGAGTTACTCGATTAATTTTAATATCTTACTCGTTAAAACGAGTAAGTTAAAAACTTCAAAATCGATTTACTCTTTTACTCGAACAAAACCAAAACCGAGTAATTTGAATAACCTTGATCTGGGGATTTTTCCATATAAAATTCAATTGGCTTTACGTCAACAAACCACAAAACTTTCAGCAACTTAAGCAGAGAAATCGCAAAATGGGAGAAAGAATAGGAGAAAGAAACGTTGCGCAACGTAATGCAACACGTTTTGAAAAGAACCATTAAATGCCATCAGAAAAATTTACGCCATTTAATAGATGTAATTTTTTATACTTTGCTAAATTTTATAAATAATACTTGCATTTAAAAAAAAATTTTAAATAAAAAACTGTAAAAATAAAAAAGTTATAAACATTTCAAATCAGTCAGTCGAAGTTGGCGTAGTTTGCAAATAATAGTTAAAAAATTCAATTTTATATACAATACATAAAAACGTAATAACTGCAGTACCGTTTGGAATTTTGACTTTACATTTTGAGTAGGATGTAGGACATACGACAACATAACTGTTGAAAAACATTTTTTCAGCTGTTTTTAAATTTTTATTTTTTTTTTTTGCCAAACACATGGTATAAATTTCATCGCAAAAAAATCAGACCTTTAAGGGTAAAGTGGCGAAAACTTAAGTTCTGGCTCGTTACAAATGCTTACTTTTTCCTAGTATTTAAGGCCAAGATTTGTATACCCAACTGGTTTTTTCGGTTCGAAGGGTTTCGGTTAGATTGTACTGTAAACATTTTTTGATCGCAGTTTTAGTTATTTTAATAGTACACTCAAAAAAATAAGTTAGTAGAAAAGTTAGTAAAACGTCTTGTAAATCAGGAATACTATTTTTTAGCAAATATTTTTGCTAAAACCGTGTTTTCAACTAAAATTTTTGTTATATTTATTCAGCACTTAACTGTTTTATACTAATGCTTTACTAATATACTAATGTTTTACTAATTAATTTTGCTAAAAAAAATTGTGCTGATAAGCAGATGTCGCGGCATGTCAAGATGTAGTAGAGAAGAGGAAAATGATACTAAAAAGGACAACTCTAATAAGACAATTAAAAAAATCAACTATAAAAAAAACATATACAGACATGTAGACAGAGTAAAGCGAAAGACAAAGACACACATCTTAGGTAGATTTGTATGGTTCCTTTTTCTTATTGCAAAAAAAAGGGTTGTTTTTTTTTTCGTTTGTTTTTGTTTATTTTTTTCGTTTCGTTTCGTTTCTAGAATTATCTTCGGCAGTTTCGTCATTGAAAAGATAGCATCATTAAGACAACCATTGATGTAAGTAGTTGAAAGAAAATTTTTGTTATGTTATATATACTTATTTCTATATATTTTCAGATATTAAATTAATTCATGTCGTCAATGTGGGAATATGAAAATTTTTATATTTCGTAATTATGTGTGAGATTTTATTTGTTCGGTTTTAGATCATGACAAATTTTTCTCTAAATTAACAGAAAAATTATAATTTTTATATGATAATTTACTTTGACTATTAGAAAAAACACAGAAAAAGTTATTAGACACTAGCATGAATGGAATGCATTTTCTGACCCACTACGGTCTTCATCAACATTCTTCGTGCCATTTTAGTGTTAATCGTAAATATCATCTATTTAACTCACATGTTAAAGAAATTGGGTAACTTTTAAATCCCACATTACTCTGTGTGTTGAGTTAGAATGAAATTTACCACGAACGATTTCTATTTATAGAGTGTTTGTTTTTTCTCTAGTCATTATCATAGTTGCCAGTTTAACTTTTAGTTAAAACTTTAAATGGCAGTTTTTTTCTCTAATGTCATCATATACTATCCTTTTACATTAGCAAAGCATATCAACAACCATTAAAGATTTTTTATTAATACATATGACGAGCATATACATTAAATGATTTTTGCACTGTACCTGGTGAGTGGTTTAATAGTGAATTTTATCGTTGATCTATAAATTTATGTGTGAGATTTTATTTGTTCGGTTTTAGATCATGACAAATTTTTCTCTAAATTAACAGAAAAATTATAATTTTTATATGATAATTTACTTTGACTATTAGAAAAAACACAGAAAAAGTTATTAGACACTAGCATGAATGGAATGCATTTTCTGACCCACTACGGTCTTCATCAACATTCTTCGTGCCATTTTAGTGTTAATCGTAAATATCATCTATTTAACTCACATGTTAAAGAAATTGGGTAACTTTTAAATCCCACATTACTCTGTGTGTTGAGTTAGAATGAAATTTACCACGAACGATTTCTATTTATAGAGTGTTTGTTTTTTCTCTAGTCATTATCATAGTTGCCAGTTTAACTTTAGTTAAAACTTTAAATGGCAGTTTTTTTCTCTATTGTAAATTATTTTTGAAATAATCACAAAAATATGTTTTATGATTTTCAGCAAATATTTTAACTAAATTACATTTTTTTTTAAATTTTTTTCAGTCTACTAAAATTCAGCAAAAAATTTATTAATTTTTACCAACGCTTTTTTATTTCTAATCTACTAAATGTTAGCAAAACTTTTGCTGAATCTACAAATTTTGTTGCTAAAAATCAGCTCGCTGATTTTCAGCAAAAGATTTTGCTGACATTAGCAATTTTTTTGCTAGCATCCTCCTGACTAAAATTTTGCTGACTCAGCAAAATTTTTTGCTGACTTTACAAACTTTTTTTTTTGAGTGTATTGTTTATTAGATTCCAGTTTGTAATTTTCACTACATTTGCATTTGATTTTAAAGCCAAATTAATTGTTTCATGTTGGTTATTTTGTACGTTTTGTAGATATTTTAACTGTCATTTTAGTATTTTCTAACTACATAATTCCCTGCGTGAAGTTTTGAAATTTTACAACCCAGTGAAAACAAATTGTATGTTTTCATCTTTCATAGTTTTTCTTAAATCTGACACACAAAATCTCATTAAATTAGATCAAGAAACATTTTTTGATATCAAAATTTGTTTATAATCGCTCCATCTAAAAAACTGACCAAAAGATTTGTTGATATCAAAAATTGTTTAAAATGGCTCCATCTAAACAACTGTCCAAATTCTCTATATTTTAGGTTTTGGAAAATTGACGGAATGTTCGCTAATGGTTTTCTACATCTGGTTTTTTGGGTTATATAAAAACTAAGGGGAATATTCCAAATCGAAATACATAGGCTTTTGTTAGGACAACTCTATGGGCAGTTTTTTTTTTTAATATAAAAAAAGTTATAAAACAATTTTTAAAAAAGAACTCAAAAAGTACACATTAGCAAACATGTACTCATGCATATAAAATTGTTAGAAAATTAAGTAAAATCGAAAAAATTTCATTCAAATTAAATTCTTCATTACTCTAACGGATACGATACTTCCAGTGCCACACACTGATAGTGTCGAACTACGTAAATCTTCGATTCCGAAGATTATGTCCTCATGGGCATTCGAAAGTGTTTTCTTCTTGCGATCCAATTTGAATGATCCCGATTTTGCACCCAATGTAGAAAATGATGAACCAAAACCGTTAACACAAATCGAAATTTAAATGTAACTGACACTAATAACAACATGATTTTCTATTGTTGATTTACTTGAATAAACGTCACTACATTGCTAGGTCTGTCAAAAAAACAGAGTAGTATTTGGAAGATGACAAAGCCAATTGTGACAATTTTTTGTTGTTGTTTTTGTTTTTTCTTTGATATTTTAAATTTTGAATCTCGCTTCTAGACGAGGACAAGAAATTCTCATTGAGTTTGTGATTTAACATAACAAATATCTCTAGAAATTCTAATAACAAAGTCCCCTGAAGATTTCCTTGGGCAGGAATGAAATCCGGATAGGGACACGCCTACATCAGATTGCTTTTCACAATTTGTTAAATAAGTTTTGGGACTTTAGCACATTTAATTAATAGATTACATTAGTTGGGATTATCGCAACGGAATTCAAAATGTTTAACCTCATTTTTTAAGCGCAGAAAAACCACACAGCAGAACTTTAGCGACACGGCATACCGGAAACGCCAAGCCGAATTTCAGCATTTATATACCGTTGACGATAAAAAATACGTTCACTCGCTGCAATGACATCAACGGTTTAGTGAATAAACTGGGAATGGAATATAACTCTGGCGGCTGTTTGAAGGTTGTGCTGTTGCACAAAACAAATAGAAAACCGTCAATTCCATTAGCATTGGGCACAAATATAAATTAATCTTATGAAGCATTGGACAATATATTGAAGAAAATCAAATATAATGAACATAAATGGAAGATTTGCTATGACCTGAAAGTTGCGAAGGTGTTACTTCAAATGGCAGTTTTCCGAAATTCTTTTGTATCGCGAAGCACAGTAGATCACTATCACTATCCCATCTCTTGCTATGAAATGATGAAGAAGTTATGTAGCATGTTTCATTAATATTTATTAAAAGTTACATCATGTTTATGAAAACTTCATAAATATGGCAATGCTTCATAGATGTTCGTCCAATGAAACTGTTTCATAAATGTGATGAAATTTTTTCCCCTGAGTGTAGTGTGCATTCACGTCGAAAAAAACGAAAGGTCCACTTTAGGGAACATTCCCATACATACAGTTTTGCTGTTCTATGAACCTTAAAGCACCTTAAAGAATTTTCTATTCAAATTACAAGTTGTTTAAATCAATGGGATACATTTTCCCATTTATTTGTTTCTAAAAACTTCTTTCGTAAAAACTTAAATTTTAAGGACATTCTTCACCTGGCATAATAAATATTGTAATTTTAATTAATGCTTGCTTACCTGTACATTGGCAATATGATCTACATAATTTTGTGTTCCATTATTTTTTTTATTTGTTTGACGTTTACGAGGCGGTATAAAAACTGGGCGTTCCTTAACCACATTTATGTCACAACAATTTTCATCATTTTTACTAACCATTTTGTTAATAAACAATTTTATTTACTGGTATTTAATAATCTTTTGTTGGTATTAAAAATTTAAAATATCATTTTAGTAGGTTTATCTTATTGAATTTTTTTAATAAAAACATTTAAATGCATTTGAACTTAAATTAGGACGATTTGTGTTAGTTTTTATATAAAATGTTATTTAACTACAATAGACTTTGAAATATTAAACATTTTATTAAGTATGATATCCTTTTTAGTATTATATTAAGTTAATGTTAGTTTTAATGGATGTTATTACATGTTATTTTTTTTTTAATTTTTTAATTAATTATTTTCGAAAACGCCTTATTTTTGTTAAAATGTCTGACTGGCTTTTAAAACAAATATCCTTTTTTTATGTGTGTGATGAGTTAGCGAATGCGCTTTCGTATTGATTTTTTCCACTCAGAAAAAGAAAAGAAAATTGCATGTCCTTGTAACGTTTTGTTATTGTGTTAACAATATGTTTACTCTCTCTTTGTGTAATTTGTAATGACAGTTTGCTCTCTGTTATGAAAATAATCGTTAAAATATTTAATGTTTTGTTTTGAATGTGTCAAAAACACAAACAGGATATTTGAAGAGAATGTTATGAATAAGGAAAATAAAAGTTATTGTCAAATAAATGTCAAGTGTAATAACTTTGTTGAATAAATAAAGTAAAAGCAAATATTAAATGTATACAAGAATGGCATCGATAACTACACAAATTATTTCAAAGTTTATGGGACAAGTAGTAAGTTATGATTTTAACGTTACAATTCTATTTTTTAATTTTAACATTTGAATTTCCAAGCTGTATTCACAAATATAGAGTACTTTATTCTGCAGAGTGGATTTTGTTACGTTCTTTTTTGCACTTATAAATATTGTGTATAATAATGCTATCTCTATCTTTAGTAGACTCCACTATGTAGAGTATGGATCCATCTTAAAGGCTTAATTTGTTAATTTGTTTGTAGTAAAGTGAGGTAATGGCATGTATAATTATATATTTAGTAAACTTTTGCATTCAGAAAACTTGTCAGTTATTTATGTAGTATTTGTTATTCTTTTAAACTACATGCACAATATTTTGTCGTTAAAAACAACGGAAAATGAACCTTAAAAGTACGAAACTTATAGTTAAAAACCGGTCTACTCACTTTTTCTTGTAAACCGAATGTATTTTGAATTTATTTTTAAAATCTAATAATATTAACAAAATAAAATCTGTAAAAACAAAGTAATTTACTTTTATTTAACTATAAAAAATTAACACAAAATCTGTAAAAATAAAAGATTTTCTCTTATTTTTACTTAAAAACTTTTTTAACAAAATCCGTAAAAATAAACGATTTTCTTTTATTTTCGCAATAAAAAATAAAATAAAAATTTAAAAAAACTCCCAAATCCGTAAAAATAAACGATATTCTTTTATTTTAACTATTAAAAATTAACGCCCAAATTTTTAAAAATAACAGTTTTTCTTTTATTTTTACTATAATTTTGTATTTTAAAAGTTTTTTTTTAATCTAACGAAAATAAAAATTTTGTTTGTGAAAGGAAAATTTTAAATGAAAATAATAACTGGTACAGAAAAACACACTCAGAAAATGCTTCCTGTAACTACATGTCAGTCATTCGCGTAGTAAACGGTATTAGTCATTTTAACTGTAATTGTAGTAGTCATTTTACTATGGGGAAATGTAAAATAACTATTTTTGGCAGTCATTAGAAAAGAACTAACCAAAAACACCGTATTTTAGTAACATTTGCTTTCCATAGTTTTTTTGACAACTTCTCAAGAAGATGCAAAAAATAATGAAATGCCTGTATAAGTAAGTATTAAATATATTTATAGTTATATTTATTTGATACAAAAACATCGTAACGAAAATTTTAAAAACTCAAAACTATTAATTTTATAAAAATGTTTAAGAGACAACGCAGAGAGTCAATATATAAAACATACAACCCAGTGATGCAAAATGTGGCACAATTGTGCCATTTGTGGCACTTTTGACTGCTTGATGGCCCTGTGGTACTCTCTTATCTATTTTGGCCCTTTCAGCTCAAAATTCAACTAACTAGTTCAAAGCGATTAGTCCAAATTTGTATGGAATTTTTTTGATATTTTATTTTTGCGATGAGCGAATTTTTTAGTTCCTTAGAGAATCATAAAAACATCCTTGAACATTAAGAACAATTTTTACATTGAAACCATCTTTTTAAAGATGTATTTAAATGGAAAACGAGGAGTTGTTTAATTTTTTATAAAAATCGCATTAAAAAATTAAAAAAAAAAAATTTTCTCTACCGAGAGGTCGGGCTTTAAAATGTTTGAATGGAAAAGTTTTTGAATCTATTCTATATTTGACCAAATTTTTACAAGTGCAATTATTAATGTTTTATTAAAAAAAATTGTATTTTTGAGGGTTTTTAAAAATTTGTTAGCTTACATTATGTTATAGCAAGAGCGGAAATAATTCCGTTACCGCTTTCAAAACGTGTTCTGATGATGGGAACCTAGAAAATTCCCGAAATAGATCTATCAACACATTCATGAAAGGGTCAAAGAATAAATTTGAAAACAAAAACTCTATAGATTATTTGTTAGGACAATATCCTAATGAAGAAATATAGAGTATGGCCTCGAACTTGAATAATTTTCATTTTCATTGCAAAATTAAACGTCGAAAAAACATAATTTTTATTTTTAATAAAAGTTATATTAAACTTGCAAATAAATAACAATTATCATTTAAGACTGAAAAACTGAAACTGTATTTAAATACAACTGAAATTTAAATGGCAATTAACTACTGGGCATTAGAGTGCCACACAATTGAGAACGCACCTTAAACATTTATTTTACTAAAAACAACTAAGGTATAATTTTTGGGATGTCAATTAAACTTAGTTTATAAGCCTGTTAATTTAATCTCTTAAACTGCATTTAACTGGACCTAATGTTTTTCAGTTCTAGTTTAAGAAATGTCAAATTGCACTATGATGCCACATTAATTTTGTCAAATTGTTTAATATCCGGTTGGAATTGCCTTAAAAAGTGCAATTTTCTTTGTAAATATGTTACAATGTGGCATCACACAAACAAATTATTATCTAACAAGGGAGGTATACCCACCAGAACTCGCAGATCATAATGAACTTTGCATATGTTGTAAAGGAGCTCACGTTTAAGGGTTAAAAATTAATTTGCCAAAAATTTTGATACCCACATTGTCTATATAGTGGACCCAGAGTTGCCATAGTTTTGAGTTATGTGAAATTTAGGCGAAAAGACTCTTCACGGGTCCCTTAAATTTTTATTCTCTGCAACATATCCGAAGTTTATTAAGATCTGCCGGTCCAGGTTGGGATACCTCAATTGTAAGAGCTGTTTTTTGTTGACAAATTTATACTTTAGTTTACCTGGCCAACCAGCCTTAATTTAACCCTATATAAACCACATTTGAAAAACAAAATTCTAGGTGTAACTAACACTTAACTAATAAACATACAGTGCCACCTCGCTTAACGCAATGTTAACTCAGTTAACGGAACTTTTCAAAAAAAACCTCAGTTATCGCAACTTTTCTCCCAAACTGATCAGTTTGTATGTTTATTTACATATTTTTTTATTGAACTTGCTTTAAAATGTTACTGCTGCTAAAACTTGCGTTTAAACTAGTTTTGAATTTAACGCTATTCCAAGAATACTGAAATATGAGTGCTGAACTTGGTTTTTGGGTACGAAACTTAAGCTTCAACCACAATTGGCTTAAACTTTAACCACAATTGACTTACCGTTTGTAAATTTGGTACAAATTTTTTATTAATTTTTCTTTGAATTTAAGAACGACCATATTACACTTATTTGAATTTCAGAAATTTCGCCAGATTTAGGAATAAGTTCTACATTGTTTTATTTTTATTAATTCCTTTATTTTTTTATTTGTTATTTATTACATTTCTTTTCCTTGTTTGAAATGTTTTTAATTTGGTTGAGTTAGGTACGATGAGATTCTTTTACAAATTAAAATTGAATTAATAGAGAAGGAACTTTAGAAAAGTTGACTTAAGCTAAATATGGGTGGTTCAATGTATGTTCATACAACATTATTAATTTAACTTTGTAAATTTGGTTCAACATTTTTATTAATTATTATTTTAATTTAAGAACGCAAGATTGCGTTTTTTTTTTTGTTTTTATTACTTCTTTTATTCGTAATTTATTTGTCATTTCAAACGTTTTTAGTTTGGGTACGATGAGTTTCGATTAAAAATTAATTGAATTAATGGAGATGGAACTTTACAAAAGCTGACTTAACCCTTTGACGACCAGAGGCAAACATACTTGCCCAGGAGTTTTTGCCTCATATAATTGTCCACGTAAGAGATAGAGTAAATATGTTCAAAACTGATTTGTAACGGAGGGTTGGGGCAACAAAAATGTGGTAGGTGATAGGTCCCTATCTGGCCCCATTTGCCCCCTAGGGCGCCTCAAAATTGGTCGAAAAGTCGCCTTACTGCAGGGGGGTTCTGTGGGGAGAGCGTAGGGCGCACCTGGCTAAGACTTGGGTATATTTTGGGGGCACCTCTCACCTTTCAAAAAATATATGGAGCAAATTTGTGTAAGTTTCAACCTGCCCACAATTACACCGAACATGTTTGGCAAGTATGTTTGCCTGTGGGTTGAAACGAAAAAAAAACGCACCTAAAAAAATCTAATTCGAAGTAATAGAAAACACATGCCAAAGCAGTTTCCGGCCGATAAAAATATGAAACGTGGGGACATAAGCTATTTTACATCCGATAGCATATCCGTAGTCAAATGGATGGATAATCGCGCTGTTTACCTGGCTTCAAATTTTATTGACCTAACTGATGTATGCAAAGTAAAGCGGCGTGTTGCAGGACAATGAGGTTAAATTGATGTAGATTGCCCGTTGGTTGTCCAGCGTTACAACAAGGGAATGGGAAGTGTCGATCTGATGGACCAAAAAAAGGTATATTATGAGTATGATCGCAGAAGCAAATGGCGGTTTTATATTCGATTATTTTTTGATCTCTTCGAAATATTCGTCCATAATAGCTACGTGATATACAGCAAACTCATGTTGGCTAACAGCTTTGCGACAAACGTGACTTCGATTGAAATTCGGTCAGCTCTAGCAAAGGAATTGATTAGTGACTTCTGTTCAAGATCGCGCACATTCCCAGAAGCAACCAGAACTTCAAGTATCGCTTTAAAGAAGCCAAAATCTTTGCATAAAATGGAAAAAAACGTGAAAATTGGAAAAGATGCGTCCGTTGCGCCAGCTTTGGAAAATATAGGCGCACAAATGTATTTTGTACTATATGCAATGTATTCCTTTGCTTCACTTCATCACGTGACTGCTTTGGGGAATATCACGTATATCACTTATTATCATAAATTTGTTCAAATTCTTTATAAATTACTTTTTAAATAGTTTAAATAAATTAAAAATATATAAAACATCATACTTTTCAATTAAATTTTTTGGGTAAAAAAATTCCTTTTAGCCCACAGGCAACTATATTTGCCAAGGAAAATCATTTTTTTTGGGTAAAAAATTCCCTTTCAGCCCACAGGCAACTATATTTGCCAAGCAAAATGAGGGGCAAGGAGAGGACCTGGGGCCAATTTTTTTTGACGTACCTATTGTTATGGCATATATTAAGAAAATAAAAAAAAAATTAAAATCGCTTCGGCAGAAAAAGTCTGGTCCTCAAAGGGTTAAGCTAAATATGGGTGCTTCAATGTATTTTCATACAATCGCTCACTCCCTTAATTCAACTTCGCTAAATAGTATGTATTTTTTAATCAAATTAAAAAATTTCAAACAAAAGAAATTTAAAAAAATAACAAATAAAATAAATAAAAAACATGAAATTAATCCGTAAATTTACCGATAATTTCACAATTCATACAAGTCAAATATGGTCGTTCTTTAAGTTGGGGAAAAATGAATACAAATTTTGAACCAAATTAAGAAACGGTGAGTCAATTCTGGTTAAAGCTAAATTAAATAATAACACTGCTCCAAAGATGACCAAAAATTCACTTTTCGCCAACTTTAACCACGAATATCTCAATATCGTGACATGAAGGAAAAATTTGGAAAACAGACTGAATCAGCGTGCCTAAATTCACTTAAAAAGTGCATTGACATTTAAACCAAATAATCTATGTTGAGGTGTGTTTTAAGTTACGTGCAGCTTTGTGGAGCTTGAAAATCCGACAATGCATTTTGGCCACCCCGAGTTTTTTACGAAACAACAGTTTTTTCTGCGTTTACCATTTGTGTGAAAAAGTACTGCGAAACAAATGCTAGTAAATTCACCAAATTTTCAAGCGGTATACAAGGCCCTACCTGAATCCCAATCTGTATTGCTTGTACAATTTTACAACGGACAATTCAATAACAAATTGTAAATTACAAAAAAAAATCATTTGTATTTGTTCATTATATTATATAATAAAATTATTCACTATCAAGTTATACTACTTTTGTCTGCTAAAGGCTTCTTGGTTGAAGACTGTTTCATTTCTTTATCAATGTATAAATCCAAATCTTGCAGTGGTTTGTAATACATATGGACTAATTGAGAACCGGCCATCATGGAAAGCAGAGCACATGACATGAATTTTAGATATTGACCCCAAGATACCCCAGCTGGCATAGTGATCGATAAACAAAAATAGTCAAGACGTTTCAGCGTGATGCAGTAGTAATAGCGTGATGCAGTTTCTCCTCAGCGTAGATTTTAGCTTGACGCTTTTTGAAAGTGCGATAAAAATTGGTTTCTCCGACAGTCCAATTGATCATAGAATATTCCAAAGCAGCTCCCAAACAAAAGAAGATTGGTAGGAAACGATAAACTCCGAGACGTTTTTGGCCCGGTATACTATCCAAAAACGTTTAAAAGTGGAACTGTATAATCCCATAGCTTTTTATTGATAGCTATTTTTAAAATTGTTTTGCATAATTTTTATAAAATTTACAACCACAATTTCTCATTTTACAATTACAATAAAAACACATGCAAAGAGTGTAGAACGACAAGAGAAACCAATTTGTCTTTGGAGTGCGTTCACAGCCCAGCTAAAACTAACAGCAAAGCTTTTTATACATTTATAAATTTTGCTAGTAGTCCAGCGAATGTTCCCATTTCATACAAAACGTATTGGATAACATTTTTGCCTTTAGCTTGAATTGTGAACACAGTATAAGGGTATATTCAGATTTTTCAAAATAAAGCTATAAATAACTAACAGTACCCACACACTACGCGGAATTCTTGTTCAACTTTTGCTATTGTGCAAAATACTACCAGTGTGTATGTCATATTGAAAGGTTGTCAATATATTTGAAAAAATTAAAAAGGTTTTGATTCTTATTGCGCAATCAAGAAATTTGAAAAAAGTTTTATAGTGTGTTGGCCAGATTGTGCAATTTTTATATCCCTCTACAACGGAACAAAACAGTGGTGCCATATTTTGTGCAAAAGTATTGTACATCTTATTGCAATCTGTATTGTACATCTTATTGCAATCTGAAAATAATACTTACAATAATATTGGCAATAATGAAAATTGATACCACCTAAAATCCACCTAAACGACTAAAAACCCCTAGGCTACACTGTGATAAGTGTATTAGCACAGACTAAATAGACCCGACACAAGTGACAGATGCCAAAATTGTTTATAAAAACCGTATTTTTTTAAATAACTTTTTAGTTATTATAGTATTGTACATCTTATTGCGCTGTGTAGGCAAAATGACAATTATACTGGCAATTATATTTGCAATATTATAATCATAATGATGCCCTTGTTTATTTGAATTAATTTTTAGATTAACCTCACTCTTAAAAAGCTCATTTCATGTGCGGGTAGCTCATATTTTTAATTACATGCCTACAGAACTCAAGTCCTTAGACAAGTCCTTAGACACCCGACACAAGTGACAGATGCCAAAATTGTTTATAAAAACCGTATTTTTTTAAATAACTTTTTAGTTATTATAGTATTGTACATCTTATTGCGCTGTGTATGCAAAATGACAATTATACTGGCAATTATATTTGCAATATTATAATCATAATGATGCCCTTGTTTATTTGAATTAATTTTTAGATTAACCTCACTCTTAAAAAGCTCATTTCGTGCGGGTAGCTCATATTTTTAATTACATGCCTACAGAACTCAAGTCCTTAGAATTATCATTCTACTCTTTTAAACGCAAAATTTTGATCTATGCTCAAGGTAATGAGTTATAATATTTTTGACATTTTAATGGAATGTGTGACTGTAATTATATATCTATTCATTGGTTTACAGTGCTTTTATATTGTTTTTCTCTTCTTTTAACTTCTAATGTTTTTACTATTTTATTTCTTTATTACATTTTTATTTCTCTTTTTTTTAATATTATATTGTTATTCATATCTTTGTTTTATATAATACAGTAGTCTTGTGTAGTATATATGGTTCTTTGGGCTCGGTTATTTAATTGAAGAATAATAAATAAAAAAATAAAATTAATATTATTGCATAGTGTATGGGTACCTTAAAAGCAAAAAAATGTTCCAAAAATTATGTATGAAAAGCTAAATTTCGCCAGTAGCCAGCGAATTTATGCATTTTATATATAATATGTGGGGAACTATTTTCACCTTAAGTTTTAGCTTTTAATGTGATTCTCACAATAAAGGCTAACGTTGATTTATACACATTTTTTTGTATTTTGTACATGCATGTGTAAGATCGTAAAAATGTATGTTTTTTTATTTTTACAAAGTTTCTCCTTTTGTACACACAGAAAAAAGTGACATTTTTTTACTACAAAAGTTTTGAAACAACTGCAATTAGTAAAAACTACTGTTTTCAACAGTTATTTTTTCGGCATTTTAAAAATATTTTTTAATAAAGAAAATTTTTTTTTAATGTTATTTCATAGAAAAACAACTGTAATTACAGTTAAAAACAACAACTATTAATAATTACTACACAAATAACTGTCATGCAGTAACTGTAAAATTTTTGGAGTGTATGTACCGAAAAAAATCCTTAGTGGCTCAGTTAAAGAAATCCTCAGTTGATTTAAATAATTAAAAATTAACTGAGCAACTAATATTTGATTGATACAACTATTTTTTAGTCAGCAAGTGAATGGTTAAATTTATTAATTAAAAATTAAAACAATTGGAAAACAAATACAAATTTTATATATCTGGGAAGTTTAAGTTTTTTCGTGAAAATTAAAATTAATTTTATTTACTTTCAATTGTTTTGATGGATCAAAGGAGTAATAAAAAAAATTTAGAGCAAAATATTTTTATTTATGAATGTTAAAATATTTGTTTTGTATATTCTTGTTTTTATTTAAAACTAAACAATTTAATTGCAACTTACAATTTATTAAACAATGCATTTGGTGTAATTTTAAATTATTAAAGCTAAAAACTAGGAATGTGTACACAATAAAAGCTAAAACTAAAAAAAATTCACTGGTTACTCACGAAATTTAGCGCTTTATACAAAATGTATAGGCCATTTTTTTCGCTTATAGTTTTATTGTGAACACACTCAAAGTAAAATAGAAGGGTACAAAATACATCTGTAGCGTAGAATACTCCAGAATTCTGAATTATCAATTTTTGATTTTCATACAAAATGTTTGATCAGATTTTTACGCCATTAGTTTTAACATTGAGAGTATGTTGACAGCACGAGCTAAAACTAAAGGCGAAACTATTTTCTCAAACATTTTGTATGAAACGCTAAAGTTTGCCAGTATGGGAAAATAATTTCGCCTTTTGTTTTAGCTTTATTGTAAACACTCTCTGATACTACGCATTGAATGCAACTATGTAGTAAGTTTTAACTCCCTTTTTGCATTTGTTTGTGTTGAAACGCTGAAATGTCATTTTGTTTCTGTCTGTTTTCGTTTTTCTTGTGTTGTGTTTAGTTGGTCTACAACAAATAAGTTTTTTTTTTCTGTGTATATAAAATGCTTTATGTTATGTGTTTAATGTTTTTTTATGTTTTTTTTATGTTTAAATAAAATGCAATTGAATTCAAAATGCACATATTAACTGTTTTTTCTACTCTTTTTTTATTTAAAAAAAACAGTTTTTTCTTAAAAAAACATTTTTTTTTTACAGTTTTTTGAAAAAAATACATGGTAACACTGTATTGCATGTATTTTGTTATTGTTTGTTCATTCGTGTGAAGAAAAACGTCATTTAAAAACAGGGTATCAGTTTGCTTTCTCTCTCCGATTGCGGATGCCGCAGCCCAAGATATATTGATATAGGTAGTTTCACTAGAACAACAACTACAACAAACAACTACAAACAATACAAAAACAACAGGGTTTTGACATTTTAAAATACTCAAGATACAGTCTTTGTTCTGTCAAAACCATGTAAGAAATGTCAAAACCAGGTAAGAGGAAGATAAGCAGTTAGGCTACTAAAACTACCTTATAAATATATCTTGCCGCAGCCGTAGTTTTTATTTCTATTCTTATTCTGGGCCAACACTAATTCTTACTGGACTTTACGGAGAAAAGTACTCGAACGGACCTTATGTTAAAAACAGCTGTTCAATTATTTGTAACCCATAAACCGGCATTTTCTCAAGGATTTTGTAAGTTCCAAACTGACTAGTTTTTTTTTTTATTTTTAATTATAAATTTTCATAATTAACTAAAGAATTTGATTTTAGATTTTAGAAACGTTTTTAAAATGTCAGATGCCAAGTTAAATGCTGTACCCAACGTTGACATTGAAGAGGGCATATTTAAATATGTGCTCATTAAAGTTTATGGTAAAGAGACGTCGGATGGTGCGGAGCCTAGTAAAATGATTGTAAGGGGCTATAAAGATTGTCAATGGCACTGTAAGTTCCATATATATTATATAAAAATTAAATACACATATGTTAATTTGCAGCTGATATATATGAACGTGAAAGTACATCCTGTCAAGGGTTAGGTCTGGATACCGAATGCTTAGGTGGTGGTAGAATAGAGCACAATCCAGATGCTAAACTTATCAAAGTCTACGGATATTCTCAGGTAGGAACAAATTACATTTAAGGTATTCGTGTATATCATTTCTAGTACTAGTTGTTCTACTACACAAAAAATCCCTGTACGAAAGTTGAAAGCATACTTGGTGAGATTTTTTCATTATAGCTGTATTTGATTCCATTAAATTTTTTTTTAAATATGTAACCCATTGTGTTAATAACGTACTGTGGCAAACTTTAATGTATGCATGTTTGGGAAAAAGGGTTTTGTAAATCGACTAATCGACTTTGGAAATCAACTTTTCAAACAGTCGACTTTTGCTTTCGACTTTCTTATTTGTTAATTTCTTAAGGTGTATTCTTTTGAAATGTGTTAAATATTGGAGATAAAAGAGAATGAAGCAGTTTTTTTGTCAAAAAAATGCATTTTCTGGATACATTTGAAACCTTTAAGTCTTAAAAATGTTCACTCGGAAACGGATTGAGATATTTAAGAAAAGATTTTATTTAGGGTTTAAGAAAAGTCATGACTATTACACAAAACAATTTTAAAAATTTTCCTGTAATAATAAAAAAACTAATAGACTTTTACTTAGACGACTTTTAAAAGTACGACAAAGTCGAAAATTTGACTTTTAAATTTTTTTAAAAAGTCTTAACTATATATAACCCTAGTTTACCCAAATTAGGGTTTTCAAATTCACGAAATGTTTGAACTCCCGAGAATCTGTAAAATTGTTGGAACATTCCCGTGAGTTTGATAGTGAAAGCTGGTTTTTTGAGGAAAAAGCTAATTCTATTCAGCTTTTTACTAAGTTTTTTTTATTATTTTACTTGTTATTTTAATTGTGCTTGTCACTGGGCTGAATTGGGTTATAATTCGACATGGGAAACATGCCGACGCGAGCTAACTGGCCTCTATTGTATATATTTGGGGGAATCATAATAGGTTCGTATATTGTGTATATTAGGCTGCTTCTTAAAAAAACAAATCGACGAATTTTGGACTGGACAACCTTGAGTTAGATAAAATATGATATAATTTTTTAAAAATTTTCGAAAAATATTTAGGGGTCGGTACCAGACTTTAAATTTTTTTCCGAAAAAGCACAAATTTTTATTAAAATAGTTTTTTAAAACAGCAAAAAAATAATATTTAATTTTTTTGTATTAAATATAGCACCAAATACCCAGGAAGCAAATATTTATTTTTTATAAGATTGTTAACCCTTTGTGTCGTTTTTCGACAATAAAACGACATTTTCAAATAACGGTATAATATTGTATACTCAGAAGAAAATATGTCTGTCAAAAACGAAAAACTATCGTCTTATACTACGTTTCCACTGAACGTGTTTTGAAATAAAACATGTTTTGTACATGTTTTCCCATACATTTTTATTCTCCAACACAAATGTTTTGCTCAAAACACGTAAGTGGAAACAGTGGATTTTTTTAGTTTTTTGCAATTTTTTTCGAATTTATTTCAATCTTAGTGAAATTTTTAGTTTTTTAGTATTTTTTTAAATTTGGCGATTTTTTTTTTTGAAGTTGTGTAGAATTTTTATTATTTTTATTTCATATGGTTTTGGACAATTTTAGACCCATAGCTGTGTAATTTTTATTTTAAGAAATAGCTAAATTTATAAGTACTGCAACTATATATACTTTTTTAACCTCTTGAATTGTTCACAAATACAATAAATACTTATGGTATAACCATAAATATCTGTTTTATCTGTTTGAAAGAAACAAATACAAACAAGTGAATTACTCTCATTATATGTTCACTCACTACACCATATCTACTTAAAATCATAACAATATATACTAACAGAAACAAAAAAATACTCATCAATATCTATGCAAACATAAAAATTATAACAACTTTTCTAAACAGATGTAACTGTGCACGTGTTTAATATCGTCGCAAATGTATCGAATTATTTAAAAAAATACATGTATTATTCAATAGCAGTTTTTAATTAATATTGTAGAAGTTCGATTTGCAAATATTTTTAATTTGAACAAATTAAACAGTTGTTTCACTCTCCTGAACACTTGCATAGATGTAGATAGCTCCGTTTAAATATAAGACAACGATATATTATTATTAATATTATATTTCTCTAGGCCGGATTTTGTTTTTTTTTTTTTCGTCTCAAATAATTCGACATTTTCGAATATTTTTTGAGTTGAAATTTTCGGAAAAATAAGCATTTTTTGGGTGAATTTGCAAGGGTTTAATTTTTAAATGCTGTTAAGTATAATAACTAGGGCTGTCATTTGATCGGGGTTTTAATTTATTTGATTAAACGATAAAAAAAAAATTATCGAACGATCAAACGATTAATTTTTTTAAATTATTCGATTAATCGAACGAATAAATAATAATTTTAAAAGTACATTGTATTTTACTCTATTATCTCAAAATTTTATTATTTTTAGAATTTTGGCATCAATGTGAATACTACAATCAATTCTCAAATGCAATAATTTTTAGACTATAGAAACTAGGGTAATCAAATCACTCGGGTTTGGTTTTGTTCTAGTAAACGAGTAACTCGATTTTGGGATTTTGATCTTACTCGATTATTTGAGTAAGATTTTAAAATTACTCGAGTAACTCGAACTTCACCAATTTTTCCTAAAAAAATATTCAATAAAACATAAAAAAATACAAAATCAGGAGTTCCGAAATGTAATTTATCAAAATTAAAAATTAAAATTTTAGTCGGGAGGGTGATTGCAAAAAAATTGCTAGTGTCAGCAAAAAATTTGCTAACATTTAGTTGATTAAAAAATCCTTGCTAAAAATTAATAATTAATTTGCTGATTATAAGCAGGCTGAAAAAAACTCAAAAAATTTGTAGAAAAATTATACGTTAGTTAATTTATTGCCTGAAAATCGTAAAAAAAAAAATGTTTGCGAATTTTTAAAAAAAATGGCAATACATTAAAAAATATAAAAATGTCACTATATTGACGACATGCATTACTTTAATATCTGAAAATACAAAGAATTAATTATACATATATAACAAATATATTTCAACTATTTACATCCATAGTTGTCTAAATGATGAAAATTTGGACTGAAGCTAAATGCCGTAGATAATTCTAGAAACAAAACAAAAAAAAAAAAAAACAAAATAAACATACACAAACCTTCTTTGCAAATACAGAAAGGAAATATAAAAAATTACCTAATATGTGTGTCCTTCTCTTTCGCTTTAGTCTGTCAACCTAAAGGTATATTTGTTTGCAATTTTACCACATTCCATAAATTACCACTATAAAAATTTAGTTTCCAAATACACATTTTATTTTTATTAAATTTATGTATTTTATTTTGTCTTTAATTTAATTAATAATCAATTTCTTTGACAAGCCGTAATCCCCACAATATTTGAGTTTATTAGATCAACAATTTATATGAATACACATTATTGGCGTCCTTTTGTATGAAAAACATATAAAAAATCTTCCATGGTAGATTTTTTTATATGTCTTACAAGAGTTGTCCTTTTTAGTATCATTTTCCTCGTCTCTACTACATCTTAACATGCCGCTATATCTACTTCATTCTGCGTATATCTTTCAATCTGGTTTAAAGTGATTGTTAGAACAATTTTTTTTTTATCAAAAAATATTAGTAAAACATTAGTAAAATCTTAATAAAACATTAGTTCAAAACTATTAACTGCTAAATAAGTATAACTAAAATTTTAGCTGAAAACACAATTTCAGCAAAAAATTTGCTGAGAAATAGTACACTTGATTTACAAGACGTTTGACTAGTTTTTCTACAAACTTTTTGAGTGTATAATGTCTGTAACTGTTCAAGGATATTTTAAAAATATTTTAAAAATGTGCTAAAAACATTCGGTGCCGAATGTTTTTTTTTTTTCTTCAAAATGAAAAATAAAAATAGTTTTTTACCAGCGCAGTATTGTGCATATCGTTGTGGCACGTAAAAAAGTTATAGCCCTATTGAACTATAATATGTAAATTAAAACGGTAACTGGTACATTGCTTTATATTTTGAGTTATTCTGCCGTTTTAACATAAAAAATCTATATTTTTTAGTCCATAATTGTTCTTTGTTATTTCATAATACTACTTGTTTTTATTTTAATTTCTCTGTATATAACAATTGAGGAAAGTATAAAAATACATACAAAAAATCAAAAAGGCTTTTCTTTAAAACCCTGTAAATCCGAGAGAAGTGAAAATAACTAAACGGGTCTTGAAGTGTTATAAAGTTAAAAGTAGGGAGTAAGTACTCTGTAATTTTCAAGTTTGAATCTGCTAACAAACATGACCAAATTGTAGCCTGAAATATGCAAAATTTCAAAATTTCAAGTAACGAGTTTCCAGATTGAGCCAATTTTAATTTTGTATTTTTCTCCGACATGTGTAATTTGTATCTGAGAATTATTATGCTTTTATATTCATTAGCGCCGACACTGGAGTTCATTGAAAAACACAAAAACCAATGAAATATGCTTATTTTCAATACCACGTTATTTTTCGGGTGTATGAATTAAGTCAAATTTTATATTTTTGATAGAAACTATAATCCTTCAGCTTTAAAAATATGCCTTCATCATGTAGATATCTCTAGCAGAAAAATTTTAACAGCTCAAACCACTACGCACAAAAACAAGACTTTTTAGTTTTTTTATTTTGCGTGCAGTGTGCAAAAATTAAATCCTCTTGGATTTTGGTTCCGGGAACCCTTAGGAACATGGCCACAACATTTTAACAAAATCCAAAATGGTCCAGCAATAATATTTCATTTTTTTCGGTGTTTTCATATAGAATGACTCTTTTATTAAAAATATGGTTTTAAAAAATACGAAAAAATGTAAGCTTATTTTGTAAAATATAAGCTGAAATAGAACATATTAGTACACTTGATTTACAAGACGTTTGACTAGTTTTTCTACAAATTTTTTTTTGAGTGTATAATGTCTGTAATTGTTCATTCGGCACCGAATGTTTTTTTCTTCAAAATGAAAAATAAAAATAGTTTTTTACCAGCGCAGTTATAGCCCTATTGAACAACTATAATATGCAAATTAAAACGGTAACTGGTACATTAGTTTATATTTTATTAAAAAAATGGTTTTAAAAAATACGAAAAAATTTAAGCTTATTTTGTAAAATATAAGCTGAAATAGAACATATTTTAAGTTATTCGATTAATCGACCAAAATTGTTAGAATTATTCGTTACTTGAAATTGTGCATTTTTATTTTCTCGAGCATTGTTTAATTAAAATTCATCGATTAATCGAGTAACGGTTAACCGATTGAAATTACAGTCATAATATTAAATGTTTTATTTAAAAATTTTACCCATTCAAATTTGTTATATCTACAAAATACCGTTATAAATCGACGTTCCGGTATTTAAGAGGTATTTTAACAATAATTCAAGATATTTCAAAATCAAACCGGTAAAATAACAAAATAAAACCGGTTATTCAAGAAAAAACACGTCTCTAATGCAATCGGTTTTAAAAAATTTTCATTTCGGTCTTGATGTAACTGTGAAAGCCAACTATCTATGTTATGAATAGTTATTGAATGCCAACCCTGTTGAAAAGTTAAATATATCGTCGTATGAATATCGGTGAGAACTATATACCATTTCTGGCAAAATTGAGTTAGGAATTGATTATATATGATTAATGTGTCCTCTTTCTAAATCGTTAATCCGTTTTTAAATACCTCGTATCAATTAAGAGATATCCAGACCCATATGTGCTGTGTATCCCTATTTTTACAAATTTCTTAACATTGGTATGGTGTATTGACCACATTTTGACCAATGAGTCAAACTTTCTATAGAAAAATAAAAACATTATTCGTCAATCTAATAAAAAAGTTTAAGCATTGGTTTGCACTATGACAACCTAGTTTTATAATGGTTAAAAGAAAAAAAACTTTTGACCTACTTGAAAGAAAAACAATAAAATTGTGATAAAAACGGCTTATAGGCCATATAATAAAAAAATCTTTTTTTTTTTTAAATTGTTAATAACTCTGGATACTAAGTGCAAAAAGGCGTAAAAATTAACAATATTGTTTATAATAAATGCAGCTATAGATATAGCAAACAAAAAAGAAAACCTATCTTGTAGAAATTTAATAATTTTGTTGTAAACTTTTTTTATCGTTTTTCTCGCAAAAATGTTTTTGGTCGGTGCGGCTCTCCAATAATCAATCGACGATATATCGGCGATAGTTTTAGTATATCGATCTTATTTTAGTTACAGTTATGCCCGTAATTTCAAGCAATAGATACCTACCGGTGCTTAGATACCTACCCGATTTTGTTCGTGTACACAGTAGGTATCTAAGCACCGGTAGGTATCTATTGCTTGAAATTACGGGCATTAAAGTGCTATCGTAGCAGTATTTTTGATAATTTTGTATTGTTTTTAAAAATCATGCTACATTTCAACGATAGCACTTTAACTGAGAATTTCTTAATAGTTTTGCTCCACAGAACAAAATTTGTTTATTAGAGGGGGTCAATTTGTATGGATTAAAAAAATTTACCAAGCGATTGTCAAAATCGTAATCTACGACAAATTCTAAGAAGGTTTGCCCAAGAAACCATGGGTCTAAAATAAAAATCGAGCTTCCCGTTTTTGACGAGAAACTTTTTCGTTGCGTATTTTATATTTTTTTTTTATATATGCTAAAATTAAGATAATAAAGAAAAACAAAAATGCAAATATATTTAAAATGATCCAAAAATTAGAATGCTTTTTATGTTAAGTTCTTTTACCTGTCCGCTCATTAAAATAATAAATAAATTTCGGAATTACTTATTTTTAAAGTCTTGTATGCTGTCCCTCCTAGGTGTTGCGTTTCGACTTTCAACAGTGACTGCCATCCCAGCAAAAAATAGTGCTTACCCAAAAGCCATGATTTTTGTTCGTGATGTCCCACTTGGTATGTCTCTTTTAAGAAGGTGAAAAGCGTTTCTTTCATGTGCTCTTAGAAGCAATAACTTCATCCCTTCTTAGGCAATAAGAAGCGCTTTTATTGTATGTTGGCAACATTAATGCTTCATAGTATGCATTATTTATTGATTCTTTGTAGGCCTTACTCACTGCTTCAAAGAAGCCATTTTGGGAAGCACAAAAGAATGCCCTCCCTAATTGCTTTATTGTATGCAAGGCCGTGAAGCGCTATTTTGGAAGCATACAAATGTAGTTACTGCTTACCAAATCCAGGCTATTTTTTGCTGGGATATCTTAACCTTTTAGTAAAGAGCCTATATTTTGGAAAATGATTAATAGAAGCTTTAAACATTTTAAAATAAGTGCAGTTTTTATTTTATCCATTAAAGTTTTTAAACAAATATTCCTAAAATTGCTCAAATTTTCTTAAAATTAGTCAAATTTTGAAAAAGTTCTATTGAAGAAAGTATTTTTTAAATTATCCGTTTTATTCGATTAATCGTCAAAATTTATTCAAAGTATTCGTTATTCGGAAATCATGTTTTCTAAATTGTTCGTCCGAATTTTCTTTCGTTCGTTCGTTCGATTAATCGAATAATTTTTAATAATTTTTTATCATTTAAAAAAATAAGTTAGCAGAAAAGTTAGTAAAACGTCTTGTAAATCAAGTATACTATTTTTCATATATTTTTGCTGAAATTGTGTTTTCAGATAAAATTTTAGTTATACTTATTTAGCACTTAACTTTTTTGAACTAATGTTTTACTAATATTTTACTAATTTATTTTGCTAAAAAAAATTATGCTGATAAGTTCATAAGTCGCGGCATGTAAAGATGATGCCCCTCCGATGACATCCCAGAAGGAACTGCTTTTCCAACACATGGTTGTGTTCCTTAACAGTCAGGATCTTCGATTCCTCAAGTTGATGTTGTTTTGAAGTCATGATGTTGTTTTGAAGTCATCAGCCCGTTAAGGTTCTTCGGACTGAATTTCGGCAACTGTAAAGATTTTTTCCAATGCGTGACGCTAACACTCGGATACCACACTGGATCTGCATAGTTTACCACTAACCGAAAAATCGTTTTATATGTGCCCAACAAGGTTTCCTTATCCTTGCCCAATAGCTGCCAGCTAGCGACTTGAGGACCTTGGTTCTACTTTGCAATTTATTGCACATTGCAGTGGCATGCGCTGAGAACTAAAATAGACTATCGAATGTTACTTCGAAGATCCTGGAATGTTTCTCATTTAAATCCAAGCTCACTTTCCTTGTCCAATTGGTGAAGAGCGTTGCCGATGATTTGGAGGGGGACAGTAGCATGTTTCTGGCAGTGAACATCTTGGCCCCTTGCCATAACCGTACAGTCGTCTGCATATGATATTTCTACACGGTTTGATGGTGCAGGGAGTTAAGAAATGTATAAGTTAAACGAGATTGGGAACAAATTCAGTTTACCGACACCTCTCAGAATTTTTTGAAATTTTTTGACCTTGAACATTTGACCCCACAGAGTCCAAAAAAAATTTTTTTTTGCGTCGCTCACGCCCCCTTTTCAGTGGACGGGGCTCCAAAGTTTGAAATGAAATCCGAAATAACTTCAAAACTACTTATCTGATCTTAACAAAACTGGCGCCGTTGGAAAGGTCTTGAAAATATCTTTCCAATGGAGTATAAAACGTCCTAAAATATTAACCCTTTGCTGCCCAAATAAAACAATTTTTGTTTTTTTTATATTTTTTTTTTTTTAAAACGTCCTTTTTCAAAATTTGAGCCATATATCGACGTGACCATATTTCTCAGGCGGAAAGATCTCAAAAATATCTTTCCAATGGTGTATATAATGTCCTAAAATATTAACCCTTTACTGCCCAAAAAAGCATAATGATTTTTTTTACACACCCTTTTTCAAATTTTGAACCATATATCGACGTGACCATATATGGGTCTTTGCAAAATAGTTTTTCTGCGTAACCGGCCTTCGGCCGGGCTTAGGGGTTTTCTCCTCCCACCGGCTTCGCTGAGGCTTCGCCCCGGGCCGCAGAAATTTTGGCATATTTACAAGTTTTCTTTTGCATACAAAATCTTAAACCATACCATACAACAAAATCTAATTTTCAAAATCTTGCCTATTAATGGTCAACTTTAACCCTTAATAACTACTTCATTTTAAGACCTATGGGGTCATGTTGCACCTTTTATGAAAGCTTATAAAACAGACTTTCCCTTTTTATACACTTTTTATGTATTTATATAGGCGTTATTTAACAAAAAGAGCGTTAAAAAAAAATCATAAAAAAAACAAAAATGCTTTATTTGGGCAGCAAGGGGTTAATATTTTGGGACATTATATACCTCATTGGAAAGATATTTTCGAGACCTTTCCAACGACGCCAATTTTGTTAAGATCGGACAAGTAGTTTTGAAGTTATTTGCAATTTCATTTCAAACTTTGGAGCCCCGCCCACTGAAAAGGGGGCGTGAGCGACGCAAAATTTTTTTTATTTCGACTCAGCGTGGTCTCTTCTATTAAAGGACAAAATTGCATTTATTTTGGTGAGGTGTCGGTAAACCGAATTTATGCCCTCAACATACGACTGACTGCCACACATATACATAGTTAAAGATACACCTCTTGGTGCTGTTGGGGATATCTGTAGTGCGATTCAGTGACTTGTTTTAACGATAATCGAATTGTTTAAAAAAGTAAACAACAAAATTAACGATTTTTTTTTTCGTTAACATTTTAAAACTATATTCGCTACTAAGTTTGTTCGCTTTTTTTTTTTTTTTTTAGTTATTAAATTTTAATGGCGGTATAATCAATACACAAATTGCCAAGTGATAGTAAGCGTTTAACCCGAAACGCATGATATTTATAAGATGATCAAAATCAGACGAACAGGAACATCAGCAACACATACACAACCATTGCCCTCGCAATGGAGGCTCAGCGAGATGAGGCAAATTCGCCATAAAAAGAACGAATTCCATCAGACCAACACGCGCACAAAACAACCATTGCCTTTACAATGGAGGAGTAAACTATGTCTCCAAAGGAATCCGAACGGTTTGCACATGGCTAGACTCAACAGTCCAGCTGCATGCCGAGACACGCCCGTCCAAAGCCGGAAAAGGAAGTGAGTTTGTTCGCTTACGCAAAAATTTGTACAAATTTGTAAAAGTTTTTACTGGAAGGTGTTCGTTTACAAAAATACTCAGTAAGAAATAGTAAGAAGAGAGAGTAAAGTGACAGGTTGTTGACAAAAAACTTACAAGTTTTTACTGGATAAATTTTTGCTAGTAAGAATTTGTAAGAAAAAAAACATATGATTGAAAAAATATGAAGTGTGTTCGATTACTTTCCCAGTAAAGTCCAGTAAAAATTACTTAGTAACAAAATTACAGAGAGTAAGACAAATTTACAAAAAAGTAAACGAACGGAAAATTTGTAACAATTGGTAAAATATATAAAACAGCTGATTTTAAATAACAAATATTAAAAAAAAATCAACTGGTCATTATGGAAAAGATAAAAGTTAATTGAAATTTATAGTAATTAAATGTGCTAAAGTCCCAAAACTTATTTAACAAATTGTGAAAAGCAATCTAATTGTCGACCAGAAATAATTTAGAATGTTTTTTTTAATTTCTTCCATAGTTAATTCTTTAATATTTTGCACTTTGAATCCATAGACAATTAAAATTTAATTTAATATTTGTTTTTGTTTACTAAAAATACAAGCATATTTTTTCAATCATATGTTTTTTTCTTCTTACAAATTCGTACTGGCAAAAATGTATACAGTAAAAACTTGTAAGTTTTTTGTCAACAACCTGTCATTTTACTCTCTCTTACTATTTTTTACTGAGTATTTGTGTTAACGAACACCTTCCAGTAAAAACTTTTACAAATTTTTAAAAATTTTTGTGTTATCGAACACACTTATGCTTGTATTTTTAGTAAACAAAAAAAATATTAAATTAAATTATAATTGTTTATGGTTTTAAAGTGAACATTATTAAAGAATTAACTATGGAAGAAGTTTAAAAACATTCTAAATTAATTCTGGTCGATAATTTCAATATATGTTTTATATATTTTACCAATTGTTACAAATTTTCCGTTCGTTTACTTTTTTGTAAATTTGTCTTACTCTCTGTAATTTTGTTACTGAGTAATTTTTACTGGACTTTACTGGGAAAGTAATCGAACACACTTATTGTTAAAGTCAACTGTTGTTGTTATGTAAACGACAACAATTTTTGTGTTGTTTATGCAATCGAGAAAAAGTTAAAAATTTAAATAGAAAAATAGAGTTGTCGACTATCGTTAAGGTGTACTTTGTGAATCACTTAATCGTTAGTGCAAACAACAAAAGTTGTCAATATATTTTGCGATTGTCGGATCGTTAAAAATTACTGAATCGCAATACTGAGCTGTTGATATCTCATAAGAGGGTGGCGTGACTAACTGTGTCAAATGCTTTTGACAGGTCAATCGCAACTAGTCTATGGCTTATATAGCTGCGGTCATTAAAATAATAGCGCTTTAATCTTTGTTTTTCGATGTTGTGCCATATGTTCATTTTATCTCCGTTTTTTTATTTTTATTTTGTCAAAAATACGCTTTTCTACATTTGAGATTGTATTTTAGTAAGTGCACCATACGATGATATACATAACTTCGATTTTATCTTCACTTCATTAAAAGTAATCGGTCATAAAAATAGTACTATACTTCCCAAAGAAAATTATAAAAAGAGTATGTCATTTATGTAGTTACTAATAATATATACATTTTCAACCTTTTTACTAGAAATTTGTTATTTAAACCAAATCCTTGAACAGAACTGTAAAGAGACTATTTCATAAACCATTCATGGTTTGATATTTCCTGTTAAATAAATTCGCTTCTGCGTCCGTGGCGAGGATAGAAATTTCGTGGTGGCTTGTGAGTTAATAAATTTTAAAGTACATTGAGTTTGGATGACGAGTCGTCGATTAATTAAATTGATCCGATTACCAGCAAGTTAATTTTTTTCAAATAAACACATGTATCGAGCAGATTTTGAAAAAAAATTGTGAATTCTAATCTATTTTGCAATGATTGATCAATTCAGGTTGAAATAATTTATAAAGCTGTTGTTATTATTATCTACTACTACTACTATAACGTACCTTCAGCTTGCAGAAACTAGCCAGAACAGCTTTTTTTAAAGAAACTCTATATTGTGAATGCACACTTCATGCAACATGTATTTATTTATTTTATGGTCATGTCACTTTCATAATGTTGGCAATACTAGTTCGCATGACAAAGTGAATTGGGGGAGTCCCCTATTTGTTGTATATGTGTGTTTGTATGTTGTTTCATAGACAAACGTTTTAAAACATTTGTTTATTTTCATTTTGTTCTGTAATTGCTATTTGCGACTTTGGCTACCGTGAATTTAATTTAAAAAGTTTTACTGTGGTCTGTTTTCAAAACTTACAAATTGGAATAAGAGTGCTAGATTCTTATAAAGACTGCATGCAAGTGCTTCAAGTGTTATAAACTGAAAAAACGTTACCAATACCAAGTAAGTTTGATTACAAGATTTTATTTTACATACTCATTTTAATTAATATTATAGAATTTAATAGTTTCTTAAGACTTCACACCTGTCACATACTAAATTTAATTAAACTGCCTTGTTTACGGATTTAAGTTGCGTATATTATTAATTTTATTTAAATAGATAGGTAAGTGCGTACTTGTCAAATGTTATTTGTAAGCTTTAGGTCGCACTTGATACGATTATTTAAATTTTTTTAGGAACAAAATGTCGGAGGGTTCCTTAAAGGAAAAACATCTAAGTGGTTCGGAAAAACGTAAAAAGCGGCAACAAAACCTTTTTCAACTCGGATTTAGTCGTAAACTAACGGAAAATCCACCTTATGCGTTTCCAAGTTTGCTTTCTTGCGAATGACCTGAACAAGCTGGCTAGGATCAAAAAACAACTACTTTATTGAGTGCAGAGAAAAATGAGGCTGAGACCGAGGTCAAATTAATACATCAAAACGTTGTCCATATATGAGAAGAATACCAGAATGACATTGGCTTAAGGCAAAATACAAGATCTTTGGTGTACTAGAGACGCTAATGAATGTCAAAACTTTGAGAGTGATTTTACTGCTTCAAGCCGACAATACGAAGATACCAAAAGATTTTTTTCGCAATCAATGTTTTTTCGGAAGCATATAAGTGGCGGTAAAATCAAACGAGAGTGGTTCATGTATTCTCCGTCTACTGGACAAGTATACTGTTTTCCATGTTTATTTTTGGTGAAGCTCAAAGCCAATCACATTTTCAAACTGAATTTTCTGATTGGAAAAATGCGTCGCACAGAATTCAATCGCATGAGAATAATGCAACGCACCGTATTCACGGACGAATCGACACCTCTTTGGAAATTGCACTTAACAAAGAAAGAGAATATTGGATAAAAGTTTTGCAAAGAGTGGTCTCAGGGATTAAGTTTTTATCATCCCGTGGATTAGCATTTCGTGGACATAATGAAATTCTTATTTCTCAACATAATGGCAACGTTTTGGGAATTTTAGAGTTAATCGCGGAGTACGACCCATTCCTCAGTGCGCATTTAGCCAAATATGGTAATGTAGGTAAGGGAAAACAATCATATTTGTCTTCAACAATTTGCGAGGAACTTATTGAAATATTGGGAAATATGGTTTTAAAATTCATTGTAAATGAAATTATCGAAGCCAAATATTTCTCAATAAGCGTCGATTCGTCACCAGACATATCTCATACTGATCAGTTGACTGTAGTGCTGAGATACGTTATGTCAAATGGAGAAGTAGCAGAACGTTTTCTTACATTTATTCCTATAGAAAGCCACAAAGGGAAAGAACTAGCCACCACAATTTTAAATTTTTTAAGCCAATATTGTATTGTAATTGTATTGTAATCTTTATTTAATAAATGAAAATAAATAAAGTAGGTAATTCATAACAATGACTTATAGTCGTCTGTTATATAATATATATATATAACATTGAAATTAAAAATTTGAGAGGCCAGTCTAACGATAACGAGTCAAATATGTCTGGTTGTTATAATGGCCTACATACGCATATTAGGAAAATAAATCCCCTCGCACACTACGTTCCATGTGCATTCACTGAATTTGGTTGGAGTACGTGCTGCGGAGAGCTGCGTTGGAGCAATTTCATTCTTCGGTTTTGTACAGGCACTTTACAATTTTTTTTCGGCGTCAACTCATCGGTGGTCAATTATGCTCAAACATCTTGAAGAAGCTCATGAACGTATGCAATACTCGTCATTAGTTCGGAAAAAGAGTATCTGATACAAGATGGTGTGCAAGAGCTGACGCGACTAAGGCTTTATCAAAAGGTTACTATAGTTTCCAGAAAGCGTTGCAGTCTATTGCTGACGATGAGACAGACATAACTAGTGATTCACGAGACCAAGATTCTATTGAAGGACTTGAAAAAAAGGAAATTCTGTAATGGCAGTATTCTGGGCTGCCATACCAGATCGAATCAATGGCGTCAGTATATCTCTACACAAAAACACTATCGATCACTTAAAATCGCTTTTATATTTTTTACATTCACATCGAGAATTATTTGATGATTACGAGATAAAGGCAAGTGAGAAAACAAATATCGAATATAGTGATAAAAATCAGCGTGTGCGAAGAAGAAAAATGCATCACGATGACGGATCTGCAGAAGACGTTATACACAGAGGAAAAGAGAAGTTAAGAATTCAAACTTATTTGCCTGTACTAGACATGTTGTGTTCAAAGTTGTCGCCGCGACTAGAAGCTTATCGGGAAATCAATTCATTGTTTGTGTTTTTAACAGATTTCTCGACCAAGTCCAACAATGAAATTAGAGAGGCTTGTAAAAAGTTTATAGACGAGATGGTTCAGTTCAAGTACTTCATCTTACAATTAGAGGATGCCGGAAAAGATAAAATTATACCTGCCGTGAAATCATATAAATTGATTTTTGGTAAAATGGCACAATCAACTTTCCCTAATGTAATGACAGCACTGCAAATATATAGAAGTCTGATGATTACAAATGCCACGGGTGAACGTAACTTTTCCAAATTAAAACTAATCAAAACTTTCTTCGTTCATCAATGTCTCAGAACCGTTTAAACTCATTGGCGATAATGGTGATTGAAAATTATATATTGGAAAAGGTTAACTTTCAAGATGTTTTAAACGATTTTGTATTAAAAAAGTAAGAAGAGTTCATATTTAAACATATTGTACTTTATAAAACGATTTAATAAAAAAACACGCATATATTCCTTTCATTTGTTTAATTTTTTTTATTGAATAGGGTGATGTCATACCTTCGTAATGTAACAAAAAAACAGCGTTATTATGAAAAAAAATACATTGTAGTAGAAAAAAATATGTTTTATGAAGTATTAAAAAAAGTGAAGGGGCCCCTAGACATGAATTAGCTAGAGGCTCCGACATAGTTAATCCGGCCCTTGGTACATATGACAATTTCAATTTCGTACGACCCAAGTAGACTTCGCTCTTATATAACCCAATAAATATATACAATTTTAAAACAAATATGTATGGCTTTCATATGTATTTATAAATAGGGACTTTCTTGATCTACATTACTTTTTATTATAATGGCGAAGATGTCTTTCAATAGTTTATGTACAAAAAGTGGCGTTAAACACGCCTTATAAATCACGCATTTTTAATAAAAGACTGAAGTCACGTATACACTTTAGTAATTATGTCGCATTTTTCGTTAAATTCTTATTTCAGCGGACTTGATCAAAGTCTATTTGAGTTTTTTAATGAATAACAATTTATAATTTATGATAAACTTACATTATTAAGCGCTTGTGTGCTTATTTATGGCATTTATTTATCAGTTTTTTATATTATTTGAATTTTTGCAAGAAGTGTTGAAAGCGACCTCTTGCGAATAAAAATAAAATGCATTTTGCTGTTTTCTTAGCATTTGGTAATAAAAAAGAAAATCATACCATTTTATTTTGGTTAGTTCGACTTGATAGATTCTTTTTATAAGATTATTAGAAGTACTACTATTTTTATTACTATTTTGATTGTGTTTAATGTTACTATTTTGAAAAAATTAGCAATTTAAAGAAAAGTAGTGGGCAGATTAAAAAATTAATTTTCAGGGTAAAAACTTATCAAATAACACTATTCGCGGATATAACATTTGTTTTGAATCTGAAATATTTTTCAGCTTTTCTAAATTCATAATGGGCACTACTATTTTTGTGACCGCAACTGTATATGTGGTTATATCAGTTAAAGCTGTTGTAGTGCTGTGGAGAATGTGAAATTCATGCTGATGTTATGCTGCTGGTAGGTGTTCTGACAATATGCGGAGGAGAAGTGCCTAGGTGTCTTTACGACCTTTGACAGTAGGGAGAAGAAGAATATTACTCTCATGACCGCTCTCATTTACCCTATTTTCAAGTACGCGAACGCTTTTTGGTTAAATTGAGTATGTTGAGTACGCGAACACAACTAATGTCAATTAAAAAAAATTCAATGTCAATGATAAATTCCCAAGTATGCTTTCAACAGAATTTTTTTCTATTGTTGTTTATATTATTTATTTATTTATTTTATTTTTTATTAACAGGGTTACGGAAAAGCAGATCATGCTGAATCGAAGAAGATCTTAGCTACAAAATACGCTGATTATAACATTGAAATATCTGATGAAGGCTATTAATTTATATGTTTTAGGCTGAGTGTTTTGGAAGTGGATTGACTTTTAACGTGGTTAAACGTAGTTTGAAAGTAGAATAGGGCTTCCGAAAAGTAGATTATTTTTATTTATTTCAATTGAGACCAAAATAAAAAAACTACACATTTTTATTAATAAATTTGAAAATGCCTAATTTTGTTTTGAATAATTCCATTAGCGTACTTTTCTCAGACAAGTCCAGTAAAAATTATGCTTGATTCACACGCTATCCATATCAGACCAGATGGAAATTACCCACGGTACAAATAAAATAGTACTGGGAGTACACTGATTTTCTCAATATGCCGGTACCACGCAAAAAGTGTGTTACCAGTGCTGTTTTCTGCAAATTTAAGACGTTGTTTAAATTAGAAATTTCTTTTAAATTTGGTTAGTTAATATGCAGTGGAATATCGGTTTAACGAATAATCGATTTAACAAACTCTGATTAAAAATACATCAAAGATTTTATACTGAATTCATTAAATCAGAACAAAAAAATCATAAATTTAGTCTCTGCTTATCGAACAAAAATATAACAATTTAAACTTAAAAAAGATATGTAATACAAGTAAAATAAGCTAGAACAAGACAAAACAATTAATAACACACCTCGACAAGCTTTATTATTTTGAATGCCGATATGTAATTTATATCGTCTTTAATTTCCTGATTCCAAATCTGGCATCCAAAATTTTCCATCACGTCACACTTTTGAGAAAACCGTGGTTAAAGTTGCCAAAAATTGCTATTTTTGTTGCCTTTTACTGCACGTTTGACGCTTTCTAATGATTCAAAATAAAGATAAATATTTAGATACACTTTACTCTTGAAAATACCTCAATGATATTTTCTAAAACTGATTGTTAAAATAGCGTACAGATACATTTATCAAATGAATTCGACAAAAAAATATAAATACAATTTTAATATATTTGAGAAAAAGGATTATTAGTTCGTACAATTTTAAAGATATCTTATATTTGCAATGCAATTTAAAGAAAGTTGGTGTAATAATTTTACCGTTTTTCGACTACATTAAAAAAGGAAAGTTTAAAGTTTATATCGTGATCCTTAAATAAATGTCAGATGGTAGGATGAATGGCCTAAACTATTTTTGAAAATGCAATAATTTTTTGATAGAGTATTTTTCAAATGCATTTTTTCCTATACATTTTAAAAGTTTGTTAACTCATAATAAAGAAAAAAATTTAAATATATCTACCATTGTAATAGGAATGCTTAAGCTGTTTGGATGCGGTGTGTACGCAACTTCAAAAATGGTTAAAAACGCTATTATTCGCGTTTTTAATTGCGGTTTCCTCAAAATTGTTTCTAGATGGGAGGGAATGTTTGGAAAACGGGCGTTACCGCGTAACTCGATTCGAAAAAAATTTTCAAATTCTTAAATCTGCCACTTATTGTAAAAAAAATAATCTTTATATAAATGCTCGGTTTTTTTTCTTTTTTAACCCCAAATCCGGACACATTTTTTTTTTTTTTTTCCGTAAGGTGCTAAACTGCACTTCAGCCAATGCTCCTTTTTTCTATATTAATGTTCTTAAGAACATTAAAATAGAAAAACGGAGCATTTTTTTTTTTTTTATTTAATTCATTTTATTGTAATTTTAAAGCCCATGGGGCCAATTTAGCAAAATTACAAAGACAACTTACTAGCTAATGTGCATAATAATAATATATTAAAAATTAGTGTCCGACCGAACAGTTCGGCCAGAAAATGCATTTGGTCTGTATTCGGTATTTTAAAGCATTATGGACAAATTTGGCGGATGGAAAAATGTTTATTGGGCTGATTAGATGCTATTTTGAGTGGCAAATTTGAAGAAAAGTCTGTAGTTAAGCAATGAATTCACTGTTCGGCCTCAGAAAGTTCGGCCAAATTGAAAATAGTTCGGCGGCCGAACTTTTAACTTTATAGCTAAACTTCGGCTTTTCTCTTAAATTTTATACACAAAATCGAATTAAATCAGCTCAACAAACATGTTTCCAATACCAAAATTTGTCATCATTGCCTCTAGATATCAAAAAACCGACAAAATATAGGTTTTTGGCCGAACTGTTCGGTCGGACACTATTAAAAATACATAAAAATATAAGAATATAAGAAACCCACTCAGCGATAGTTATTTTATCAATGAATAAAAGTATTTACTTCATATTATAAACTCTGTTAATATCTGAAGTATAGGATCCTCGTGCTCTATTTAAATAGACAATATTTACAAGTCGATGTTTTATTTATAAAAAGTATTGAGAAATCATGAATCTGTGATTTGTGCTTGTTCATAAGCAATAAGACGACGCCTCTGCAAAGCATATGAATTAGAAAATGATTTAAGCGCTCTCGACAGAGCGTTATATAATTTAGCCACTCTTACAAAATATGCTCTATCTAATATCGTAGTTAGCTTTGATAACAAAATCTGTTTAGATCTACTAAATCTAAATCGATTTATAAAGCCGGAAGGATAGCCGTTCTTAAATATTCTGTAAAAGAGAAGATTACGAATCTTGATAAAACTATTAAAACTACATCCCAGAAAGTCTTGCACATAAGAAGATATATGATCACGGTTTCTTAGTGAATAAACATATCTAACAACACGGTTGAAAAGTAACGATAATTTTTTCAAATTAAAACCAAATTATACCTCAATACCATTAGTAAAGATAGGCATAACCATAGCATGGGCAATTCTTCTCTTAACTGCTAATGTAATATATAAATTAGTGCAATACAGCTTCCTTAAAACATAGTGAACTCTAGATGATATCGAATTAATTTGGTAAACAAACTTTAGTTCGCTATCAATAACCACATCCAAACAAGACAACCTATCTACAAACTCAATTTCCGTAGGTCCAACAAAAATTGATATATTATCCCTATACGAGGACTTTCCAAAAAACAAAGTCTTGGTCTTATTTGCATTGATTACCAAACCATTCCGATTCATCCAATCAACTGTCTCATTATCATAAAAGTTAATGTTTGACTGAAAAACATCTAAAAATTCCTTATCACCCGATATCATTTTTTTTTTTTTATAGATTATTTATTAGATTTACGAATTTGAAAATATTTTTTCGAATCGAGTTACGCGGTATCCCCCCATGTTTGGAATCAGCGAGACAAAATCTATATAAAAAATTTTTAACTAAATTGAGTTTTCCTAATTTTGTAACAGTGTGTACACAAAAAAAATCGCAAGGTTCCGTTCTTTCTTCCTCGCTCTTATCTTTATAAATTACCTTTTAGGCCAAACTTCATATCATATCTACTCTTTCGCAGATGACAGCAACGTTTGTCATTTCTATTCCTTAGATCATAGGCCGAGTCTTTTGGCAATTGGGGGCATGAGGCATAATATGAATGACGCACTCAATGAGGACCTTTCAACAATCTCTGAGTGGGGTCGTGCGAATAGGGTCGATTTCAATGCGTGCAAGATTCAATGTTGTTTGTTGACCCACAAGCGGGACGTATGGTCATCAATGTCATTTGTACACGTGGGAGGTGTCAATATTGAGGAACTTGGTGGTCTTGATTTTCTAGGCATGAGAATAATCCAATGAGATGTCCGATGGAATAATCACATTATTCAAGTGTCGAAAGAAGCATTCAAGTGTTTGGGTTTTCTTAACTAATGCATAGACTATTTCACTTCATCCGATCTTCTCATTAATTATACCACCTATATTCAGCCGAAACTGGAATACAACTCCCATATTCGTCCGAAACTGGAATACAACTCTCATATGAACCGGGTACAGGGGAGGGCGTCGGCGCTCATCAATGACAGTAGGGTAACCAGATCTATTGACTCATTGGAGCATCGTCGAAATGTGGGTTGCGTTACACTGGTTTATCGATATTACCATGGAAGGTGTTGTACTGAGATAAGTAAATTTATACGTAGGGCCCGGGTTTGTGCTCGGAATACTCGCTTATATACTAGACCACATCCGTTTGTTGTCGATTGGCCAGTGTATCGTACAACGCATTATAGGGACAATTCGTTTTTTAGTCGTACTATATGTAAGTATGTCTAATAAACTCCCCGCAGAAGTCTTTCCTGTCATTTACAATTTAGTGAAATTTAAGTCAAATGTCCACAGACACTACTCTCTCTCCACCCTCCTTTAACCTAGCTTCCTCTCACCAACGCAATGCTCTGCATCAGTAGGGTATCCCCTGAGCGTTGATTCAAATAAATATAAAAAAATATAATAGATGTAATTTCCGCATTTTAAAAATAAGTAGAAACATATTTAAATTAAATTGAAAACAAACTTGGATTTCAAAGCTGTTCTTTGTATTTAATTGAATGTTGTTTCTACTTTTTCTAAATAAGCAATTAACATCACCGATTTTCTGTGGTTGGTTATATATATACCTGATCAAATCTTGAGTTTATTGTGGGTGGTGGATTAGAATAATCCTGAAGATGACCTAGTCGCTTAGATCGACACTTCCTCTTGCGCTGATCCCCACAAGATTTTTTTTCATTTTATCTTACATTTATTAACAATTAGTATTTGTAATAGTAACATTTAATTTTGATCTCGAAGCTGACAATTCAAAATTAAATAAAATAAACAATTTTAATAAATGTAATGAACGAAAATCTACAAATCGTTATTTTAAGGGACATCCTAATATATACTCAAATATTCATCCATTCTGGTGGGACCACTTGAACGATATTATTTCCTCGACTTTACAGGAACAAGTAACAAGAATTATTCACAAACAGGATCGATTTTTCTCTGTTACTTGGGGTTGAAGCTGTGTGTGCATCAGTGCCGCAGTGTAAAAGATTTTCTTCAACAAAATTCTCCCAATCTGAACCGCTGTCACTTTCATCAACATTAGTGTTTTGTGTTATAAGACGTTTTTTACTCGAGTCATCTTCGCTTGGTGTTAAACTATGAACCGAAGACCCACCTAAGGATGAACACAACTGAGTGTCTTCGTCATAGGAAATACTACGTTGTGTATAAGTACTAATGCATGAAGTTGCTTCCTTCGAACCGCTTGCTGTGGGTGCAGTAGTTAAATGTTTTTGCTTAACAATTGAAGATTCAACTTTTTTCAATTCTTTTGCCGCATCCAATTGCTCATCATGAGTAAACGTCATTGGTTCTAATATTTCTGGTGGGACCACTGGAACGATATTATTTCCTCGACTTTACAGGAACAAGTAACAAGAATTATTCACAAACAGGATCGATTTTTCCACATACAAAAAACATGATGTTATATCCTGTATGATAGAAGGCTGTATATCAGGATGTGTCTAACTAGTCTTAAAAAGAAGTAACAATTATAATTTGATAGTTTTAATTGAAATTTCTTTATACTTTAAAGGTTCAATTTTTTGAACAAATTTAGTCATGTGTATAAAATTACTAAAATGTTTTATTAGAAATGTTCTAAAGAAAAGTTTGCTACAAGGTGGCGCAAAAATAACCTTCCTATGTTTTTTGGCTGTAATTAAAAAAAAAAATGAAAAACTTTGATTCTTCTTGTGGATTATTTTTATTTGGTATTTTAATTTTTTTTACATCAAGTCGAGAATATGATGCCATGTAAATGGCCGCCGCCACAGTTGATTGTCATTTCAGCCCTTTTTATGGCATTTTCCATCACTTTGACCAAAACTTCCGGCGATAGGTCCTCACATTCTTGACGGATATTGTCTTTAAGAGCTGCAAGAGTCTGAGGCTTGTTGACATAAACCCGCGACTTCAAAAAGCCCCACAAAAAGAAGTCTGGAGCTGTCAAATCAGGCGATCTTGCTGGCCAGTGCAAATCGCCAAAACGGGAGATTAGGCGCCCGGGAAATGCATCCTTCAGCATATCGGTTGTGGCACGTGCAGAGTGTGCCGTTGCACCGTCCTGTTGGAACCACATGTTTTCCAATCCCAATTCATCAAGTTGCGGCAAAAAGAACTCGTTGATCATTGCTCTGTAGCGCTCGACGGCGCTTCCATGACATCCTCGGCTACAGCAGCAATATTCTCTGCAGAACGGCTACTCGGGGGTCTGCCACGCCTGGCAGCTTCTCGTGTTGTTCCAGTCTCTTCGAGGCGAGCGGCTAAACGTCGCAGTGTTTCACCAGTAGGCGTTAGACGGCCAGGAAATCTGCGACGAAATTCACGTTGTGCCAAAGTCACCGACCGATTATTGGTCAAATAAATAGTCACCAATATTCCGCGTTCTGGAGCAGTGTAGCGTAACATTGTTTATTAACGTGTATTTCGCATGTGTTTACTACACAAATGTCAAAACAAAACTGACATTAGGGCCAATCGCAAAATTTATAGCATTTTCTGATAGGAGGATTACTTTTGCGCCACCTGTTAGATAACACAAAAATTTCTACAAATTTGTACTAGTTTTTACTGGAAGGTGTTCGTTTACACAAATAATAGTATAAACAGATTAAAGTGACAGTTTGATGCCAAAGAACTTACAAGTTTTTACTGGATAAGCTGTTTTATCTATTTTACAAATTCTTTTAAATTTATAGTTCGTTTACTTTTTTGTAAATTTGTCTTAATCACTGCAATTTAGTACTGAGTAATTTATTCGATTCGAAAGGAAATTCGATTGGAGCAGAATTTTCACATTGAAAATAAGGTAATTGTACTATTAATATTAATTTGTAAAAATGTTAGAAACGTGTAGACAATGATCTAGTAAATGCGAAAAGTAAAAAAAAAAGTTGGACTTTTAAGTACGGATATCATTTTACAAGTTTTAAAATTTCCGAATTCGAACAAAAATTTTCGAATTGAATTACATAATAACCCCCTGGACTTTACTGGAAAAGTAATCGAAGTTTGTTGTATAGACGGTTGAAGAGGGGGCGCGAATAAGGGTACACAGACCATTACTTTATTGCTCAGGAGACGGTAAAAACTAAGAAAATGTTAAAAACTTGATATTTTTAAAAAAAGATAAGTAGAAGTTGCAAAAATTTTAACTGAAAAATTAGCAAAATATGGAAAAAGGGTATTATCCGGTTATGAGGAAAATTGGACTGTATATAAGTATTTAGTAGGTTTTTAAAAAAATAAAAGCTTTGTTTTACTTTTGTATTTTTAAAATTGTGCTAAAAAAATATAAAAAAAAAAATATAAAAATACTACCAAAAATTGAACCGTGATAAATTAGCTGAAAAAAAAAATAACCAGTGCGACCGTTTAGATAACAAAAACAGGAATATGACTAGAAGAAAACATCTGACCGAAAAGATGTCGTTATATACCGAATGAGCCTCAAGAATCGTTTTAAAACTTCCGTCGAAATAAGAAAAGATCTCGAAAAAGAGCATCAAGTTAACATTAGTGTGGAAACGGTTCGCAGACGACTACGGGAATTTGGACTTTATGACAGTAGACCAGCAAAAAAAACCTCTCCTGGCACAGAAAATGAGAGCTAAACGGTTGGAGTGGCTCAGAATGCACCTGCAATTGAACGCTTGACCAATGGAGAAATGTTATATGGTCTGATGAGAGCAAGTTTAACTTGCACTATGCAGACAATTTTCCGTACGTGAGACGTTTTCGAGGAGAAAGACTAAAAAACACGTTTGTTATTAGAACGGTCCTTTGTTCTTTATGGATTTAATTATGAACGGAGAAAAATATGGCAGTCATAATGGGTTAATCGTGCCTGTTCAATTTGTTTAGTCGTGCCAATCAATACGGACCAATCAATACGGCTATCTTTCAAGATGACTGCACCATGTCACCGCGCAAAATCGGTAAGTTTTGATAAGTAATATACTATCTATATATCCCCATGTATGTAGCTTAAAATTATAAAATTATCCTTCAGATATTTTTTACAGGTGCAAAAAATATTCAAGGACATCGGTATTTAATACATGGATTGGCCTGGAAACTCGCCGGATTTAAATCCTATCGAACATTTATGGCACGCGATGAAACGTAAAGTAAATCTGCATAAGTCACAGAGTCAACTGGAGTTAAAAAGAATTTTGGAAAATGTCTGTGAAAATGAGATTTCAAACAGTGAATTGCAAAAACTTGTTGAGTCAATGCCTGCCCGAATCGATGATGTTATAGCCGCCAAAGGGGGGGTTGACATCTTATTAGACTTAATATTACAATAATATTTTATTAAAAGTTGTATTTATTCGACCTTTCAGTTTAAATTAAACAAAATAAAATAATAATATTTTATCTAATGTTCAAGTAAACAACCATCTTTATTTTTATATCGTTTAATATTAAAAGTATTTTGAAAACCGAGATAAACATATCGCACTTGTTCAACAAGAGGGTATTAACTCAAAATTTTAAAATTTTCAGTAGAGTCAAAAAACTGTTTATGGCCACCTGTTAACAAAATTTAAAAATTCAATCATATCATAATAAGCAAATTCCATTTGAAAATATATATCGAGGGCTTATATTCAATACCGTCTATCTACAAAAACACAATTTTTCAGGAGAGCCAAAAAAACTGTTTTATTCGCAAATAAGCAACAATTTCGATGAACTCATCTTCTACAATATTAACAGAATGTGTCTAATAAACGTTCTAACTAAAAAGTTTCTTGAAATTCGCGTTATTTTAGCTTCTATGATAGAAAGACGGTATTGCCTCAAAAATGAAATCATTGTGTTGGAAAATAATATGTAGATAGACGGTATTGCCTTATTTTAAAATACAGTTTGCATTACGGTTTTTGTATGGGGACCCCGAAAAAGGTGGGAGATAGGGGGTCGATATGTTCACAAGAAATGTTGGGGATAGAAAAATAGTAGGACCTGTTCTAACATTTGAACCCTTCAGGGAGCTAGGGGTTGTTTTTGACTAGTTTTTGTTTGTTTTTGGCATGGGTGCCTCAAAAAGGGTGTCAGATAGAGGGTAGGTGTGTTCAGAAGAATTGTTTAACCAGTTTAAATTCAAAGACAATGTTTTTTATATTTTTTTATTATAATTTTTACTGCGCGTGGCTAAGATTATCATAGAAGTAGTGATACTCCTCTGGAATTACCGCCTTTAACTCCTGTAAATGTTTCCATTTGTTTTGCTGAATTGGTAGTCGACCGGTATACAATTGTTTTGGTTCTATGTGACCTTTATATTGCTTTATTCTAATAGGTAGTTCAGTGTAATTATGATCAAAATTCACATTAAACTTAATGGTACCACTTGGGGAATATAAGAGAGATCTTAGTTGGGATACTGTCGGATCATTTTTTGCTCGACCAGGTCTAATACTGGAAAATCGAATAAGGTTCGTATCCTTATAGTTCTTAAAAAATCATACTTTAAATGTAATGCATCAAATGGCATTTTAATAATTTTGTTCTTGATTTGACTGTTTTGCGGGCATCTTTGGTTACCCTGACGTAGTCGTATGGCAAATATATGGTTTGATTTTTCAACTTAGCCTCTATCTTTGCATGGGCACTGTCACACTCCATCTGGGTGTGTCCTTTCTGCAAGTATTTTTGTTCTATGATCAATCAATGTAAAAAAAAAAAAAAAATAATAATCTCAAAAGAATTTATAAAATGAATTTCTCACTACGAACAAAAAATTGCTTTTAATTTTTTCGAATAAAATCTGAAATATGGTAAAAATGTCAGAAAAGCAATAGGTAACTTATGCCTGATTTACAAGTGATTTTTGCAACGTCTGTTTTTCATGTCTTTTTTAGTTTGATGGCGAGCGGGGTAGAAAAAAATCATTTTCATGTAAATGCAAATGATTTTTGGAAGCAACTGCTAAAGCAAATTAAGAAAAACAGACGTTGTAAAAATCACCGTGTGAATTGGGCATTCGATTTTAAATCGAGGTGAAGTGGTCAATTTCAAATCAGTATCAAATTAGTATATTCTTGCCTGTGTTTTTGAGTTTTTTGCGTTTGAATTCATTTATTTGCATACTCATTTGTAGCTAGAAAATAACATAAAGGGCACACCACCGCATACACAGCGTATTATGGTAGGTATTGATCGTTCGACAAGAGAAGTATGTATCCGAAAAACGAACAGTGAATAAATAGATATCAAACAGAGAAATAGCCTGAAATTAAATAAAACGACAAAATTCTATGATGTAGATAGACGGTATTGCCGTCATAAAATTCATAAATAAGTATCTTTGTAGATAGACAAATGATAAAATACAGGATATATAGTACTAAAAATAGTTTTTTTTCACTGAAATTTTTACAGTACATGCAGATGGGGTCAGAGATGAGTTTGGCATAAAAAAAAAATTTCGTGAAAATGTAGATAGACGGTATTGAATATAAGCCCTCGATATACATTGTTTTTGTTTTAAATTTTACCACTCATTGCAAAAAAAATCAATTTTTTGAGTTAATACCATTTTTTTGAAATTTTATCGATTTAAATTTATAGAATAAAACAAATTTTATCAACAAAACAGTATCAACTCAAAATACAACCAAATATAAATAAAACATTTTGATTATTTTTAACATACATAAATAAAGGCTCAAATCAAAATAGTACATTTTTTATGAAAATATACGATTCATTTCTATTTGAACTTTTGTATTAACTCGAAATAATACCTTTTTGTTGAAATAAAGGTAATCACTACATTATCATGAAAATGGTCTCAAAAGTGGTTTTCGAGATGAAAGAGTAATCGGAATACGTTGAAATTTTTACAATCGATAGATATTGATGTTGTTAGTTGATTTCTTGAAAAAAGTGATATTTTAAAAATTTTGAGTTAATACCCTCTTGTTGATCAAGTGCGATATGCAAATAAAAATTATCCTTTTATTTATTTTATAAGAAAAAAAAGCAAAATACACTTTCGAAATCAATGAAGTTTTTCTAAAACGCGTATTATCTATATATATAAAATAGAATGTTTGTTTATTTGTTTGTTTGTATGTATGTACTTTATAGGAGACCAGACCACTGGACCGATCTTCCTGAAATTTTCACAGTATGTAACTGGAACTCCGGAATGGTCAATAGGATACTTTTTTTTTGGCCACGCCCACTTTTACGCCCACTATTTCATTATTTGAAATTGTATACACATGATGCTTTAGCCTTGGGATAGAAAGCTAAAATTTTCACCATGTGTTCTTTGGAACATGACAAAATTTCCTGTACTTTTACTTTTTAAAATTTTGCCCAGGAACGTGGTAAAAGGGGGGATAAAAGTGGGAAAAAGTCTCCCCATTAGCGGCCTCACCGAACCCTTTACGATAGATAGCTGAAATTTTTACCATATGTTCATTCGGGTATAACCCAACTTTCTGCAGTTTTACTTTTTGGAATTTTGCTCAGGAACGTGGTAAAAAAGGGGATAATAGGGGAAAAAGTCTCCCCCTCAGTGGCCTGACCATACCACTGGACCGATCTTCCTGAAATTTTCACAGTATGTAACTGGAACTCCGGAATGCTCAATAGGATACTTTTTTTTTGGCCACGCCCACTTTTACGCCCACTATTTCATTATTTGAAATTGTATACACATGGTGCTTTAGCCTTGGGAGTGAAAGCTGAAATTTTCACCATGTATTCTTTGGAACATGACAAAATTTCCTGCACTTTTATTTTTAAAAATTTTGCCCAGGAACGTGGTAAAAGGGGGGATAAAAGTGGGAAAAAGTCTCCCCATTAGCGGCCTCACCGAACCCTTTAGGATAGATACCTGAAATTTTCACCATATGTTCATTCGGATATAACCAAACTTTCTGCAATTTAACTTTTTGGAATTTTGCTCAGGAACGTGGTAATAGGGGAAAAAGTCTCCCCCTCAGTGGCCTCACCAAACCCTTTGGGATAGAAAGCTGAAATTTTAACCATGTGTTCTTTCTGATATGTCCCAACTTTGGAAAATTTACTTTTTACAATTTTGATACGTAACGTGGTAAAAAGGGGGATAATAAGGGAAAAAGTCTCCCCTTGAGCGGCCCGACCAAACCCTTTGCGATAGAAGGCTGAAATTTTTACCATATATTCTTTCGGATATGTCCTAACATTCTAAAATGTCACTTTTCCCAATTTTGCTGAGTGACGTGGTAAAACGGGGGATAATAATTTAATATTATAAAAATGACTGTTGGTTTGTTTGTTTGTTTGTGTGAGCATCACGTCCAAACGCCTGAACCGATTTTATTCAAATTTGACACATAGATAGTGGGCGGTCTGGAAGGAACTATAGGCTATATGAAATTTTTATATGATGGGCGTGGCACTTTTACGCCCACTTTTTCACTATTTTCGATATGGCTTTACCGATGCAATTGATATTTGGTACCCAGAAAGAGATGTCACAGATAAGCACTTTAAGTTATATCAAATTTAGATATTGTGGGCGTGGCACTTTTACGCCCACATCTTCACTATCTTCTATATGGCTGAACAGATTTTATTGAAATTTGGTACACAGATATTGGGATGACTAATAAGCACTATTTGCTATAATAGATTAAGACTTGGTGGGCGTGGCAGTTTTACGCCCACTTTTTGTTATCTTTTATATGGCTTAAAGGATTTTGTTAAATTTTGGTACACAGATAGTGGGCAAACTGAAAAGTAATATGTGCTGTATTTGATTTCGATAATTTTTTTAAGTAATAATTCATTATTTAGAAATAATCACCAGTGAAATAATATAGTTAAATATATAAAAATGCTTAATATTTTTTTACAACAAGTAAAACATTAAAATAGTGCTAAATTTGAATAACACTAATGCACAACTAGGTCTAAGGCACGCTAACAACGTAGCGGGCTGCGCCCGCTAGTTATCTATAAAAATCCATGTTCCAAAAATTTAGCATGTGGTCCAAACGTAAGCTGAGAAATTAAAAAAAAAAAATTGCGAAAAAAGAAGTGGTAAGATGTGCGTGACCGCAGGTGTAATGTGTTCTCCACCCTTAACATTAGTATGAACAGGGATAATTTAATTCCGTTATTCTGTTGGCGTTTTTGCACCTATTATATCCAAGTTAATATCTAATGTAGGCATCGCCTAAGGTAGGACTTCGCAAGTTGAAAAATAAAGTGTACCACGCTATGGATATTTCAAATAATTAAAAAAAAAATACATTTAGTATTTCGTAGAATTTTTTTTTATTAATATTGTTAAAAATCGATTTAAAAAAAATAATATAAGCAAATTGAACTGGTTTTTAAGTCTCCTGCGTAGACTACAATATATGTATGTATGTATGTATGAATTAAAAAGATTTGATGTAAATATTTTATCCTAAAGCAAAGAATGATAGTCTAAATGCCATTTCTACCATATTTTGTGATATATCAGGTCTATGGCAAATATATACCTCTTTAAGAGGTGATACAAATAATCTCCCAACAGCAATAAAATAAAATGGTTTGGAATCATTAGCGTCACTCACTCGTATAGTCATTCCATGCTCTTTAACAGGAACTAATTCTCTTCCGCTTGTGGGTCTTGAAACATCTCTTTTAAAATTTTTTGTTTTTTGTAAAACATTGTGTATTAAATGAAAAGCCTCGTACATTTCTCGAGCAAATGGAAACGTATCCTTACTAGATTTTAGTGGACAAAATACTGAACTGTTTGTACTATCCACATAAATGTAGTGAAAAATATTGTTTTTCCAGCCAGCCGATATTTTGACGGGTACCACATTACTAATTTCTTTCCACAGTGACTCTGTTACTTGGGGTTGAAGCTCTGCATCAGTGCCGCAGTGTAAAAGATTTTCTTCAACAAAATTCTCCCAATCTGAACCGCTGTCACTTTCATCAACATTAGTGTTTTGTGTTATAAGACGTTTTTTACTCGAGTCATCTTCGCTTGGTGTTAAACTATGAACCGAAGACCCACCTAAGGATGAACACAACTGAGTGTCTTCGTCATAGGAAATACTACGTTGTGTATAAGTACTAATGCATGATGTTGCTTCCTTCGAACCGCTTGCTGTGGGTGCAGTAGTTAAATTTTTTTGCTTAACAATTGAAGATTCAACTTTTTTCAATTCTTTTGCCGCATCCAATTGTTCATCATGAGTAAACGTCATTGGTTCTAATATTTCTGGGCGCTTGTTGGAAATCGACCAGAACATTGCTAACGATTCGATGCCACACTGCACCAAGTGATCTAAAGTCTCTTGAATTTCTTCTATGTAAAATAGAGATGGAACTACACGTTGATCTTCCACCACCTCTAATTCAGGTGTACAGAATATTTTTAGAATTACCGACAAAATCAGATGACCACGACCGCATACTGCCAAAAAATATCTGCCTGTACTATCTGGCAGCACAATTTCTTCCCATACATAAAGCTCTTTTGTATTTTGCTTGCTTACAAAATCGAAAACTCCACGACAACGCATATAAACTTCGATATAATGTCGCATATCCAGAGGCATTTGGGAAGCCAACATAAAGTGATTATAGTAAAGAACACTACCATAAATGAAAAATTCCCGATGCGTATGTAACGGTTCATCGTTCCAATTGCGATAGTCCATTGCTTCCATTTCACTAAGAGCATCAAATATACGCAATTGAGCCTCTTTTGGCAACGGCAAGTGCCTGGACTCTTTTAAGACATCTTCCAAGACGCTTCCGAATAGTTTGTTTCTTTTCGTGAGCATACGAACTCGCTGAACTTCACAAAAGTTGTACATAAACTGGCGAAAGTCGGTTTTTTTGAAACTGTCCAAATTCATATTGGGAAACATTAATTTTATATAAGTTAAAAGCTCATCGGCACGTAAATTCCCTTCGGAAAGTGGGACCATTGAACAGGGAAATGAATATAAAACTAAAAATCCATTCATGCTGCGATAGTAAACGAAATATTCAACATTTTCAAATGCTAATTTAGATGCTGAAGGTTTTGTTTTAAGCTCTTCACTTAATACAGCGTTTAGCGTAAGAAAGCTTCCACGAGCCTTGTACAGAAAGTTGCTGTTCGGATCCTCAGGATAGTGATAAAGTGAGTTTTTGTGTTCGTCATCTTGATAACATTCCGGAGGGAGGATAAGAAATCCGAACGTCATTATGGAAGATTCTACCGATGTTGTGGAATTATCTGCAACATTCTGTAATTTATCAAACATTTGTGCAAATTGCGCATAATTTTCAATCTTTTTTATATCACTACCACTATCGCCACCAACACCATTCACTTCAGGATTCTCAGATTTTAATGGTTCTTGAAATTTTAAGCAAACTTTTGTTGGTTCAATGAACTGCAATAACAATTCATCGATATTGCTAGTACGTATTTCAATGTCATCTAAAGTTTTAAACCAATCGCCCCTTGCTATCGGTATATGCTTTCCCTGTTGGAATAATGCTGGCATATCGTGTACAAATCCATCTACCATTAGACATTCGGGCTGGTCAACGAATGGTACAACATTAAAGCCCAAAATCGATTCAACAGCAGTGGAACGTCGACCAAATCGAAAACGGTCGGCGGATGTTATAACCAATTCAAGCGATTTACAACTTTCCTCAGACGTACTAATATTTGAAAACATTAAGTTCTTCTTTATTTCTGTGACTTCCTTAGATTTTGCATTTTGCTGCCTACGGGAAGATTTCTTACCCACTCTTAACGAAGAATCTCGAATAAATTCAATTTTACCTTCTCCTGATTTGCTGCACAATTCCTTGGGTATGTATTCCATATAAAACAGTGAGCCATCTTCGGAAACAAATTTTTCCCAATTTGCGACTTCGCTTCCATCACTATATGAATCTGTACAGGATTCCGAGTCAGACGTATAACTTTCTTCCGTCCCTCCGTCATCAATACACATAGGACGTTCTTGAATTGGTACATAATCATGAGATCTGCGCATTTTACCTTTAAGAATTATGAGTTTGTATATATATCTATATATACTGCGTATGTATATACTGAAGGGAAATCAATTGGCGCATGCGCATTCAATCGCTTTGCATTGTATACAAAAATTAATAAATTTCATAGACACAGATATATTAAGGACTTGTATTAACAATTTTAGTTTATTTTTATAATTATTTTTAAGATTTATGAAAATTTTACTCTCGTTGGTCTTTATTTACGAGTTGCCCAAGAATTTGTTGGCAACGCCAGACGAAGATTTTTACGGAAGTTTAATCAGAGTTCTGTCTACAAACGATCAACCACAGCATCATTTAAATAAATGATAATGCAGCCACAATCGCCAAACCACGTTCACACTAGATTGTTTAAGCTCTTTATTATATTCCAGGTGTGAATGCCGTCTTAAAGATAACTAAAACCTAGTTCATGAGAGTGGGGCATATAATGAAATGGTAAATATCAAAATCTCGAGACTTCGGTTCTGTAATAATGAATTTACACTTCCACGAAGTCTGGTTTAAAATCAAGTTAAATCCAGATACAAATCACCATCGTTTACATTATAAAATTTGGCAGGCAAACTGGATTTAGGTTTGAAAACAGCAACAAACAAAATAAATAAAATAACCTCAAACTAAATTGTTTCTAAAAAGTTTTTTTTGTTTGTTTACTCTTTTTTCCACAAGATGATGCCACATTTTTCTAATTATTCTTCCAAAATAGGGGAAAGCACAGTGTTGTATCGCTTCAACCTAATTTTGGACATAATTTTAAACCAGATTGTTCGACAATCTATTCATGAATTTGTATAGAAAATGTGGTTTGAAATAAAATTTCATAACCAGATTGTCATCAGAGTTCAGGCATAATGTAAATTCACTATAAGAGCACGTTCACATTTATAATTAATTTTTACCCTTCGTTGTGAACTGCCTCTATTGTGTTTCTTCTCTTATTGTGAATATATTCAAACTGTGAACGTTCTCTAAACCCAACAAAGTAAAGAATATGCAACACTGTATACCCATATTTTTTAGAACAAATGTTTTTAGTACATTAGCTTTTAGATATGTATAATATGGAAGTTCCTAAGTACTGAATGCACTCGATACTATTAAATGGGTAATAGATTCTACTCAGTACTTTTTATGGTTTTTTAAATGTGTACAATATTTTTCCCTTTTATTTTTGCGCAATAAGAATCAAACGCGTTTTGATAATTTCCAATATATTGCACATTCTTCCAATGTGAAATACACACTAGTAAATTTTTGCACATTAACTGAAGTTGCACAAGAATATTAAGTAGTGCATGGGTAACGTAAGAATCAAATGCTGTTGATTTTTCCCAGCCTTTCAATATGAGATACACACATGGGATTTTCACAGAATATTGCGTGGTGTAATACTGTGTTTCCACTGAAACTGTTTGGGACCTGTTTTGAAATAAAACATGTTTTGTAAATGTTTTCCCATACATTTTTTTTTTTTTATTATCAAAGTACATGTTTTAATCAAAACACGTATGTGGAAACATAGTACATAAGGATACCTTAAAAATAGCATAAATAGTTTTCGAAAGGTGTACTAAGTGCTGTCCTATCAGCTGGTCTGAGCTGGTGAATAATGTGGCCTGACTGTTGACGTTGCCGGTATGCTCGCGTATGCGCGGCTATGGCTCGCCGGATTGGAAGTATTTCTTGTCAACAAATCTGGTCGACTAGACAGACAAAAAAATCATACCGGGCTTAAAGTGGCTCAAAGATCTAACAAGTCCACGAAAAATCAAACAAAATAAATAAGAAGCAATGGAAAGACAAAGTAAAAAAGGAACGCAAAATAAAAAAAAGATAACCAAAAAGTGTGAATGCACCAATATACGATACTGCCCTAATAGTTCTATCTCAAAAATGTAGGTTGGCAGATGTTGTGCCAACTAAGGCGGCCCCTCCCAAAAAAGATCGTCGTAAAACTCACCATAACAACCGTATGCCATTTCACAGGTTGTCCCAAATTCACCTGTACTTACCTTTGTCACCCTTCTACCACCTGATAAATAATTTATTCACTCATTGTTTAATTTTTTCTAAAACGTTATAAAAATTTAATTTTATTTATAAGCAAAAGCATTTTATACATATGCTTAATTATTAATTCTTCATTTCTTTTTAATTTAAATTTTTGAAATTAAGCAAAATATTTTGTTTAATGTTTTTTAAATTGGACAAATATTTTTGGCTGAAGTGCAGTTTAGCACCTTACGGCAAAAAAAAAAAAAAATATATGTCCGGATTTGGGGTTAAAAAAGAAAAAACCCGAAATTAAAAGTTAGCGGCGCTCGGACCCGGGGGACCCACTGGGGCCAAAAAAACGGGGGGACGTAGTAACATGTAAGTATGGGTACTCAAATTAAAGGAAATTGTCTCACGATTTCAAAAATGGTATTTGTTTTTTGATCCGTGAAACGTAATCCGAATTAGAGCCGTTTAAGACCCTTAAAAATGGGGGCCAGAAAAATATGAAATTTCGATATGCAAAAATGGTACTCAAATGAAAGAAAATTTGTCCTACATTGCAAAAAATATTATTTTACCATGATCTGTAAACATGTAAAAAAGATGGCGACTGCAAAAAAAAATAAAAATGTTTTTGAAAAAATCGCGCGATTTTTTCACACTAGGGAAGATAATGAGACGCGCGCAGAAAAACTGTATTCAGCGAAGCCACCTGCCGCGTCCTATGGAGGAACCCCTAAGATCGGCCGCAGCCCGCCACTGTATTCAGCGAAGCCACCTGCCGCGTCCTATGGAGGAACCCCTAAGATCGGCCTCAGCCCGCCACGCAGAAAAACTTTATTAAGGAAAAAAAAAAACATTTTCCGAAATCATGGCGACCTTGCAAAAAAAAATATTTCGAAATTTTTGGCTCCCTTTTTTGGTCGAAATATGGCTCTAATTCGGACTATGTTTCATGGATCAAAAAACAAATACCATTTTTGAAATCGTGAGACAATTTCCTTTAATTTGAGTACCCATACTTACGTGTTACTACGTCCCCTCGTTTTTTGGACCCAGTGGGTCCCCCGGGTCCGAGCGCCGCTAACTTTTAATTTCGGTTTTTTTCTTTTTTAACCCTAAATCCGGACATATTTTTTTTTTTTTGCCGTAAGGTGCTAAACTGCACTTTTGCCAAAACGATTTGTAAATTTAAAGTACTTATTAAATTTTTCATAAATAAAAACGTTAAAAAAAATCCGATTAAATTATCTCTGCTTTAATTTGAGTTTTAGATTTTTCTGCCACTGCCTGTTCCTGGCTCAGAGAACGAAGCCGACATTAAATTGTCGCCGGCGGCGGCTAATCAAAAATATACTTGGCGGCGGCTTAATGTCGACTAAAGCCGAACAATTTTCGGCGGCGGCGGCTAAACGAAAAAAAATCGACTAATGGCGTTTTCTTTTCTGACAAAAAAATGTTGCATTTTTATAAGTGACATTTAAATAATGTTGTCATAACCCTCTTAATATGTTGCCATATTCATAGTCACAATAAAACATGAAATTATACAAAAAATGCTGCCCTGCTTTAGAACAGCTGATTTGTGTATAAAAGAAAACAAGTTGAAAAATAAAAAAGCGGCAAATTGCAAATTGGCATTCAAATTGTTTTTAATTAATTATTTTTTTTATTTAAAATGGATTCAGGAATTGATGCAAGCACAATATTTCGCTCCTGCAGAACATACATTTCCTCTTCATCTGATGATGAGGAAGAATCCATTAGTACCCCAACAACATTGTTTACGCATATCACTACAGCAGCTTTTTTCCATTTTTAGCAATTTAAATGTATATTTTTTAAAATTATTATAATTTATAAAACAAAATTTGTTAATTTTCGTCTTTAAATACTTTTTTTTTCAAAACAAAACTATAAAATCAGCTGTTTTATAGTGCAACATTTTCACCCCATCATTTTATAAAGGGTGAAAATGGCAACATTTTTGCATGTTAATAGGGCGACATATTTTTAAAAGACGAATTCCTTGATAAAGACAGCAAAAAACTGTCGAAACGTCGGAAAAATATGTATTAAATGTTATTTTCAATTTATAACGAGCTTTCAACCTCCGTATATTTACAAAAATAAAGCAAATCAAACATATTAGCTAGGTTGATACTAGTATTTCGATCTGGCTAAAGATCTCATCAGAACCCGAAGTTTTAGAAAAGCTAGAGCCTATATAATAGGCAGAACTTTAACAAAAAACCTATTAATAATCAATGTTGCACCATTCTTGTCTTCTTAGTAATCAACCACGTGGTTAGGTCTTTTCCTAACAAGCATCATGACGTTACTAAATTTTGAAGACCAAAAATGTTCTATTTATATAAAAATTTTTAGTGTGTACTCTGGCTCAAGTAATATTTTTTACAGTTATATTAGTTTTTTGTTTTTATATACATCGAGATTATTTTTATGTTATTTTCAATTTATAACGAGCTTTCAACCTCCGTATATTTACAAAAATAAAGCAAATCAAACATATTAGCTAGGTTGATACTAGTATTTCGATCTGGCTAAAGATCTCATCAGAACCCGAAGTTTTAGAAAAGCTAGAGCCTATATAATAGGCAGAACTTTAACAAAAAACCTATTAATAATCAATGTTGCACCATTCTTGTCTTCTTAGTAATCAACCACGTGGTTAGGTCTTTTCCTAACAAGCATCATGACGTTACTAAATTTTGAAGACCAAAAATGTTCTATTTATATAAAAATTTTTAGTGTGTACTCTGGCTCAAGTAATATTTTTTACAGTTATATTAGTTTTTTGTTTTTATATACATCGATATTATTTTTATGTTATTTTCAATTTATAACGAGCTTTCAACCTCCGTATATTTACAAAAATAAAGCAAATCAAACATATTAGCTAGGTTGATACTAGTATTTCGATCTGGCTAAAGATCTCATCAGAACCCGAAGTTTTAGAAAAGCTAGAGCCTATATAATAGGCAGAACTTTAACAAAAAACCTATTAATAATCAATGTTGCACCATTCTTGTCTTCTTAGTAATCAACCACGTGGTTAGGTCTTTTCCTAACAAGCATCATGACGTTACTAAATTTTGAAGACCAAAAATGTTCTATTTATATAAAAATTTTTAGTGTGTACTCTGGCTCAAGTAATATTTTTTACAGTTATATTAGTTTTTTGTTTTTATATACATCGAGTTTATTTTTATGTTATTTTCAATTTATAACGAGCTTTCAACCTCCGTATATTTACAAAAATAAAGCAAATCAAACATATTAGCTAGGTTGATACTAGTATTTCGATCTGGCTAAAGATCTCATCAGAACCCGAAGTTTTAGAAAAGCTAGAGCCTATATAATAGGCAGAACTTTAACAAAAAACCTATTAATAATCAATGTTGCACCATTCTTGTCTTCTTAGTAATCAACCACGTGGTTAGGTCTTTTCCTAACAAGCATCATGACGTTACTAAATTTTGAAGACCAAAAATGTTCTATTTATATAAAAATTTTTAGTGTGTACTCTGGCTCAAGTAATATTTTTTACAGTTATATTAGTTTTTTGTTTTTATATACATCGAGATTATTTTTATGTTATTTTCAATTTATAACGAGCTTTCAACCTCCGTATATTTACAAAAATAAAGCAAATCAAACATATTAGCTAGGTTGATACTAGTATTTCGATCTGGCTAAAGATCTCATCAGAACCCGAAGTTTTAGAAAAGCTAGAGCCTATATAATAGGCAGAACTTTAACAAAAAACCTATTAATAATCAATGTTGCACCATTCTTGTCTTCTTAGTAATCAACCACGTGGTTAGGTCTTTTCCTAACAAGCATCATGACGTTACTAAATTTTGAAGACCAAAAATGTTCTATTTATATAAAAATTTTTAGTGTGTACTCTGGCTCAAGTAATATTTTTTACAGTTATATTAGTTTTTTGTTTTTATATACATCGATATTATTTTTATGTTATTTTCAATTTATAACGAGCTTTCAACCTCCGTATATTTACAAAAATAAAGCAAATCAAACATATTAGCTAGGTTGATACTAGTATTTCGATCTGGCTAAAGATCTCATCAGAACCCGAAGTTTTAGAAAAGCTAGAGCCTATATAATAGGCAGAACTTTAACAAAAAACCTATTAATAATCAATGTTGCACCATTCTTGTCTTCTTAGTAATCAACCACGTGGTTAGGTCTTTTCCTAACAAGCATCATGACGTTACTAAATTTTGAAGACCAAAAATGTTCTATTTATATAAAAATTTTTAGTGTGTACTCTGGCTCAAGTAATATTTTTTACAGTTATATTAGTTTTTTGTTTTTATATACATCGAGATTATTTTTATGTTATTTTCAATTTATAACGAGCTTTCAACCTCCGTATATTTACAAAAATAAAGCAAATCAAACATATTAGCTAGGTTGATACTAGTATTTCGATCTGGCTAAAGATCTCATCAGAACCCGAAGTTTTAGAAAAGCTAGAGCCTATATAATAGGCAGAACTTTAACAAAAAACCTATTAATAATCAATGTTGCACCATTCTTGTCTTCTTAGTAATCAACCACGTGGTTAGGTCTTTTCCTAACAAGCATCATGACGTTACTAAATTTTGAAGACCAAAAATGTTCTATTTATATAAAAATTTTTAGTGTGTACTCTGGCTCAAGTAATATTTTTTACAGTTATATTAGTTTTTTGTTTTTATATACATCGAGATTATTTTTATGTTATTTTCAATTTATAACGAGCTTTCAACCTCCGTATATTTACAAAAATAAAGCAAATCAAACATATTAGCTAGGTTGATACTAGTATTTCGATCTGGCTAAAGATCTCATCAGAACCCGAAGTTTTAGAAAAGCTAGAGCCTATATAATAGGCAGAACTTTAACAAAAAACCTATTAATAATCAATGTTGCACCATTCTTGTCTTCTTAGTAATCAACCACGTGGTTAGGTCTTTTCCTAACAAGCATCATGACGTTACTAAATTTTGAAGACCAAAAATGTTCTATTTATATAAAAATTTTTAGTGTGTACTCTGGCTCAAGTAATATTTTTTACAGTTATATTAGTTTTTTGTTTTTATATACATCGAGATTATTTTTATGTTATTTTCAATTTATAACGAGCTTTCAACCTCCGTATATTTACAAAAATAAAGCAAATCAAACATATTAGCTAGGTTGATACTAGTATTTCGATCTGGCTAAAGATCTCATCAGAACCCGAAGTTTTAGAAAAGCTAGAGCCTATATAATAGGCAGAACTTTAACAAAAAACCTATTAATAATCAATGTTGCACCATTCTTGTCTTCTTAGTAATCAACCACGTGGTTAGGTCTTTTCCTAACAAGCATCATGACGTTACTAAATTTTGAAGACCAAAAATGTTCTATTTATATAAAAATTTTTAGTGTGTACTCTGGCTCAAGTAATATTTTTTACAGTTATATTAGTTTTTTGTTTTTATATACATCGAGATTATTTTTATGTTATTTTCAATTTATAACGAGCTTTCAACCTCCGTATATTTACAAAAATAAAGCAAATCAAACATATTAGCTAGGTTGATACTAGTATTTCGATCTGGCTAAAGATCTCATCAGAACCCGAAGTTTTAGAAAAGCTAGAGCCTATATAATAGGCAGAACTTTAACAAAAAATCTATTAATAATCAATGTTGCACCATTCTTGTCTTCTTAGTAATCAACCACGTGGTTAGGTCTTTTCCTAACAAGCATCATGACGTTACTAAATTTTGAAGACCAAAAATGTTCTATTTATATAAAAATTTTTAGTGTGTACTCTGGCTCAAGTAATATTTTTTACAGTTATATTAGTTTTTTGTTTTTATATACATCGAGATTATTTTTATGTTATTTTCAATTTATAACGAGCTTTCAACCTCCGTATATTTATGGTTTTTTAATTACATTGGAAATTATAGGCCCTAATAGCTTAAATAAAACACTGAAAAAATTTAATCAATTTGGCCAAGAAACATCTGGAAAAGAACATGATTCCCTTTTAAAGTGCTGTCAATTTTTTTAGAAAAGAACACAAAAAGTGCAATTTTTTAGAAAGGGCAAACAAAATGTTACATTTTTTGCCAGAAGAGAAAACGCCATAAGCCGATGGTTAAAAAATGTATTATAATTTAATTCACTTATTTATTTGTAATCTAAGCAAATTTTACAAAATTTCATGTTTTCCAATATGTGTCTATCTTCTATGTATAGACTACCAAAATGCTTCCAACATTCTGATAAACCCGTTAGGTTTACTTGAACCTTTGCCATTTTTTTATATCATCTTTTCTTTTAAACAAGTCTTCATAATATGCTATATCGGCAGATTTTGAAATAAATGTATTTATATCAGTAGAAGCATCTGAGTTAGAATCAGAATCAGATGAAATTGTGGGATTAGCTTGTGTAGTATGAACAAAGTTTTTTATATTTTTTTGAGCCATTGTAAGATTTGGAAAATTCACTTTTTATTTTTCTAGTGAAGCGCAACATAACGGCACATTTTGCAAATGCTAGAGAATTCATAATGAAAACCTATGGCTGCCAGATTGGTGGGTACTAAAAGCCGGATGAAGTCGGCGGATTCTTAAAATAATATGAATTTTTAGTTAGACTAGGTTCACACACGGCAATTATAATTGCGCAATTCTTGAGTTTATAGAAGAGGGAAGGAAAGAGAATGATAGGGGGTACAGAATTGCCCGTACTCCAATTCCGTTTTGTTTTGTCATTCGCAATTTTCAATACTGCAGGTTGATATACGAAAATTGCTGAAACAAACTTTTCCTGTGTGAACACAAGAGCAAGTTCAAAGGAGAATTGAAGAAGAATTGGGCAATTATAATTGCCGTGTGTGAACCAGGAATTAAAATGAATTTAGATAAAAAAATATCGGCTCAGCTGATATAGTCGGCTAATATTTTGTAGCCGAAATTAGCCGCTTAGGTCGGCGGCGGCTCGAGTACCTGAAAAGTGATCGGCGGCAGCTTAGCCGCGGCTATATCGTACTATAATATATTAGGTCCATTCGTTTACTTTTCCAGTAAAATCCAGTAGATGAGTAAATTTTGGGCAAAATGCAAATTTTACTCTCAAAACTGGCTCTTGCACAAAAAAGTAAACGAACGGAAAAATTGCAAAAACTTGCAGGTTAATTCAAACATATGAGCGCTAAAAAGCTTAGTGTTGTAAAATATGTGTTATTTAGACTACCCAGTATATATTGTTTTTGGTACTTGATGCATTGCATTTTAATAATTATAAATTCGTAGCAATTGTATTTATTAAATAAACTTTTGTAGAAGCTTTCAGACTTGTTTAGTTTGTACATGACTTTTAATTTTGTTTCTAGTTAAATAACATACGAAAATACATGAATACTTGATTTTTGATATTCGGTACCCTGAATAATATGCAGTAAGAAGTATTCATATATTCATTAGCTTTACATCTCTAATATATTAATGTAAATAAAAACAATTAACAGAGATATTAGAAAATTGATAAATTGTTACTATAATAATTGTAACTGACTACTTTAATTTGTTTCAGGTTGAAAATAATTATTTTCAGTTTTTGCCGCCCTTTTAATTCAGCTTTTAATCTTTTAAATGTTTTTATTACTAAATGTATGCTTATTTTTGTTTGTTTACTTAATTTAATCATATGTTTTTGTTTTCTACTGGATTTTACTGGCAAAAATTTGTCCAGTAAAAATTTGCAAGTTTTTTGCTGACAACTGTCACTTTACTCTCTTAGTAGATGCTCTCTTTTGCAAATTTATGTGTACGCGAACGCATTTCAGTAAAATCCAGTACAAATTTGTACAAATTTGTGCAAATTTTGGTGTAAACGAATGGACCTATTGTTGTATAATTTAAAATAAAATTTTACCATCTCTATTTTCGATATAATCACAGAATAATACACAGATGTGAAACTAGTGACTAATGTCAAAAAATATTAATATATGAAGTGATGTCAAGAGTGAGATAGAAACTAAAACTTCCATACAGTTTGCATTGATATACCTTTCTCGTTTTAGACTTCTGTGCATCCGATTTAAATCTGTGTGTAATCTGTGGATATAACTATACAACACATACAACATTAAGAACATCCATTGTGAACAAATCTTATAGTTGTATTTTAGAGTTATTATTTTCAGAGATGCAATTTTTATACGAAACACATTTTTACCGAAAATTATATCTTGAATAGTATTGAGTAGTTGCTTTTGAGAACTTACATAAATATACAGAATTGGGTACTCAGTACCGGAATAGTAAATACTTTTACATCTCTACTAGCTTAGGAGAACGATAAACAATTTTTTTTTAATAAATTTGTTTAAGATAAACACTAAATTAATACTGTACTAATATGTCTAGTACAGTGGAACAACTTATTCGTTGTTTTTTGTGCCGCAAGAAAAACTCTCGTGATAAATTGCACAGAAGTATTGATGGCACACTGTGCCCAACATCAAAGAAAAGCATCAAAACGGTGCTAAATCATTTAGCTCGCTGTGGCAAATTTGAGTTACATATTTCATCGGGAGAATGGCTTTGTCGCAAATGCTATGTGCATATCATAGACTACGACAATACGCTTGTAAATTTAACTCGTAAACAGAAAAATCTTTCAACAATGGTTGAGAAAGCCGCCACCAGTTTTGATAGCGATATTGAAGAGGAGTGCTTGCAGGATATGTCCAATATGGATGAATTTAATGATGATCACTTTTTCGACGATGCCATTGTTTCTGATCGAGAAATAGCTGAAACTATGTTTGAAGTAATGCGTGGAAAAGGCTCAAAGAAACAAAAGCGAGACAATCAACATCACAAGCACCAACGGTCACATCGAATGTCAGCAGTAATACGTTCTGAATCACCAATTTCCGATGGAGCCGATGACGATGATGGTACACATCCTTTGGAGCAAATACAATGTAATCTATGTGCAATGCGTTTTAAAAGTAGACCTCGTTTCCAAAGACACGTAGTTAATGTTCATAAGAAATTTAGTTGTGATGTATGTTCATTTAGTCATCGTAATGAGGACTATGTCATGCTGCATATGAACATTCACGAAGGCAAAAATGAAAATCAGTGCCGCTTTTGCAACAAACAGTTTACCACTAAAATCAGTACGATACGTCATATGGAAGTACATTTAGATACGAAAAAATATCAATGTGATAAATGTGGCTTGTGCTTTTCACAGACGACCGTACTCTATAATCATAAGCTACAACATGAAGCCGAAGAAACGCCACTACGTTGCGAGATATGTAATCAAATCTTCAAAACCAAAAGAACATTTCGTCATCATATGGTAACCCATCAAGCCGATCGTCCACGTTATAGTTGTGAATTTTGTGGTAAAACGTTTACGGAAAAATACACACTAAAAGTACACAAACGAACACATCCCGAAGCTGCACAAGCTTCTGTACAATACCAGGAACACCATTATCAACAAGAATCACAACAACAGCAGTCATACCACCAATCACAAACTAATTATAACCAATCTGAACCCACTAACACCAGCACGACCACATTAGGAATAAATGGACCCAAATTTAATTGCATTATCTGTGATCAGGCCTTTATGACGAAGGATCATCTTAACAAGCACATGGAAAAGGAACACGATGTCATTTTGAAATCATTGACAATTGCCAATTTCTCGCAATACGAGGTTGTTACAAATGAAGCACGAAAACCTTGTCACATTTGTGGTCAAATATTTAGTGCTCAACATAATTTGGATTATCATTTGGAGCACGTGCATGGTGTAGCTTTTAAATAGTCAGCTCAGGAGTCTCCAACCAGTGGTACTTGACGCCACTTTTTTTGTGAAAATCATCAAAAACATATACGATTTTGTGGTCTAATTTAATATTTTTAAGGGCTGATTTTTAGAGCTAAAAACACGACGGGAGTCTCCCGATGGGGTCTTTCCTATCTTAATGAAATTCAGGTATGCGAAAAAGCAGAAAAAAATAAGAGGCACACATTTTTTCCATGTCCAGGGTTTAAAAAGTGTAATCAAAACTTACCCCATTTTACATTTTATTTCGTATTGTTCCAAAAAAATTTTACTCAAATGGGGTACCAAATGAAAGACTTTTCGAAGACGAATTATCTGGTGTACGAAACGTGTTCGATAACTTCCAAGTATTTTTTTTTATTCATAAAAATGTGTTTTAAGTGATATTAAACTGTCCTAATGCATAGTAATAATGCCTGTCTAATTTAATCAATTGGGTGTCGGATAGAGTGTTTAAAATACCGACGAATTTAGAAAACCGAGTTTTGGTTTGTTCGAAAAATCAGATTTTTAAAAAACCGGTTTCGGTTACGGATTTTATTAAAAAACGTTAAAATCAGGTCTGGCTCATACTAATGTTCTCAACTTTTGCATAAGTAATTTTCCAGTTTAATTAATAAATTTTTAAATATTTGTTAATTTCAATTATATTTTTTAATGAATATATTTTCGAATCACACCAATCTATAATCCGAAATTTTGTAAATATCGATATTCGGTGTAAATAAGGTTGTCGAATTCGAAAATTAAATTTTTGACTTCATACAAAATGAATTTGTGTAGATGGAAAATTATAAAGATATAACATTTTGAAAATACAGTTTTATCATAATGTGATTGCTATTTATGAGAAATTTAATAATTTTTGTTTAACGTTTTGCCATTAAAATTACCAAATCTTTGAAATAAAATATCTTGGTAAAAAATAACCCGTTATCTTTATTTTGCATTTTTGAATATACGAAAATGCAAAATATTCGAAACCGGTTTGGTTTTGAAAATAAAAAAATCTATTAACCTGGTTTTGGTTACGGTTTTGTACTCTTTAGTGTCTGAGCTTTGTTCGCTAACTGTTCGTCTTTTATACTACTTTTCCCAGAGTTTCTTTTAACTTATATTATTATTGAAAAGTCTTGAAGGTTGCCACTACTTTTTTGGTCATAACTCATCATAAAATCAACGTATTGTTATATTCATAGGTTATCAAGAGAAAATATCAATTCACAGTCCTGATCCAGAAACAATTTGAATGTGCAAAAACACAAACATTTTTCAAATAGTTTGATTTTATAATTAGGGTTACCAGGCAGTTTATACACTAATGCAGACAAAGATTCTCATGGAGTTTATTTTATTTTGTCTGTTGTATGTAATGTCTCGGTTTGAGTTAAGCCAATTATCTTTGTCTCTTTTTCTATTGCAGGCAACTGAAGATTTGGGTGATGCCAATGAAACAATTCTATTGTCTATCATGAAAATTATCAAACTTTTTGAAAAGCAACAAATAAAATCTAGTATGACAATATCATATTAGATTTTTGGACTTGAGGTGGAACAATATTATAACTAAATATATGAAAACATTTTAGATATGTTTTTAAGACAAATGGCTTTATAGAATTCTTTGTTAATCTAGCAAAAAAATCTGTGAACTTTTCCACTGTTAATAAACGCAGAGGTTTTTCTGCTTTTTTTTCTAATATAGCAGTATTTGTTTCAAAATAGTTGATATCAGGCAACCTGCATTCTGACGGAGGTTTGGAATTAATAAAAAAAAATCCAAATTGATATGTTTTAAATTCTGCTTGTATTATGTAAATTGAGTGCAAAATAAACACAGCAAAAATATTCAGCTTGCATTTTCGCTAAAAACCTGCTACCCATTGGCAACCTACAAGCCACAGTGTTTTTTTCGTTTGTTTTCCAAATAAATTTACATTTTTTTAAAATAGTCAGCAAAACTTCACGTGCCACCGAAAATCAACGCACGTGGCATAGTTTTGTCAACCCCGATACAAATAAATCTGAATTTCGTTAATTTCAGACATGTTTCTATACAAAGAAAGTCAAAATATTGACCCCTACTTTTAAACTTTAAATGTGAGATTGGGCATCTAAAAAATAAGTGTTCCTTAACTTATTTTTCATTAAGATCGGAGAGAACCTATCGCGAGACTTTTCTTGTTAGCGCTGTTGTTATCTTGCCTTTATGATAACTATTTGCATTTTTATCAAATAACACACAGCAAAAAATGAATTAAACATAGGGTTGTCATGATTTAAACATAGGTTGTCATTGGAAGGATTCCAATTGGATTTTTTGGATGTTATTTTTCCTAATTAACTTTTTAAAAGCTATTTAGGCATATAATCTTCCTTGGAATTTGTTTTTAAGCAATATACGTGGTGTTATAATATGAAACTTAAGAACAAATTCCAATGAAATTCATTTGTCTAAATAGCATTTAAAAAAGTTATTCGTGATAATAAACACTTAAAGATTCAAATCGGAATGCTTCCTCCCTATGACAAGCCTATGTTAAATTCATTGATGAAAATGCTTAATTAGAAGCACTTTTGGATCAAATGATTTTTGCTGGGTACTTAAGTTTCCCTAGAAACTTAAAACAGTTGAAAAGGTTTTCAAGAATCTTTGAAGGTTTTTTTTAGTATAATAATATGTAATTTTTAATTTAATTAACTCTTAAGTTCATGTTTTAGTAAGCATGTAGGCATAATTTCAATAAATTTTATTTTAAAAAATATTTTAAAATTTTATCAAAATCCCGCTTAAAATAGAAAAGAAGAAAGATTTTAATTTAAAAATGTGTATACGTATTTAAACCTATAAAATTTAAAACACTTTTTGTAACACTTTTTTTTCTCGTTTGGGCATTAAAATAGTAGTGCTGTAACCATTGCTCTTTTATGTTGTGCCATTTTATTTCCGTTTTCGATCATTTGATTTTTATTTTGTCAAATATACTCCTTTCTCTATTTTTAGAGCGTATTTTAGTAAATACACCCAACGCTGATATACATAACTTCGATTTTATCTTCATTTTATGCAACGTAATCGGTTATAAAAATCTTAGTATAATTTTTAGAAAAACCTAAAAAAAGAGTATGCATTTTATATTAAATGTGTTAGTACTAATAATATACACATTTGCAACCTTTTTACTAGAAATTAGTTATTTTAATAAACCATCCATGTTTTGACATTTCCTGTTAAATAAATTTGGTGATGGCTTATGAGTTAGGATCTGCTGACTCCATACTTTAATTTAGAACATACATTTTAAATTAATTAATTTATTTATTTTCTTCATTTTCAATGACCTATCCCTTTGGGCCAAAATCGGCCATAAACTTCTACTCAAAAACATGTTACAATATTTATGTATTATTATAACAAAAGTTAAATAAGTAAAATTAATTAATAAAATAAATATAAACATTTGTAATGTACAAATATGTAATAAAAAATATTTATTATAAAATAATTAGAAAAAACAAATTCCAAATAATCAAACAAAAATTACAATTAATCTATATCAGCTATTAATGTATTAAATGATTAAAAGCCCGTGCTACTCTCACCTGGAACGATATTTCCACAATTGGAGTTAATTTTGGATACTTTATCTGTCTGTTCCTGGCAGTTCTACCCTATACAGACAAGTCTGCTATGAAAATTACATTTAGTTGGGATGGCGAAATTGTCGATTAATTAAATTGACGCTATTACAAGTAAGTTAATTTGTTTACAAATTAACTGATATATAACATTTGTTTGGATATTTTGCAACTTTTCTAAATTCATTAGGGGCACCACTATTTTTATGGCCGCAACTGTATAACTTATACAAATGTCGACCGATTTGACTGACTAGACTTTTTATACCCTCCATCCCATAGTGCAGGAGGGTATATTCACTTTGTCAAATGTTTGTAATTCTTTTAAAAAAATTCTGGGACCCCATAAACTATATATATTCTTGATCAGCATGAATAGAGAAGTCGATATAGCCATGTCCGTCTGTCCGTCCGTCTGTCTGTGGAAACACAAAAGACTCCGCCAATACAGAAGAGGTGCTGCTAATTTTCAGTCAAATTGTTTGTTGATATCATGAGCAGTTTTCTAGTGAAAATGATAAAAATCGGTTAACGCGTTCAAAAGTTATGAGTGAAAATGTGATAAGACCTCTAAAAATTTTGAAGCAAATTTTAAATTATACTATTTATTTCATCATACATACATACGTACATTCAATGCTTACACACAAGAATATACGCAAGCAGGGATGGCTGTCAATATCGCTGAAATACCGTCCCCGATTCTAACACCTTTCAACTGACTATCGTTATCTAAAAAATACCGTTACCGAAATAATTGAAATACCGTTATCCGTAAAACACCGTTATCCGTAAAATACCGTTACCGATATAATTAAAAAATCAATATCTTAAAATACCGTTACCGAAATAATTGAAATACCATTATCCGTGAAATATCGTTACCGATGTAATTAAAATATCAATACCATAAAAATACCGTTACCGAAATAATCTACCAATATCTGAAAAGAAACTTCTTTAAATATATATATTTTCCCAAAGTGTGGTCATAAACTAGAAAGTCATTGCTTAAATACCGTTACCGATATTCTTGAAATACCGTTATCCGTAAAATACCGTTACCTTAAAATACCGTTAACGAAATAATCTAACAAGATCTGAACAAAAAAACTTCTGTAAATAGATATATTTTCCCAAAGTATCATCATAAACTAGACAGTCATTTAAACTCGGGCATAATGCGGTTAAAAATTGTGGTGTGCATTAACATTACCTGAATAACTAAAATAACGTTATCCTTAAAATGCCGTTACCAAAATAATTGAAAAATCTTTTTCCCTAAACTAAAGTTACCGAAATATCTAAAATATCGTTACCGCTAAAATACCGTTAGCGAAATAAATAAAATACCGTTAACGCCAAAATACCGTTAACGCTAAAATCCCGTTACCGAAATAACTGAAGTATAGTTTCCCCTAAAATACCGTTACCGAAATAAAAGAAAATAGCGTTACTACGACCAATAACCACATAGAATCGGTTACCATCCATGGTCATGATCAACACTTAAAAACAAAAAAGAAACACAAATTATTGTTGTTTTTTTGTTTTGTTTTGTATACAGTATGTATGTACGTATGAATTAGTAGCAATCGCATGCAGAGTTGCCAGGTTTGACGATTTGTCGTCATTTTGATGATATTTAATACCCAAAATAACTAAATGACTATTTGACGACTTTTGCTTCCAAAATGACGATTTTTTGACAATAATTTAATATGTCAGCAAGATCTACTTATTTATCATTCTCATAAAATCGCCGGCTCGATTATTAAATTTATATTATTTCGTTAAAAATTGAGAGCAAAAACATTGTTTTTTGATCGATAGCTAGCTTTTATATGCTAATATGATGTGAAATACAATTTTGCAAAAATGCAAATCCTAGAATTGAATAAAACTTAATTCAAACCGCATTTATTTTTTTTTAAATTCATTACGGGTTTACCTTAATTTAGTTTCTGTGTTTATATGTTTAGAACATTTTTTTTAAATTTTTATAAAATTTTATTGGAGTTAGATTTAAATAAAAATAAAACAATTTTCATGTTAAAACACAAGGCATGGACATTTTTTGCGAAACAAACAGATCTCTAGCCCGAATATATTTCATGTTGAAAGATGATATATATACAACTTTAAATGAAACAAAATAAATCCGGTGCTTAAAAAACAGGCCTAATAATATAAATAAAGTGCCAAAATTTAATAATTAAAAAATATAACATTAATTTTGTTCGATAACACAAAAATTTGTACAAGTTTTTACTGGAAGGTGTTAGTTTAGACAAATACGCAGTAAAAACTGGTAAAAAGAGAGAGTAAAGTGACAGTTTGATGCCAAAGAACTTACAAGTTTTTACTGGATACATTTTTGCCAGTAAGAATTTGTAAGATGAAAAAAACATATGACTAAAAATATATGCTTGTATTTTTAGTAAACAAAAACAAAAATTAAATTAAATTTTAATTGTTTATGGAAATTATTAAATAATTAACTATGGAAGAAGTTAAAAAACATTTAAATTATTTTTGGTCGATAATTTCAATTAGCTTTTTCCTTTTCCATAATGACCAGTTGATTTTTTTTTAATATTTAAAACAAGCTATTTTATCTAATTTAATAATTCCTACAAATTTTCCGTTCGTTTACTTTTTTGTAAATTTGTCTGACTATTTGTAATTTTGTTACTGAGTAGTTTTTACTGAACTTTACAGGAAAAGTAATCGAACAGACTTATTGTTAAAGAATTTCCAAATTTTGTAAAAGAATTTAATATTTAAAAAGTTGTGCCACTGAAATGTTGTTCAGAGAATTATGCAGATATAAGTGATTAACAGTTCAAGTGGTAAAATTTGTTTGATTTAAAGTTGTATTTATTTGATCTTTCAACATTATATTTTTGTTATTTTATTAATTAATAATCATATAATTACAAGTTATATACTATTACCCTAACCGAGCACTAGCTACTATGGCCTTCGGCGCGTTGTAGCGAAAACAGATCAGTGCCTCTGGTGGGAATCGAACCCACGACCCCCGCACTGATAAGCTACCAACTAGCTTACTGGGGCACACTGTTTCAACATTTTATTAATATGAATATCGTTGTAATATATAATTCGAAGTTTAAACCAAAGAGAAGTGTCAAAAATCGTGTTATATTACAACGATAACACGTTAACATTTAAAAAGTGAATAACATTATTGTATTTTATTTTTTATTAAAACTTTATCCCTCTTCTAACAAATATATTTTATTTTGACGATTTTTCAAAATATGATGACGATTTTGACGATTTTTTCTAGAAAATTTGTCGTTTTTATGCTCTGCAAACCTGGCAACACTGGTTATGAGTGCAAATGTGAGAAGCTATATTATTTATTTATTTATTATTATTATTTATTATAATTTATAAAGTATTCTTTTGTTTCCCAGATACCAGGCTTTCCATATACCTTTTTTTGTTAACCCCAACAAATCAAAAAATCACCAATTAGAAAAAAGGTAGAACAAAATAGTTTAGTTAAAATTCTTTATTTATTTGACTGCATTAACCGGAGTTGCCAGACACATTAATCGTTATCAGATCAAAAAAATATCCAGGAACAAAATCCCCGAATCCAACAATGTAAATTCATAATTTTTTTTCGTACACTATTTTTACTTATTTTCATTCTCAACCTTTAATAAATTTGCAAGGAAACTCTTACACTCTAATTACATTTATTAAAAACCCCATTAAATTTGAAGGACATTCACTTTCAGAACTTTTTTATTTAAGACATATAAGGTGCATACTTCATCTTAAAATCTTTTGATTATATGCATTTGTTTTTCTTAAAAGCCCTAATTTTTATTTGATACATACAAAAATAAAATTAAAGTATTGATGTGTAAAAACCAATCGAATTTTGGGAAAATTTCTTAGTTTTCTTATTCTAGGTGTCGTAAACGAGAATTGCACAAGCAACTGAGCTGAAAAACAATAATTTGAAATACCAGTTTCTTTAATTTTTTGTGTCTCGAAAACACTCAAACACTCAAACTTAGTTTCATCACACTTTCCGTTTTACTTATGTGATGTATAGTATAAACACATGTGTTGTAATGTAAACTGGCATTTCATAATTATTTCATTATGTATGACCCCGCAAGCGTATTTTCGTTCCCTTAAATTTATCTAAAATTATTCGAAACTGTTTTTATGCGTTTGTATTCATTGCATCTCTTCTAACGATCCAAAAATATATTTTAGTAACCCTTATTTCTTTCATTATTATATAGGCAAAGAGACAAACAACAGGCGAATTTTACAACAGTTTTTTTAACATAAGGAACTTTAAAAATATATATATTTTTCACGACACGTTCTTCTTTTGGTAATCAGAATAAACTTTGAATACCAACTGTTATAAGCATGCACAATTTCAGATTCATTTTAGTAAACTTTAATTAAACGTTTTTTCTTTTGAAACATCCCAAATACATTAATCAATCAACAACATTATTTTTGTTATTTTTACAAACAATATAGATATTAATATTGTTTGCACTTTCCCTGGTTTATGAAAAAATCGAGATGGAGGGTATCCAAAAATTCGTCACAGCCGAATTTAATCTTTTTTTATACCAAATTCGGCACATCGGACTTTAATGCTTCCACTTGTTTTTTTTTAATTTAATTATATTTTCGCACATTTAAATATGATGTATAAAATTAAGACCGAACTGTATTTCGGCTTTTTAAATGTGTTTTATTACACATATTTCTCAAAGTTAATTTAATGTAACCTATATTAAAAGTACCAAATTTTTTTAATTACCAACGTTTTGCCAACGGAGGCAAGTTCTCTAAAAACCAACGGTTGGCCATTGTTATCAATCGGGTAACAGGACAATACTGTCAATATTGCTAATCCTACGTTCTGCCAACTTATAACCAACTGTCTCCGAAGCTTTGCCAATACTGTGCCGACTGCATTTTTCTGCCTATGTAGTTATTCCGAAACTGACTCCGCTATTGGGGCGATCTTAACATATTAGGGTAGCTAGGAAATACAACATATTACCAAATGCCTTAAAGACTTGTCTATCGATACATACAGGAAAAAACTTCTTCAAAAATTTAACTAAATACTTAATTTTTTCGCTATTATTTTTTTTTAATTAATGCTTGTGCATTTTAGTCTAATTTTTTTCTTTTTACTTTAAACATGGGAAATAAAAATTATTATATCTAATCTTTCATTTTTCTTTTTACGTTTAAAATTATATTTCAACTTATACATAATTTTATTTTTATTATTTTATTTCTTTTTTTGGATAATATTTCTTATTTTGTAAACTAGTAGTAGAAATTTGTAACCGACTATGGCCATTAGGCTAGTTTATTGTTATAAATAAATTAAATTAAAAATAAAACTGCAAAAAATATTCTTCTACTTTGAAATTAATACCATAGATGAGACATAAAGGGCCCGCCATCTAACGTTTTTTTTTTCAACTAGCGCTTATTTCGTGAATGGTAACACTTAGCTCATGTCTGATTTGACAGATAATTAGTTTTATCCTTCCGCTGAACGAATATGGTCCGTATGTTCGTTATCTTGTGAAAAAAGTGAAAGAAACTGGCATCCTCATCGATAAACCAAAGCGTGAAAAGCCAAAAACAGAAAGTGTGCGTGAAGCGCCATCAACATCAATTCACCGTCGTTCTCGACAATTGAACATTTCGGAGACATCATTGAGACGAATTTTGCATAAAGACCTTGGTATGACGCCATACAAAGTCCAATTGGTTCAGGAGTTCAAAAAAAAAGTTATTTGGCGGACCCTTTATTTTACTGAATATTTTGCCATCAAAAATGCAATTCTAGATTATATTGAATAAAAACCATTGAAACAAATTTCTCAAGGTGATTCACAAAGAATAATAATATTTTAAACAAATAACTAAAATTATTGAAATTAATAATAATAAAAAGAAAATTATCTCAAACCTGACAACAGGCACCATGCAATGTAAAATCCAATAGGAAAAACAATCAACTAGAATATGTTGTGTTTAAATATTAGTATACATGCCGAATTCCCAATTCGTTCCCAGTAATCGCAACATTAGCAGTTGGACTGGCAACCCTGCCAAATAAAAAGATGTTGGCTAAACTTGTAAGAAAATACGAAAATAACTCATGTTGATATATGTTGATCAAACCTTGAGTTTCTTGTGGGTGGTGGTTTAGAATGAGGCTGAAGATGACCTAGTAGCATAGGGCGAAAGTGCGGCACTTCCTCTAGCGCTGATCCCCACAAGATATTTTCAATTTCTCTTACATTTATTAACAATTAGTGTTTTTTCTATTTAACATTTTAATTATGATCTCAAACCTGACAATTCAAAATTATTTTTGAGTATAATTACACACTGCTACAAAAAAAAACTTTTTGTCAGAACTTGAAAACCGACCTAGTGGGGGTTGTAGGCCTAGGTGAGGACATACAAAAACCGTTTTCAAAAATTTTGAAACACCCTCAAAATTTTGAGTTATTTTCAAAAAACTGTTTTAGGGTAGGTCGTAGCACTTTAGTACCTCTAACTCACACATTTTTTGACCGATTTCAAAATTTTAAACAGTTTTGGAAAGACAAAGAATTAGGCTTTCATGAAATGTATTCACTAAATATATATTCCAAGACATTAGGTAAGTGTTTAGCAAAAGTTTCTCTTTTTTTTATTTTTTTTTCCAAATTTTTCAAATTCAACAAGAGTTATTTTAATTTTTTTTTAAGAAAACCTATCTTTTTTTGCACTGTATTTTAAAGACAATTTATATAGAAAAAAACGAGATATTATTTGTTAAAATCGGTTTCTATTTGCAAAAGTTACTAAACTTTTTCTAAAGTAAAATGTTAAGATTGCAGACTTTTCTTCTGGTAAACCACTTGACTTACAAAAACGCTTGTTTAATTTTTTTTTTTTTTATTCATATGGTTTGCGCTGGGGGAGAAAATGCTAAAAAACAGGTGTTAATGAAAAGTTGAATAACTTTTACAATTTTCATCCGATTTGAAAAATTAAAACCATGTTTTGTTAAGAACTAAATTTTCTTTATACGTTGGTATAAATTTTTATAAGCTTTCATATTAAAATAAGCAATGAAAAGCTACTGAAATCCAAAAAGTTTATAATTTTCGTTTTTTTTTGTAGATATTCTTAACAAAAACAATACTTATAACTTACAAATGTATAAGAAATGCACGTCATTTTAAAGCCTAATCAGTTTTCTTTCCAAACCCGTTAAAAAAATGTAAATCGGACAAAAACTGACTGAGTAACAGGTCGATAAGTTGACGAACATCACTGAAAGCGGTTTTTTTAGAATAACTTCTGAATTTGAGGGTGTTTCTGAAATTTTTTGACACAATTTGTAATGTACTCAACAAGATTGTTATAATTTTTATTAAAAATAAAAATTATGTTTTTTCGACCTTTAATTGTGCAATGAAAATGAAAATTATTCAAGTTCGAGGCCATATACTCTATATTTCTTCATTAGGATATTGTCCTAACAAATAATCTATAGAGTTTTTGTTTTCAAATTTATTATTTGACCCTTTCAGGAATGTGTTGATAGATCTATTTCGGGAATTTTCTAGGTTCCCATCATCAGAACACGTTTTGAAAGCGGTAACAATCCCATGTCAAACATCAAGCATTCATATGAACTAGTTTACTCACTACATGAGAACTAATATACATATGATTTTGAAGTTAAAGATTATAACCATTGATCAAAAAATAAATTGAAAACTTGTTTGTGTGTATGTCTACCTTTGGTAAATATTCAATACACGTTTTTGTTTTTTTCCTCCTTTTTATGTTTTGTTAAGTTTGTAAACAAAACAGGGGAAGTAAACTAGGCGGTACTTTGCCTTTTTCACAAGTTTGTTATAATTTTTATTAAAAATAAAAATTATGTTTTTTCGACCTTTAATTGTGCAATGAAAATGAAAATTATTCAAGTTCGAGGCCATATACTCTATATTTCTTCATTAGGATATTGTCCTAACAAATAATCTATAGAGTTTTTGTTTTCAAATTTATTATTTGACCCTTTCAGGAATGTGTTGATAGATCTATTTCGGGAATTTTCTAGGTTCCCATCATCAGAACACGTTTTGAAAGCGGTAACAATCCCATGTCAAACATCAAGCATTCATATGAACTAGTTTACTCACTACATGAGAACTAATATACATATGATTTTGAAGTTAAAGATTATAACCATTGATCAAAAAATAAATTGAAAACTTGTTTGTGTGTATGTCTACCTTTGGTAAATATTCAATACACGTTTTTGTTTTTTTCCTCCTTTTTATGTTTTGTTAAGTTTGTAAACAAAACAGGGGAAGTAAACTAGGCGGTACTTTGCCTTTTTCACAAGTTTGTTATAATTTTTATTAAAAATAAAAATTATGTTTTTTCGACCTTTAATTGTGCAATGAAAATGAAAATTATTCAAGTTCGAGGCCATATACTCTATATTTCTTCATTAGGATATTGTCCTAACAAATAATCTATAGAGTTTTTGTTTTCAAATTTATTATTTGACCCTTTCAGGAATGTGTTGATAGATCTATTTCGGGAATTTTCTAGGTTCCCATCATCAGAACACGTTTTGAAAGCGGTAACAATCCCATGTCAAACATCAAGCATTCATATGAACTAGTTTACTCACTACATGAGAACTAATATACATATGATTTTGAAGTTAAAGATTATAACCATTGATCAAAAAATAAATTGAAAACTTGTTTGTGTGTATGTCTACCTTTGGTAAATATTCAATACACGTTTTTGTTTTTTTCCTCCTTTTTATGTTTTGTTAAGTTTGTAAACAAAACAGGGGAAGTAAACTAGGCGGTACTTTGCCTTTTTCACAAGTTTGTTATAATTTTTATTAAAAATAAAAATTATGTTTTTTCGACCTTTAATTGTGCAATGAAAATGAAAATTATTCAAGTTCGAGGCCATATACTCTATATTTCTTCATTAGGATATTGTCCTAACAAATAATCTATAGAGTTTTTGTTTTCAAATTTATTATTTGACCCTTTCAGGAATGTGTTGATAGATCTATTTCGGGAATTTTCTAGGTTCCCATCATCAGAACACGTTTTGAAAGCGGTAACAATCCCATGTCAAACATCAAGCATTCATATGAACTAGTTTACTCACTACATGAGAACTAATATACATATGATTTTGAAGTTAAAGATTATAACCATTGATCAAAAAATAAATTGAAAACTTGTTTGTGTGTATGTCTACCTTTGGTAAATATTCAATACACGTTTTTGTTTTTTTTTTTTTTTTTTTTTTTTTTTTTTCCTCCTTTTTATGTTTTGTTAAGTTTGTAAACAAAACAGGGGAAGTAAACTAGGCGGTACTTTGCCTTTTTCACAAGTTTGTTATAATTTTTATTAAAAATAAAAATTATGTTTTTTCGACCTTTAATTGTGCAATGAAAATGAAAATTATTCAAGTTCGAGGCCATATACTCTATATTTCTTCATTAGGATATTGTCCTAACAAATAATCTATAGAGTTTTTGTTTTCAAATTTATTATTTGACCCTTTCAGGAATGTGTTGATAGATCTATTTCGGGAATTTTCTAGGTTCCCATCATCAGAACACGTTTTGAAAGCGGTAACAATCCCATGTCAAACATCAAGCATTCATATGAACTAGTTTACTCACTACATGAGAACTAATATACATATGATTTTGAAGTTAAAGATTATAACCATTGATCAAAAAATAAATTGAAAACTTGTTTGTGTGTATGTCTACCTTTGGTAAATATTCAATACACGTTTTGTTTTTTTCCTCCTTTTTATGTTTTGTTAAGTTTGTAAACAAAACAGGGGAAGTAAACTAGGCGGTACTTTGCCTTTTTCACAAGTTTGTTATAATTTTTATTAAAAATAAAAATTATGTTTTTTCGACCTTTAATTGTGCAATGAAAATGAAAATTATTCAAGTTCGAGGCCATATACTCTATATTTCTTCATTAGGATATTGTCCTAACAAATAATCTATAGAGTTTTTGTTTTCAAATTTATTATTTGACCCTTTCAGGAATGTGTTGATAGATCTATTTCGGGAATTTTCTAGGTTCCCATCATCAGAACACGTTTTGAAAGCGGTAACAATCCCATGTCAAACATCAAGCATTCATATGAACTAGTTTACTCACTACATGAGAACTAATATACATATGATTTTGAAGTTAAAGATTATAACCATTGATCAAAAAATAAATTGAAAACTTGTTTGTGTGTATGTCTACCTTTGGTAAATATTCAATACACGTTTTTGTTTTTTTTTTTTTTTTTTTTTTTTTTTTTTTTTCCTCCTTTTTATGTTTTGTTAAGTTTGTAAACAAAACAGGGGAAGTAAACTAGGCGGTACTTTGCCTTTTTCACAAGTTTGTTATAATTTTTATTAAAAATAAAAATTATGTTTTTTCGACCTTTAATTGTGCAATGAAAATGAAAATTATTCAAGTTCGAGGCCATATACTCTATATTTCTTCATTAGGATATTGTCCTAACAAATAATCTATAGAGTTTTTGTTTTCAAATTTATTATTTGACCCTTTCAGGAATGTGTTGATAGATCTATTTCGGGAATTTTCTAGGTTCCCATCATCAGAACACGTTTTGAAAGCGGTAACAATCCCATGTCAAACATCAAGCATTCATATGAACTAGTTTACTCACTACATGAGAACTAATATACATATGATTTTGAAGTTAAAGATTATAACCATTGATCAAAAAATAAATTGAAAACTTGTTTGTGTGTATGTCTACCTTTGGTAAATATTCAATACACGTTTTTGTTTTTTTCCTCCTTTTTATGTTTTGTTAAGTTTGTAAACAAAACAGGGGAAGTAAACTAGGCGGGTACTTTGCCTTTTTCACAAGTTTGTTATAATTTTTATTAAAAATAAAAATTATGTTTTTTCGACCTTTAATTGTGCAATGAAAATGAAAATTATTCAAGTTCGAGGCCATATACTCTATATTTCTTCATTAGGATATTGTCCTAACAAATAATCTATAGAGTTTTTGTTTTCAAATTTATTATTTGACCCTTTCAGGAATGTGTTGATAGATCTATTTCGGGAATTTTCTAGGTTCCCATCATCAGAACACGTTTTGAAAGCGGTAACAATCCCATGTCAAACATCAAGCATTCATATGAACTAGTTTACTCACTACATGAGAACTAATATACATATGATTTTGAAGTTAAAGATTATAACCATTGATCAAAAAATAAATTGAAAACTTGTTTGTGTGTATGTCTACCTTTGGTAAATATTCAATACACGTTTTTGTTTTTTTCCTCCTTTTTATGTTTTGTTAAGTTTGTAAACAAAACAGGGGAAGTAAACTAGGCGGTACTTTGCCTTTTTCACAAGTTTGTTATAATTTTTATTAAAAATAAAAATTATGTTTTTTCGACCTTTAATTGTGCAATGAAAATGAAAATTATTCAAGTTCGAGGCCATATACTCTATATTTCTTCATTAGGATATTGTCCTAACAAATAATCTATAGAGTTTTTGTTTTCAAATTTATTATTTGACCCTTTCAGGAATGTGTTGATAGATCTATTTCGGGAATTTTCTAGGTTCCCATCATCAGAACACGTTTTGAAAGCGGTAACAATCCCATGTCAAACATCAAGCATTCATATGAACTAGTTTACTCACTACATGAGAACTAATATACATATGATTTTGAAGTTAAAGATTATAACCATTGATCAAAAAATAAATTGAAAACTTGTTTGTGTGTATGTCTACCTTTGGTAAATATTCAATACACGTTTTTGTTTTTTTTCCTCCTTTTTATGTTTTGTTAAGTTTGTAAACAAAACAGGGGAAGTAAACTAGGCGGTACTTTGCCTTTTTCACAAGTTTGTTATAATTTTTATTAAAAATAAAAATTATGTTTTTTCGACCTTTAATTGTGCAATGAAAATGAAAATTATTCAAGTTCGAGGCCATATACTCTATATTTCTTCATTAGGATATTGTCCTAACAAATAATCTATAGAGTTTTTGTTTTCAAATTTATTATTTGACCCTTTCAGGAATGTGTTGATAGATCTATTTCGGGAATTTTCTAGGTTCCCATCATCAGAACACGTTTTGAAAGCGGTAACAATCCCATGTCAAACATCAAGCATTCATATGAACTAGTTTACTCACTACATGAGAACTAATATACATATGATTTTGAAGTTAAAGATTATAACCATTGATCAAAAAATAAATTGAAAACTTGTTTGTGTGTATGTCTACCTTTGGTAAATATTCAATACACGTTTTTGTTTTTTTTCCTCCTTTTATGTTTTGTTAAGTTTGTAAACAAAACAGGGGAAGTAAACTAGGCGGTACTTTGCCTTTTTCACAAGTTTGTTATAATTTTTATTAAAAATAAAAATTATGTTTTTTCGACCTTTAATTGTGCAATGAAAATGAAAATTATTCAAGTTCGAGGCCATATACTCTATATTTCTTCATTAGGATATTGTCCTAACAAATAATCTATAGAGTTTTTGTTTTCAAATTTATTATTTGACCCTTTCAGGAATGTGTTGATAGATCTATTTCGGGAATTTTCTAGGTTCCCATCATCAGAACACGTTTTGAAAGCGGTAACAATCCCATGTCAAACATCAAGCATTCATATGAACTAGTTTACTCACTACATGAGAACTAATATACATATGATTTTGAAGTTAAAGATTATAACCATTGATCAAAAAATAAATTGAAAACTTGTTTGTGTGTATGTCTACCTTTGGTAAATATTCAATACACGTTTTTGTTTTTTTTTTTTTTTTTTTTTTTTTTTTTCCTCCTTTTTATGTTTTGTTAAGTTTGTAAACAAAACAGGGGAAGTAAACTAGGCGGTACTTTGCCTTTTTCACAAGTTTGTTATAATTTTTATTAAAAATAAAAATTATGTTTTTTCGACCTTTAATTGTGCAATGAAAATGAAAATTATTCAAGTTCGAGGCCATATACTCTATATTTCTTCATTAGGATATTGTCCTAACAAATAATCTATAGAGTTTTTGTTTTCAAATTTATTATTTGACCCTTTCAGGAATGTGTTGATAGATCTATTTCGGGAATTTTCTAGGTTCCCATCATCAGAACACGTTTTGAAAGCGGTAACAATCCCATGTCAAACATCAAGCATTCATATGAACTAGTTTACTCACTACATGAGAACTAATATACATATGATTTTGAAGTTAAAGATTATAACCATTGATCAAAAAATAAATTGAAAACTTGTTTGTGTGTATGTCTACCTTTGGTAAATATTCAATACACGTTTTTGTTTTTTTCCTCCTTTTTATGTTTTGTTAAGTTTGTAAACAAAACAGGGGAAGTAAACTAGGCGGTACTTTGCCTTTTTCACAAGTTTGTTATAATTTTTATTAAAAATAAAAATTATGTTTTTTCGACCTTTAATTGTGCAATGAAAATGAAAATTATTCAAGTTCGAGGCCATATACTCTATATTTCTTCATTAGGATATTGTCCTAACAAATAATCTATAGAGTTTTTGTTTTCAAATTTATTATTTGACCCTTTCAGGAATGTGTTGATAGATCTATTTCGGGAATTTTCTAGGTTCCCATCATCAGAACACGTTTTGAAAGCGGTAACAATCCCATGTCAAACATCAAGCATTCATATGAACTAGTTTACTCACTACATGAGAACTAATATACATATGATTTTGAAGTTAAAGATTATAACCATTGATCAAAAAATAAATTGAAAACTTGTTTGTGTGTATGTCTACCTTTGGTAAATATTCAATACACGTTTTTGTTTTTTTTTTTTTTTTTTTTTTTTTTTTTCCTCCTTTTTATGTTTTGTTAAGTTGTAAACAAAACAGGGGAAGTAAACTAGGCGGTACTTTGCCTTTTTCACAAGTTTGTTATAATTTTTATTAAAAATAAAAATTATGTTTTTTCGACCTTTAATTGTGCAATGAAAATGAAAATTATTCAAGTTCGAGGCCATATACTCTATATTTCTTCATTAGGATATTGTCCTAACAAATAATCTATAGAGTTTTTGTTTTCAAATTTATTATTTGACCCTTTCAGGAATGTGTTGATAGATCTATTTCGGGAATTTTCTAGGTTCCCATCATCAGAACACGTTTTGAAAGCGGTAACAATCCCATGTCAAACATCAAGCATTCATATGAACTAGTTTACTCACTACATGAGAACTAATATACATATGATTTTGAAGTTAAAGATTATAACCATTGATCAAAAAATAAATTGAAAACTTGTTTGTGTGTATGTCTACCTTTGGTAAATATTCAATACACGTTTTTGTTTTTTTTCCTCCTTTTTATGTTTTGTTAAGTTTGTAAACAAAACAGGGGAAGTAAACTAGGCGGTACTTTGCCTTTTTCACAAGTTTGTTATAATTTTTATTAAAAATAAAAATTATGTTTTTTCGACCTTTAATTGTGCAATGAAAATGAAAATTATTCAAGTTCGAGGCCATATACTCTATATTTCTTCATTAGGATATTGTCCTAACAAATAATCTATAGAGTTTTTGTTTTCAAATTTATTATTTGACCCTTTCAGGAATGTGTTGATAGATCTATTTCGGGAATTTTCTAGGTTCCCATCATCAGAACACGTTTTGAAAGCGGTAACAATCCCATAAAAAGGAGGAAAAAAAACAAAAACGTGTATTGAATATTTACCAAAGGTAGACATACACACAAACAAGTTTTCAATTTATTTTTTGATCAACGTTGAATATGATAGAATACCAATATGATAGAATACCAAAAAAAAAACAACGATATTTAAATATCAATGTATGTGAAAAAATTTCAAAAAGCCAAAAGAGTTAAAAAAAATGTTTCCAGAAATATACCTACAAGACTTATAAGCAAATAATCGAATTTAATGCGATACAATTTAAATAAACGTATACTTTTATATTTTGCAATTAATTTCGAGTGGTAAGTAATCGTAAAAGAGAATAAAAACTTCATCAATTTGGGAAAGACATGTTGCAGAACCAGACTTAGAAGTAGCAGAACCAAATGAAAATTTTATTGAAAAAGAAATTAAAATGTTTATTACGGAGTATTGGAATTCAAGTCCATTTACAAATTTAAAAACTGTAGCAATAAAATATTTATCAGCCCCACCAACTAGTGTAGCTAGCGAACAGCTTTTTAGCGCTGCCGGACAGTTGTATTATGATAGACGAAGCAATTCACATGGTTTGAATGCGGAAAAATTTCTTTTCTGTCATTACAATATCAAACTTTTTAATTTTTTTTTCTATATCAACTTAAAAATCGGGCAACTATTTTTTTTTGACTATAAAATATAGTACAAATATTTTATTCTTTTTTTATACTTAAAATAGTACAACTATTTTCCAAATATGATTTTTTTAAAAAATATATCTATACATTTTTATTTTTGTTTATTTTTAATAACTTTTTGGTTTAAATTTATTGATCTAAGAAAACAATTTATATTTTTTTTTATTAAAACAAATAGTTCGGCTTCGGCCGAAAAAAATGAGTTCGGTCGGACACTAATAATTATATAACATTTCAAATTCCAAAAACCGAAACCGGGTTTTTAAAAATTAAAATATTCGGAAAAATCGAAAACCGGGTTTCGGAAAATGCCAAATAATCGATCACCCCAATAATTATATCCGCACATATTTGTCTATGTAAAATTATATAAGTTTCTATACAACTTTTTTTACTCGGGATATTTTAAAACGCGATATTTCCACAACCGTTAAGCTAACAATCCAAAACTTGAACGATGACATATTTTTATGATACTTACTTACCTTCCTAACACCATATCCAAAGCAAAACTTTGAAGATAAACAAACCAGCGGGCAATCCATATTGAAATAATGAATCGCAAATGGCGTTGGATTGGTCACACGCTGCGCAGACCTTCAGGTGACGTTGCTAAAATCGCCATTGAGTGGAACCCACAGGGTAGGACGAGAAGAGTAGGCAGACCGTCTCACACATGGCGCCGTCAACTGAATATAGAAGTCATATCTACTGATCAAAACTGGGGAGAAGTGGAGAGAATATCATCCAACCGGTCCGAAAAGTAATAAATTCGTTGTGGCCCTTTGTTCCCAATAAGAACCACAGGACATAATATGTACTTACCTTCCATAAATTTACTTAACATTGTAGGGGGTAGATGTCGAAAATAGCATATTTGCTGCTGGTTTTGTGAGGAATGCGTCTTTTTATTATTTCTATGGGGCGTGATCCCGGGAAATTTTAAAAAATTCCCAATTTCCCGGAAACCGAAAAAGTGCGAGAAAAAGAAAACCCTAAATATAATAAAAGTAAGTTTTAGGTGAACACCTATTGCATGTTTTTGTTATGACATTATCATTTATTTTCATTTAAATTTTGTTTTGAATTTATTTCAAATTTTGTACAGTACTTATAAATATAATTGTTTGTAATGTTTTACTATTGTTTAAATTAATATTATGTAATTTAAATAATTTTGTTTACAAACCCGGTCTATAAACAATGGATAAAGAATGTTTTTTTTTTTGCACTGGAAATAAATGATTTATTTTTTTGTTTTGTTTTGTTTTTTGTGATGGATTGATTATAATTAGAAATTTGTTTCGTATGTATGTTACAAATTTAGTTTTGGGATTCGATTTTGGGATATTGGTAATTTTTTAAATTTCTATGTTTAGTTTGTTATAATGGGTTGGTTGGTATGTTGTAGTGCTGATAATTTCGGTTACTTTTCAATACTCGATACTACTCGATATTTTTAATTTGGATACTCGATACTTTTAACTGGTTTTAAATTTAAAATTCACTTTAATTTTTTACAAAAATTTTATAAAAATTTAAACTTTTCAATTGAAAATTCTAATTTTAAAAAAATATTTTAAAACTTTTTTTTTAAATTATCAGTGTTTTTTATTTTACCCTCCATCCCATAGTGCAGGAGGGTATATTCACTTTGTCAAATGTTTGTAATTCTTTTAAAAAAATTCTGGGACCCCATAAACTATATATATTCTTGATCAGCATGAATAGAGAAGTCGATATAGCCATGTCCGTCTGTCCGTCCGTCTGTCTGTGGAAACACAAAATACTCCGACAATACAGAAGAGGTACTGCTAATTTTCAGTCAAATTGTTTGTTGATATCATGAGCAGTTTTCTAGTGAAAATGATCAAAATCGGTTAACGCGTTCAAAAGTTATGAGTGAAAATGTGGGAAGACCTCTAAAAATTTTGAAGCAAATTTTAAATTATACTATTTATGTCATCATACATACATACATATGTACATTCAATGCTTATACACAAGAATATACGCAAGCAGGGATGGCTGTCAATATCGCTGAAATACCGTCCCCGATTCTAACACCTTTCAACTGACTATCGTTATCGCTTAAATACCGTTATCCGTAAAATACCGTTACCGAAATAATCAAACAAGATCTGAACAAAAAAACTTCTGTAAATAGATATATTTTCCCAAAGTATGATCATAAACTAGACAGTCATTTAAACTCGGGCATAATGCGGTTAAAAATTGTGGTGTGCATTAACATTACCTGAATAACTAAAATAACGTTATCCTTAAAATGCCGTTACCAAAATAATTGAAAAATCTTTTTCCCTAAAATAAAGTTACCGAAATACATATCTAAAATATCGTTACCGCTAAAATACCGTTAGCGAAATATATAAAATACCGTTAACGCTAAAATACCGTTAACGCTAAAATACCGTTAACGCTAAAATCCCGTTACCGAAATCACTGAAGTATAGTTTCCCCTAAAATACCGTTACCGAAATAAAAGAAAATAGCGTTACTACGACCAATAACCACATAGAATCGGTTACCATCCATGGTCATGATCAACACTAAAAAACAAAAAAAAACCCACAAAATATTGTTGTTGTTTTTTTGTTTTGTTTTGTAATACAGTATGTATGTACGTATGAATTAGTAGCAATCGCATGCAGAGTTGCCAGGTTTGACGATTTGTCGTCATTTTGATGATATTTAATACCCAAAATAACTAAATGACTATTTGACGACTTTTGCTTCCAAAATGACGATTTTTTGACAATAATTTATTATGTCAGCAAGATCTACTTATTTATCATTCTCATAAAATCGCCGGCTCGATTATTAAATTTATATTATTTCGTTAAAAATTGAGAGCAAAAACATTGTTTTTTGATCGATAGCTAGCTTTTATATGCTAATATGATGTGAAATACAATTTTGCAAAAATGCAAATCCTAGAATTGAATAAAACTTAATTCAAACCGCATTTATTTTTTTATAAATTCATTACGGGTTTAGCTTAATTTAGTTTCTGTGTTTATATGTTTAGAACATTTTTTTTAAATTTTTATAAAATTTTATTGGAGTTAGATTTAAATAAAAATAAAAAAATTTTCATGTTAAAACACAAGGCATGGACTTTTTTTGCGAAACAAACAGATCTCTAGCCCGAATATATTTCATGTTGAAAGATGATATATATACAACTTTAAATGAAACAAAATAAATCCAAAAATAAATCCGGTGCTTAAAAAACAGGCCTAATAATATAAATAAAGTGCCAAAATTTAATAATTAAAAAATATAACATTAAGTTTGTTCGATAACACAAAAATTTGTACAAGTTTTTACTGGAAGGTGTTAGTTTAGACAAATACGCAGTAAAAACTGGTAAAAAGAGAGAGTAAAGTGACAGTTTGATGCCAAAGAACTTACAAGTTTTTACTGGATACATTTTGCCAGTAAGAATTTGTAAGATGAAAAAAACATATGACTAAAAAAATATGCTTGTATTTTTAGTAAACAAAAACAAAAATTAAATTAAATTTTAATTGTTTATGGATTGAAAGTGAAAATTATTAAATAATTAACTATGGAAGAAGTTAAAAAACATTTAAATTATTTTTGGTCGATAATTTCAATTAACTTTTTCCTTTTCCATAATGACCAGTTGATTTTTTTTTTTAATATTTAAAACAAGCTGTTTTATCTAATTTAATAATTCCTACACATTTTCCGTTCGTTAACTTTTTTGTAAATTTGTCTTACTCTTTGTAATTTTGTTACTGAGTCATTTTTACTGAATTTTACTGGAAAAGTAATCGAACAGACTTATTGTTAAAGAATTTCCAAATTTTATAAAAGAATTTAAGATTTAAAAAGTTGTGCTACTGAAATGTTGTTCACAGAATTATGTATATATAAGTGATTAACAGTTGAAGTGGTAAAATTTGTTTCATTTAAAGTTGTATTTATTTGATCTTTCGACATTTTATTTTTTATTTTATTACTAATCATATAATTACAAGTTATATACTATTACCCTAACCGAGCACTAGCTACTATGGCCTTCGGAGCGTTGTAGAGAAACAGACCAGTGCCTCTGCTGGGAATCCCCGCACTAATAAGCCAGCACGCTACCAACTAGCCTACCGGGGCGTACATTTTCAACATTTTATAAATATGAATATCGTTGTAAAATATAATGTTTTTCGAAGTTTAAAGCTAAGAGAAGTGTCAAAAATCGTGTTATATTACAACGATAACACGTTAACATTTGAAATGTGAATAACATTATTGTATTTTATTTTTTATTAAAACTTTATCCCTCTTCTAACAAATATATTTTATTTTGACGATTTTTCAAAATACGATGACGATTTTGACGTTTTTTTCTAGAAATTCTGCAAACCTGGCAACACTGGTTATGAGTGCAAATGTGAGAAGCCCTCGAAAAATTGTTAAGCTAATTTATAAAGTATTCTTTTGGTTTCCAGATACCTTTTTTCGTTAACCCCAACAAATCAAAAAATCACCAATTAGAAAAAAGGTAGAACAAAATAGTTGAGTTAAAATTCTTTATTTATTTAACTACATTAACCGGAGTTGCCAGACACATTAATCGTTATCAGATCAAATAAATATCCAGGAACAAAATCCCCGAATTCAACAATGTAAATTCATAACTTTTTTTCGTACACTATTTTTACTTATTCTCATTCTCAACCTTTAATAAATTTGCAAGGAAACTCTTACACTCTAATTACATTTATTAAAAACCCCATTCAATTTAAAGGACATAAGGTGAATACTTCATCTTAAAATCTTTTGATTATATGCATTGTTTTCTTTCCTTAAAAACCCTAATTTTTATTTGATACATACAAAAATAATCTAAATTAAAGTATTGATGTGTAAAAACCAATCGAATTTTGGGAAAATTGCTTAGGGTTCTTATTCTAGGAGTCGTAAACGGGAATTGCACAAGCAAATGAGCTGAAAAACAATAATTTGAAATACCAGTTTCTTTAATTTTTTGTATCTCGAAAACACTCGAAAAATTTTCTTTTATAATTTTTGACAAACTTAATTTTATCACACTTTCCTTTTTACTTATGTGATGTATAGTATAAACACATGTGTTGTAATGTAAACGGGTATTTAATAATTATTTCATTATGTATGTCTCCGCAAGCGTTTTTTTTGTTCACTTAAATTTATCTAAAATTCTGAGTATTCAAAACTGTTTTGATGCGTTTGTATTCATTGCATCTCTTGCAACAATTCAAAAATATATTTTAATAATCCTTATTACTTTCATTATTATATAGGCAAAGAGACGATTCTTTTATGCAAAACAACAGGCGAATTTTACAACAGTTTTTTTAACATCATAAGGAACTTTAAAAATATATACATTTTTCACGACACGTTCTTCTTTAGGTAATGAGAATAAGCTTGCACAATGTCAGATTCATTTTAGTAAACTCTAATTAAAAATTTTTTTTTTTTTGAAACATCCCAAATACAATCAGTCATAATTTGTGTTACTTATAAAAACAACATTATTTTTGTTATTTTTACAAAGAATATAGATATTTATATTGTTTGCACTTTCCCTGGTTAATGAAGGCACCGAGATGGAGGGTATCCAAAAATTCGTCACATCCGAATTTAATCTTTTTTATACCAAATTCGGCACATCGGACTTTAATGCCTCCACTTGTTTTTATATATTTTCAACTTTTTTTCTTTAAACTTTTCACCTTTGATTTTTTCTTCTAGCAGAGTTGTATTTTCATAATACTTATTTAAGCGTATTTGCATTTTTGTATAGTTTTCCTGTTCAAAATACAACTCGGAAAATATCGAGTAGCAGGGCTTTGAAAGAATTAATTCGATTTGAGCCTAATAGACAAAAAATTTAATTCAGAATTAAAAAATGCTTATATTTCATTCCATTAATCCATTCCCTAAGAATTCATTCACTAGCTTCATTCAAAAAGCTTTAATAGATATTGAATGAATTCCTAACTTGTATGAATTCAATTATATGTTCATTCAACATTTTACTAATTGAATGAAGAAATTTTAGTATCATTCATTTAATCATCAATTTAATACGTAACACACAAGCAATAACAAAGCATAAAACGAGTTTTTCTTTTGTTGTAGACTAATTATAAGCAATTTGCTTTTATTTTATGTAAAACTTTCAGTTATATTATGACAACTTTCGTTAATCATTTGACTAAATGAATGAAGGCAAATCTTTCTTCATTCAACCTTTTACTAAATGAATTAAGAAAACTTTACATCATGCAAGAAAGATTTCATTCAAAACAGAATTTATTCATATTATTTAAAGCTTTTTAGAATTAAGCTAAGAATTCATTAATTAGGAATGCTTTTTCGCTCAAATTTCATTAATTTTCCAAAATTGAAATAAAGAATTAAGAATTTTCAACCTTTTCGGAGTAGTTATATTTTAAGTATCGAGTAACCATAAAAAAGAATAAATACTCGATACCCACTACTCATTCTTTTACCAGCACTAGTATGTTGTATCAAGTATTAATTTATTGTGTATGTGTGTGTGTTTTTTTTTTTTTTGTAATTAGAGCATTTAAGTTTATTTTTTGTATTTTTATTTATTTTTATATAAAAAGATTTAGTTGTATGTTGTCCCGTAGTAAGGAAAAATATTTTACAATTACTATAAACTAAAAAAAAAAAGAAATTTTTAAATAAATATAAATTACACAATACTAGTTTAAATTAAATTTAAAAAATGTTTATTTGTATTTCAGAATTTTCGTTCGAATTTTTAAATTTGTTTTGTTTTAGAATATTACAATTGACATAATTTTATACAAATGTTTAATTGAATTTAAAAATTTAAACATAAATTACAGAATTTTTTAAAATTATAATTGTTTTCAATAAACTTCAAATGTTTTTTAAAATAAATTTACAATAATTTTTTAATAGGAATTTTTGAAATATTTTATTAATGGGATTTTCATATAAAGATTTACACTAGACTGCTTCTTATTTTTGAAAACGTCGAATTTGAATTCGACGGGACAACCCTGGGTTAGATTAAGATTCATAAAAAAAATATTCTCAAATTTTTTCAAAAATTTTTGAAAAAAAAATTATGGTTTGCTCGCACAAGACTTTCAAAATTTTCCGGATTTTCAAAAAGAACAAATTTTCATAAAAAAAATAATTTATTAAAAAAAAATATTAAAATAAATCAATATTAATTTTTTTTTCTGTTATATAAAATACAACCTCAAGTACCCAGGATAAAAATATTTAATTTTTATAAAAATGTTAACCCTTATCCGCACTATGACAAAAAAATGTCTAAAATTTTGCATTATTTTCAAAGCTTTTATTACACTGTTAAACACTAAAAATTCATCGGAGATGCGACTTATCAATTGTGATAGATTTTTGTACGTAGATCACAAATGTGAACAGCAAATTTTAATATTGGCTCTACTTTTCGTAATATTAATTCATATAACTGAATAAACTGCAAGTAACTTTTAACATGGTTTTAAAGTATGGACCTTGGACATTAAAAATCATATCAATTAATTGCGATTGTGTGATGGATGGAGGTTGATATCCATGCAATTAAAGTGAAAACTTCACTCATTTAGCTTTTTTGTGAATATTAAAAAATTACTTTATCAAATTTACAAAATTTTAGCACATAATGTTAATTTATATTCCACGTAATTAATTTCAGCGAAAGAACCACCGCTTTCATATCAAAAATTTCCAAAAATTTAGAACTTCAGATTGAATTTTCAGCCCGAAGTTAACATTTTTAAAAATTTTTTTTGTGAGATTTTATTTGTTCGGTTTAAGATCATATTTTTTTTATTAATTTTATATCTACATATGTATTTACTATCGGGAAAATAAAAAAAAAAAAATACATTTTTGAACATGCATCATTTAAAATTGTTATTTTTAAGAAAACGCACTGGAACTGGCTTGGTATTGATTAGGAAACAAACATATGTTAAATTCATTTGAATGTTATTATCTGAATTTTATTAATTAAGATTTGTCACAGACTCCATAGTTTTAAAATTTTTGTAGTTTAAGCTATTTTTTCTTCAGCGGTTTACTAGCTTCAGATTTTTATTTTTTTTTAATTTTTTTGTTTCATATTTATGTACATAGTTTCAACTTTTTTTTATATGCTATGAACATTTTGGAGAAAAAATCTCAGAAATAAGATAGCTACAGGTTGTTAAACAAACTCCTTGCCCTATATTTCAATAGCAATATTTACTTTAAATGCGTTTTACTCAAAACAAGATTTTGAAAATCGGGTGCCACTGTGCAGCCTTAGCGGGTGGGCCGATTTTCAATCCATTTTTTTAGGACTAAAAAATTAAGTCCATTTTTAAATTTTTGCTTAGTATTTTTTAAAAAATAAAAAACCACGATTTTTTTGAGAAAGTATGCGGGTTTTTTCATAAATTAACTAACCTGTGATGTGAAAAATGAGAAATTTTATCATTTACTATATTAAATTAATGGGCATAGTTTGAGTGTTGCAAAAAAGTTGCGTTATTATTTGAAATTTTGTATTATTTTATAAAAAGTTTATCAAAAAATTTAAATTTCTTAAAAAAAAGTATATTGCAAATATTTCTTTAGCTATAGCTATCGCAACGCCGATGCATAAAATATTTTTTTCTGGTTTTGTTGAGCTGTGTTATGAATAAAATATAAAACAAAATTGAAAAATGGCACGAATTTTAATAATTTTGGACGCTTTTTATTAAATACTTCATAGGAATTACAAAAAAAAAAAAAAAAATAATAATTCTGAAGAGATCTCTAAATCCACTTAAGAGTGTGGAGCGATTTAATTTTGGCGGATTTGGAGGAAAATCAGTATTTTTGATAAAAAAAATAATTTTAAAAGTATATTTTTGGTGAACGAAACTAGTTTTCCATTCCCGACTAAAAAAGTTAATATACATAGTTATATATGGTCATTTATGACACTACACATAATAATTACATATGACAAAGATTTTTTCCATAATCAAAATTTTCTAAAATTTGGATTATAAATGCATGTGTTTCCTAGTCCTAGTTGTGACGATCAATTCATTGCAATAAATAGGCCAAGTGTGGTATAGAGGTATTATGAAATAAGATACAAATAAAGGGTGTTTTTTTATACAGGTATATAACTTTAAGTTGGCAACACTTTTTTAACTGGCGGTCATTTTGTCAGCTGTCGAGTGATTTATGTTTACTTTGGTTTGGCATTTCCACATGAATAGACTGACGCCTGAACAACGCTTCCAAATTGTGTAATCATGGTTCTATTCGAAATACATATAGCGCACTACGTCCATTTTACGGGCAACATAATCTTCCATCAGAGCAATTAACTCGATTAACTATGGAACGTTTTCGCACCACCTTTACTAAAATGATAATATGCATCCACAGCTGTAGCTATCTTATTTATGAGATTTTTTCTCCAAAATGTTCATAGCATATAAAAAAAAGTTGAAACTATGTACATAAATATGAAACAAAAAAATTAAAAAAAATAAAAATCTGAAGCTAGTAAACCGCTGAAGAAAAAATGGCTTAAACTACAAAAATTTTAAAACTATGGAGTCTGTGACAAATCTTAATTAATAAAATTCAGATAATAACATTCAAATGAATTTAACATATGTTTGTTTCCTAATCAATACCAAGCCAGTTCCAGTGCGTTTTCTTAAAAATAACAATTTTAAATGATGCATGTTCAAAAATGCTGTAGCGTAGAGGAAGACCATAATCAGTCTATCCGTCAATGGTGACCGCCATACGCCCACAAATGTTGAAAAAAGTTATCGAAAATTGGACCTCCAGATTAGAATACGTCCGAGCCAGCCGTGGCGGTCATACGCCAGAAGATTATCTTTCGATAAAGTAAATTTCATGTCAATTTAAAAAATTCATCTTCGTTTTATTCCATTTCAAAGTTCTATACCTCTATAAAAAACACCCTTTATATTTTACTAAAAAAGCTTGTGATTTAACATAGCAAATATCTCTAGAAATTCTAATAACAAAGTCCCCTGAAGATTTCCTTAGGCAGGAATGAAATCCGGATAGGGACACGCCTACATCAGATTGCTTTTCACAATTTGTTAAATAAGTTTTGGGACTTTAGCACATTTAATTACTATAAATGCAATTAATGTTTATCCCGATGAAAATAAATTTAAATAAAAAAAAAAAAGCGGCAAAATTATTTTCATTTATACTGCATATTTAAGGGCCTACTGCCATAATCTGGCTTGGCATTCTGTAAGACAATTGGCAATTATCGTCCATTATTCGCATGCTGCAGCTAAATATTTACCAAATTACACACACACAAATCTTATGGTAATTTAACAAATTTGGTAAAATACAGCAGTTTTGCATCTTATACTTTAACATTATTGTAAAGGGTCAGCCATCTAACGTTTTTTTTTCAACTAGTGCTTATTTCGTGAATGGTAACACTTAGCTCATGTCTGATTTGACAGATAATTAGTTTTATCCTTCCGCTGAACGAATATGGTCCGTATGTTCGTTATCTTGTGAAAAAAGTGAAAGAAACTGGCATCCTCATCGATAAACCAAAGCGTGAAAAGCCAAAAACAGTGCGTACACCCGAGAATATTGCTGCTGTGGCAGAAAGTGTGCGTGAAGCGCCATCAACGTCAATTCACCGTCGTTCTCAACAATTGAACATTTCGGAGACATCATTGGACGAATTTTGCATAAAGACCTTGGTATGACGCCATACAAAGTCCAATTGGTTCAGGAGTTCAAAAAAAAAAAGTTATTTGGCGGACCCTTTATGTCACATTAATAAAACTATAAATATTTAACTTCGAAAAGTGGACGACAATCATTTATTTTTTATAAATAATATAATAACGATCTTACAATTAAAATTTTTTTCAACAATAGCAAGGTCTTCATTGTATTTAATTTTTAACATTAAAGTTGGTTTTAAAATTTCGCCAATACCAAATACTATTTTTTCACAAATTCAATTTTGTTATGCTTTCGATTTACATCACCAAAACCAATCCTTGATTCGTACATGTTTATAAATATCACACCTTGGAAATATATATTTTTAAAATTCCAAAATCAAACTTCAATACAATTTTTTTTATTTAATTGTATTAAATATTTTTAATAAAAATTTTACGCAAATATTATAATAATTGGCTGAAAATGAGGGATGGAAAAGTGTAAGCACTAGGGTATTCAAATTACTCGGGGTTGGTTTTGTTCGAGTAAACGAGTAACTCGATTTTGAGGTTTTTAACTTAGTCGATTAATCGAGTAAGATTTTAAAATTACTCGTGTAACTTGAATAATTTGAATAATGTTATTTCACTAATTTTTCTTTAAAAATACACAATAAAACGCAAAATAAATACAAAATCAAAAGTTCCGAAATGTATTTTATCAAAATTAAAAATATATGTACGTTAGTTGAAAATAAAAAGGGTCTTCTAAATTAATATATAATTGAGGTGTTTAACTTTATTTTCTTTCGTTTTTATAAGTTCGGCTTTAAGAAAACATTAAGGACATAGCTTTTAGCATTTTTTTTTTTACAAATATCAAGAATAATATGGCATAACAATCTACGCATTGGAAAAACATAAAGAAAAATTTTATTATTTCTTCGCCGCCGTTAAAAAACTGCCGCAGCAAATGCGTTGACGTTTTGGAAGTTATGTGATTAAGTTGAATGGACATTTTTTTCCGTGAGTCGGTCTAATATAAACGTATACTAGCCGTGGAAGACGAAGGTGTTAATTAAAGCATTTGACCACGATGAGAGTGAGGCAGAAGAAAATTCAAAAGTATTCTTAAAGACGGAAAAAAGGGAAGAAACAAAGAATTTCGTTAAATTTTAATTGGGAATTCTAAACTACAACTGCTCTTTTATAAATTTCAATTGAAAATGTTGTAGTATTCACTAAAATGTAGTTTCATAATTGTTACCATATTGAAATCATACGAGGCTTCTTCTTTTCGTGTTATAATCACTTTCTGTACCGGTTAATAAATGGGTTAAAGAAAGATACAAAAATACAAATATATCGAATTGACAAAATAAAACAGTTTTTTTGCTCTCCTGAACACTAGCTCAAAACACATAGGTGTTCCGGTTAGAGAACATACGAGGGCGGTATAAATGGCAGCAGTAGTTTGAAAAAAATTACTTTGGTGAAAAGAGCAACATTATAAAACATATGTTTTAAGTTTCAAGGCGCCATGTTGAGTAGTAACTTTTTTTATAGCCATCAACAATAAACTATCTCAGTAAATTTATAAACATGGAAAAAATTTACCACCGTTATGTAATTCGATACATTAATTTGAAAGGTCTCAGTCCAGCCAATATTAAATCTGAGCTAGATTCTACTCTGAGGGAGTCTGCTTCTTTCATTACGATTATAAAATGTTGGGTATCAGAGTTTACTAGCTGCCAAGACGAACACCGTAGTGTTCGACTAATTCTGGTGTCCACACCAGAAACGGTTAAGATAATCCACAAAATGTTATTGGATGATCTTCTACTGAAGGGGTTTGAGTGGCTGAAATTACAGGCATTTCAGAAAGTGCTATACATCGCATATTGACGGAAAATTTAGAGATGAGAAAGCTGTGCGCAAGATGGGTACCGCGTTTGCTCACAATATAACAAAAACAGCGTCGTGAAGATGTTTCAATATAGCGTTTGTTGATGTTTCACCGCAATAAAGCTGAGTTTTTGCGTCGATTCGTAACAATGGATGAAACATGGGTCCACATTTACGAAAAAGTAAGTGTTGTTTCATCAAAACAATACACCAGCTCAGAAATCCACTATTGCGATTGCCAAAATCAATTAAAGTTCGAATTGCTTCATCACGCACCTTATTCGGTAGATTTAGTTACCTTGTATTATTTTCCATTTCCAAACTTGACAAAATTGCTCGGTGGTAAAAGATTTGCCAACAATGAAGAGGTGGAGTCAGCGGTTGATGGTTATTTTAAGAAGCTAGACAGTTCTTATTATAAACAGGGTATCGAAGCTATTGAATATCTCTGGGAAAAGTGTATCAAGCTAGAAGGAGATTATGTTGAGAAATAAAGAAAATGTTTTCCAAATTTGTTGTGTTTTTCTTTGTTAGGTCGGCTGATTTTGGTATCGCTCTCGTACGATTTATTGCCTTTAAGTGCATATGTTTTGCATTATTGTGATTTTTATTCCATATTTTGGGTTTATCTGTACATTTTGAATATTTTTTATAATAAAGATTTAAAATAAATAAGAGAAATAAAGACTTTTTAAACCTTAACACTAAATAAAAATAATTAACATAGTGTTGCCATCTACGATACTTAGACATTTATATTTTATTTTAGTTTTAAACCAACGCTCTCCAGTTATAAAAGTGATTTTTTAAAATCGCCAAATTTTTTGGATTTTTCGTTTTTTTTTATATTTCAATATATAGAGTTGTCAAACCCGGTTGTCGAATTATTCGATAAACCGTTTTTTTTTTATATTTTTTCGGTTTTAAAACCGGTGTTTTCGTCTCGAATAAATCGACATTTTCGATTATTTTTCATTTTGAAAACTTTTGAGAAATAAAGATTTTTTGACATAATTCGCAAATGTTCTTTTAATTTAAAATACAAGTAAGTATAAAATCCTGAGATATCCTTTTTATTTTATTTGGATTATCCAATTCTTTGAGCTTAATTGATTTTTCAAAGATTGTCTGACTTAAAATGTTTTTTACTCATAAAATATTATGTTTTCTATTAGCTTTAAATAAAAAAAGGGTTTGCAAGTTTTTTTACAATATAATTTTGGTTTAAATAGATTACATTTTGCTCTTTTGTCTTCTCTGATATATTAACCATAATAAATTTTAGAATTGGGCATAATAATTCGCAGCTCGTTTAGTTCACTTTCATTATTGAACTAGTTCGTTTTTCTAGTTCACTCACCCGTTCGAATGAAATAAAAGAATGAAAGACCCAATCCGAGCTGTAACACCAAAAAATTATGAATTAACTACAATTCGTTAGCACAATATAATAGTTTTGCGATTGTTGCGATTTTTTGTTGAATATTTTTAAATTTAAAAGTTTCGCTTAGTTTGTGGAAATCGGACCTGTTGGTGTAATTTTTTTTCAATTAAGTATAAATAATGTTAGTTCAAGGATATTTTAAAAATATCTTAAAAATTTACTATTTTAGTCATTGGTCTCGTTGCAGAATGTTTTTTTTTTTCAAAATGCAAAATAAAAATAGTTTTCAACCAGTACGTATTATGTATATTGTGTTGCCACGTAAAAATGTAACTGGTACATTCCCAGTCAGAAAAAGACAAAAGGACCACCGCTGGCAAAACTTTCATTTATAATGTGTTTGGTTCCGCCGGAATTTGAACCCTGACGGCCAAATCTAACCACTGAGCTAACGACATATGTAATACTTGATAGTTTAAAACGAAATTGAATGATGACTGCTGAGTAACAGTAGACTGATCAAATATGTCAGCACTGGCATAAGGTTTGCTGGAAACAACATGCCAACGTTGGGAAAACACACAAACATTTGGTCCTGAAAGAGATTTTCCAAAAACAAAAAATAATCGATTTTATATTAAAAAAATATTAAAAAGTATAAAAAAACACAAAAACAATATATTCCTGGAACCGGGATCGAACTCGGAACCTACCGACTGCAAACGTTTTTAAACAAAGCAGTATCATTTTTATAAATGCTTTGCCAGTTGTTAGACTTTTGAGCAATTGGTTATTTCTGACTAATAGCACTTTTTGCCATCGTTGGCCCACTGATCACAGCTAATTCTTTGCCAATGTATTTTTTTTTGTGGAACATCGAAATTATTATTCAACACTGTTGAAGCGTCTTGTACAAGGGTTCTGTCAGTAATATATTTCCAATTACTCGGTTATAGAGTGGTATGCCAGTGCTTGATTTTTTGTACCACTGGAAGTTTCTGACTGAGTTGCTTTATATTTTATAAAAAAAAATATTTTTAAAAAATAGTTACGAAACAATTTAAGCTTTTTTTGTAAAATATAAACTGAAATAGAACATATTTTGATTTATTCGATTAACACGATTAATCGACTAAAATTATTCGAGTTATTCGTTACTCGAAATTGGCCATTTTAATTTACTCGAACAATTGTTTGATTAAAATTCATCGATTAATCGAGTTACGGTTGACCGATTGAATAGTATCTTCTTTTTTGATCTTTCTTTAAACCTAATATTTGTTAGATGGATGGCTGCCTGCCTTGGCTTTTGTCAAAAATCTTTTGGTATCCAATTCAAAGTTGTGTTCCAATTACTATGTGTATGAATGCTAGAGCATAATATTTTTTACAATAGCACATACAGGGTGGGGCAAAAGTCGCGAAGGGATTTGAAAAATTAATAACTTTTCTAATTTAATTTTTTTTTTATTTTTCTTTTTAGGACTTGTAAAATAAATCTGGGAGATTAATTATGGAAGGTTACAACGTTATCCAGCGAACCAAAATCATAGAACTTTATTTTGAACATCATCGATCAATAATTCAAACTCAACGAGCCTATTGTCGTCATTTGAATGTGCGGAATTCACCATCCGAATCAATGATTCGACGCTTAGTGACACGTTTTCAGGAACAAGGCTCAGTGAGGATCTTCCACGAAGCGGAAGACCACATTCTGTAATTAGTGAAGCAAATATTCAACGCGTTCTGGAGAGTGTTGAGGAGAATCCTGAAACATCAACTCGAAGGCGCTCTGCTGAGCTGCAAATGTCTCGGCGGTCTTTACGCAGAATATTAAAGGGAAATTTACATCTTTTCCCATACAAGGTGCAGTTAGTGCAAGAACTAAAGCCAGGAGATTCCCAAGAACGAATAATTTATGCAGTTCGCTTCCAAGAATTGGCCAGAGAACATAATGATTTCATTCATCATCTGATAATGAGCGATGAAGCACATTTTCAATTAAATGGTTTTGTAAACAAGCAGAACTGCAGAATATGGGGTATTGAGAACCTAAGAGTGGTTCATCAGAGACAATTACATCCACTTAAATGTACAGTATGGTGCGAAATTACGTCCCAAAGAATTATTGGACCATTCTTTTTCGAAGATAACGATGGAAATGGTGTAACGGTAAATGGCGAGCGATATCGAGATATGGTCCAAAATTTTTTAAGGCCAGCTCTTTCTGACAATCGAGAGATGTGGTTCCAACAAGATAGGGCCACTGCACACACTGCTCGAGACACTATGCAGCTCCTAAGGCAGGTTTTTGGCGAACGTTTAATTTCAAAAAATTCAGCATTCAATTGGCCTGCCCGTTCGCCGGATTTAACAGCACCAGATTATTTCCTTTGGGGATATTTGAAAGAGAAGGTGTATATCAATAAACCCAGAACACTTGCACAGCTCAAAGAGAATATTCGAGCCGAAATAAGAGCGTTGCAGTCAGATACTCTGACTCGTGCTATTAAAAGAGCTCAACTTTGCGAGGCTGAAAATGGTGCTCACTTACGTGACGTAATCTTTCACACCTAAATTTAAAAAATCTCCCAGTATCATATTTTATTATTTTGTAAAAAAATAAAATTAAAAATTAAAAAAGTTATGACTGTTTTAAACCCCTTCGTAACTTTTGCCCCACCCTGGACATATAGCTTTAGTTATTAATAAAAATTGGATTTTTTGATGTGATTTTACATGTTAAACACCGATATAACAAATAAATTATGTGCTGGATGTTTTGCCAAATGATTAAAAAAAATTAATTTATTACATGATTTGGTAAGTTTTAGCTTTTTGATCCTGGGCTCAGATGCTTAGATTGAGTAAAATTTAGATTTGTGAAAGAGGACACAGAATAGATTGTTAATCCGAGTAAAAAAGTTTATATATAATTATATATATTCCTATATAATATATAATTATATATAACTATATCTTGATTATTCAAAATTTTTTTATATTATCCGGTATAAAAAAGATTAGATCTGATCATATCTAATTAGATATGATTGAATATAATTATATGTGGTTGAATATAATAACTCTGACATATCTGAACATATATGATTAGATATGTCATTTCTGATAGAGATTCTGATCAGATCTGTTCATATCTGAACGGAAATACCAGCAGATCTGGTCATATTGGATCATATCTGGTGTCAGATTTGTTCTTATCTAAAAAGATTTTATGATCTCTTTGTCCCTTTGAGACGTTTTCAAAAGCACTAAAATAAAACTGCTAATCTCGTTCTACTGATCGAATAACGAAAACAATTGATAACATTTTGTGTTTTGTTTTCTTTTTTTGTGCTTTTATTTCATTTACATAAATTTTAAATTGTCTTTTTTATTTTTAAAATTTTGAAAACTTCAGGAAAACTTCAAAACTTCAAAAATTTTAATTTTAAATTTTTTATGTTTTTAATTGGTGTTGGATTGTAAAAATATACCGTTTTTGCAAAATAGAAAGAATGTAAAATAATAATAATCTATATTTTTAAGATAATTTAACAATGATAGTATTTTTTTTTGCAGATCCAGCAACCAAAATTTTGTTCATATGCCTTCAAATGCAAAAAATACATATTTCTCCATGTCCGTATCTGATCACAAGAAATGCGAATTTCAAAAAAGTGTAGGTGTGAGTTTGTTTCAGTTTATTATACATTTATTTGCAATAAACTTTTGAATAAAAGCATTTTAAATTAAAATAAGTGTTTTTTATTAATCTTTTAACTTGAAATTTTAGAACCTCGTTAAATTTAAAAATCCTCATGAAAAAAGTTTCTATATACTCATATAGAATTTGATATATTACGATATATGTATGTTTTATCTTATACTTAGTTCCTGAACATTTTTTAATATGGCGTAATATATCATCATATATCATTGTATCGTATGTTATATATTAGCATATCTTGCAAATCGGATCTTATGAAATATATATAGATCTATATTCTACAATATATCATCATATGTAAGTGTATATGGTACAATAAATCAAAATAATGCTATCACTTGTATATATAATTATATTTGGCAAAATATATCATTATATACAAATATATATAGTAAAATTTAACGAAAAAAAAAAATCCATTCACTTATGTATATAGGTATAGCGGGCGCAGCCCGCTACGTTGTTAGCGTGCCTTAGACCTAGTTTTTGGGATGATGGATAAACTTGGCTTAATTCAAATAAAAACTTTTTCAAAAAGATTTAATAAATATTGCAATAGTAATAAACGGAGTGCATTCGCTTTAGCCCACTCTAGGCTTTTGTCACGCCAATCGTATCGGATTCTAATATAGCCTATAGTGCAGGGGTGCCCACGGCCTATGCGCTTGTTACTCAATTGTTTTTGTAAGAACACTTAGCTATAGGCTGTGTGTTTTAATACACATATAGAGCGCTCAGCACTAGCAATACGAAATACACAAACAACTTTGTCTTATTAGTTTTTTTGTCGTTCTTCACTTTATACACGCAAGCGCAAAGCAACAACACTTTCGTATGCTTTGCTGGTAAACATTGAAATATTTTTTTCTTTGTATGGATTGGTTTTTACAACAAAAAATATTGAATAAAAATTAGTTTTTCTTTAAATGTATTGGTGTTTGCTCTTCCATAAGGAACTTTTGGGCACTCCTGCTATAGTGGCTGTCAGTAGACAGATTATGTATGCACCCAATTTCAATAAAATCGGCTTAGCCTTTTATTAGATACGGAAAAAGTGGGCATAAAAGGGCCACGCCCACCATATCGAATTTTTTTATAGAATTAAAAAAAAAGTAAAGTAAAATGAGTCGAAATGTATTATAATTTTCAGGATTAGTTTTAACCTTTTTTAAGTTATGCTACGTTATGTTTTTTAGTTAAATAGTGTAACAATTTTTTGTTAAAATCAACTTTTCCATTCCAGACATACACTTGTTTACACTCTCATAAACGTTTTCTGTAATACTCATTTTAGGGTTGCCGTATTTTGATGATATTTCTATAAAACAATCCCAGTTCACATAATGTGGAGTGCATTTGTAATATCAAAATCGAAAAGTTTTTAATAAGCACTTTGGGGGGATGGGCAAAGGCCAAAGGGCTCGGTTGGTTTTTCAGAAAATAAATTAAACTAAAATTACAAAAAGTAAAACTGCAGGAAGTTGGGTCATATCCCAAAGAACACATGGTGAAAATTTTCGCCTCTACTATCCTTATTTTTACCACATTCCTGATGGAAATTATATAAAGTGAAATCCAGAAAGTTGGGTCAAAGTCGAAAGAAAAGCATTATGGACATTTCAGCCTTCTATCGCAAAGGGTTTGGTCAGACCGGTAAGGGGGGAGACTTTTTCCCTTATTATCCCCCTTTTTACTATGTTACTGAGCAAAATCCTAAAAAGTGAAATTTTAGAAAGTTAGGACATATCCGAACGAACACTTTTCCCTTATTATCCCCCTTTTACCACGTCACTGAGCAAAATTGGGAAAAGTGAAATTTTAGAATGTTAGGACATATCCGAAAGAATACATGGTAAAAATTTCAGCCTTTTATCGCAAAGGGTTTGGTCTAGCCGCTAAAGGGGAGACTTTTTCCCTTATTATCCCCCTTTTTACCACGTTACGTATCAAAATTGTAAAAAGTAAATTTTCCAAAGTTGGGACATATCAGAAAGAACACATGGTTAAAATTTCAGCTTTCTATCCCAAAGGGTTTGGTGAGGCCACTGAGGGGGAGACTTTTTCCCCTATTACCACGTTCCTGAGCAAAATTCCAAAAAGTAAAATTGCAGAAAGTTTGGTTATATCCGAATGAACATATGGTGAAAATTTCAGGTATCTATCCTAAAGGGTTCGGTGAGGCCGCCAATGGGGAGACTTTTTCCCACTTTTATCCCCCCTTTTACCACGTTCCTGGGCAAAATTTTTAAAAATAAAAGTGCAGGAAATTTTGTCATGTTCCAAAGAATACATGGTGAAAATTTCAGCTTTCTATCCCAAGGCTAAAGCACCATGTGTATACAATTTCAAATAATGAAATAGTGGGCGTAAAAGTGGGCGTGGCGAAAAAAAAAGTATCCTATTGAGCATTACGGAGTTCCAGTTACATACTGTGAAAATTTCAGGAAGATCGGTCCAGTGGTATGGTGAGGATACTGAGGGGGAGACTTTTTCCCCTATTATCCCCTTTTTTACCACGTTCCTGAGTAACATTCCAAAAAGTAAAACTGCAGAAAGTTGGGTTATATCCGAATGAACATATGGTGAAAATTTCAGCTATCTATCGTAAAGGGTTCGGTGAGGCCGCTAATGGGGAGACTTTTTCCCACTTTTATCCCCCCTTTTACCACGTTCCTGGGCAAAATTTTAAAAAGAAAAAGTACAGGAAATTTTGTCATGTTCCAAAGAACACATGGTGAAAATTTTAGCTTTCTATCCCAAGGCTAAAGCATCATGTGTATACAAAAAAAAAGTATCCTATTGACCATTCCGGAGTTCCAGTTACATACTGTGAAAATTTCAGGAAGATCGGTCCAGTGGTCTGGTCTCCTATAAGGTACATACATACAAACAAACAAATAAACAAACACACATTCTATTTTATATATATAGATATATTTTTTAGAACCGTTTATAATTAAAATATAAGTGACTATTGGAAATTTTATAGTTGACCTCTCTTGGTTTACGTTTGATGTAATTGTTCGGCTTTAGGTCACGATAAATAAAAACTCAAATTGATTTTTTTTATTTAAATTTTATTTTAAATTGTCGATATTTCGACTAGAGTCTCTAGTCATTATCAAGAAATCTGGACAGTACAAAAAGAATATAAATAAATTTAATTAATTAATATAAAACAACAAAAATATAATAACAACGACGAAATAATTCTTACATTTTAAATAAATTTAAAAAACAAAAATCACAAAAAACACTTATTGTCCTTCTAAACTCTTTCTTTCTACTAAACTATTTTGTGATCGCCTGTGTTTGTTTACCACTTGTCTGTATATATGAGCGCAATTGTCTGTGTCTCTTTTATAGTTCAGTCTTTTCTCTTCTGGTACGTCAATTATATGAAGCATTTCCAACGAAAGTCTCCTTGCATAGTTTCTTTCCTCTTGTATTATTTTCACATCGTCAAAGTTGGGTTTATGGTTAGTCAAAGTACAGTGAGCCGCAAGTGCTGTTTTTTGTTCTATAGGTTTGCCAATACATTTTTGGTCAGACTTATGTGAAGCTAATCTCGTCTTTAATTTTGTCTTTGTAGTACCAACATATACTTTATTGCATACGTTGGACCCGTCCTCATTACAGTTTATTGCGTATATAACGTTAGATTTCTCTTCCTTTTGCAACTTCGACTTGGTGTTGCTAAATAGCTTGTTCACGGCGTTGGTGGTTTTGAATGCAAGATTGAATCTCTCGCCGTCATAAATGTCAGAATGTTTTAATCTCTCAGATAGTACAGGAATGTATGTCATACTTTTGTATATTTTTTAAATTTATTTAAAATGTAAGAATTATTTCGTCGTTGTTATTATATTTTTGTTGTTTTATATTAATTAATTAAATTTATTTATATTCTTTTTGTACTGTCCAGATTTCTTGATAATGACTAGAGACTCTAGTCGAAATATCGACAATTTAAAATAAAATTTAAATAAAAAAATCAATTTGAGTTTTAATTTATCGTGACCTAAAGCCGAACAATTACATCAAAAATATAAGTGACTTTCAAAATTTACTGCAAAAAACGTGAAGAACTGTGCTTTGTTTTGTAATGATTATTAATATTTTTTATTAATTTTTATTAATTGCAGAAACCTGTAGTCGGCAAATAATAGGACAATATTTTACTGTTGGAAATATAAATGAAATCCAAGCAACCAGTTCTTTAAACATCTTTTTCCCTTTAGTCTGAGAACAGGGTAAACAAAATATATTTGCGAATCATTGAATTTGTGTTAAAATGGCATTGATTCGCTAGTGCATATTTTTGCATATGTTGCTATAAATGCATATTTTGCTTAAAATGCATATTTTTATTGTTTTTTTCGTAGCTTTTTCGTAGTAATAAAGTATGTAGTTGTCAAACTTGAATACATTTGTTGACAAATATTATGTTTAGTCTTTTTACGAAGTATAACATATGACGCAAAAAAAACTCAAGGCACTATTTTAACAATTTAACTCTGAAGTGTTTAATAACAAAATAACAGTGGACATTAGAGTGAGGTAAGTTTCTAAAAATAGAACTGTTGTGTTTTTGGAGTTGTACTTCTGAGATTATGTATGCAAGAACAAAAACACCGTGTATTGAATAAAACTAGTTTTAATCACAACAAAACTCGACCTGACGATAGATCAGTGGGCTAAAGCGCTGTCTAACGTGTAGTGCGAGTGCATGTGGCATTAGAAATCAGTTTATCTATACCACGGTCAGTGATTGCACAGAAAATTTCATATAGACGCAATCGAACAAATAAAAACGTAACAAATATTACATTATTCAAAAAATTCAAAAAAAACAGGTGTCAGTGAACCTGAAGGTTCAATACCAGAAACTGCGCAGTCTGATTCAGAAAAAATTGAAAATTTGCAATGTAGTTATGATTTTTAGAAAATACACTCATTCTTCTCTACCACGCCTTTCACAATTAAATTAAATAAAATTGCATATTAATTATAGTATTAATTGCAATTGTCTGAAAAAGACGTTAAAATTTAAACTCAAAATAATTTTCTGTTTTGTAGAAAAATTTATGTTTCTCCGATTTTTTGACTATAAATTTGTTTTAAAATTTTTTAAAGAGCGATTGGATAAAAAAAAATTATATTACTTTTTGTACGCCCGTGGGAGCTAAAGTCCTTCTTGTAAACCAAAATCAAAATTTTTCTATATTTACTCAGAAATGTTACCTCAGGATATTACATAATTATGTCTAAAATCACTTAGAAAATAATGTTTATTTGGCACAAATGTGGCTTTATAATGGACCATATATAATCACATCTGAGTATATTAAAAACATTCAAAGCGTGGGGCCTTATAAGTTTCTATATAATTTTATATTTATCAATATATGGCTTCATTAAAAATTATAAAAAGAAACATTTTTCTGAATATGAACGTTTATGTTGAATTATAGACGAGCCCATATATAACTCTATATTGTATATATAGTAATATATAATTAGTTAAATTAAGTAAAATTATATACAGGACCATATATATATATACAAAATTTGAAACAACACAATGCTTTATACAATTAGATGCAAATATTTGTGCTTTAACATAAATGTTTATATGACTATAAATATTTATATTAAAACATTTAATTGTATAAAATTGTACCTAAATATATATATAAACTTTTTTACTTAGGGTTTTATTTAAATTAAACAGTTGAAAATTTGACCGAAATTCGGCTACGTCTGAAAACTAGCAATTATAATCCCAAAATCTTAAGAAAATGCCTTTTCAAAGCTCAAAATCGGAAAATAGAAAAATGTTAATTTGCCTTCTTTAATAATTAAATGTAAAGGGTGTCCCAAGAAGAACGCAATTTTTAAATCTGGCAACATTCGAAGTGTCATTGTTTGACATTTGAACAATTGTTATTGTTTGCTAGTAGAAGGTACGAGGTTAGTAAATATGGAGCGCTACACGAATGAACAACGCATTCTCATTGTGAAATTGTTTTACCAAAATGGTGAAAGTTTTGCGGCTACAGTTCGCAAATTGCGATCAATTTGGGGTCACAATAATGCTCCAAAAGAGTCAACTGTAAAGAGATTAATGGATAAATTTGCCGAAACGGGGTCTGTTAGTGATGTAAAGACAACAACGCGCCATCGACCAGGTCGATCGACCGAAAATGTCGCAGCTGTACGTGATGATGTCGCTCAAAATCCATCCACCTCAATTCGACACCGAGCTCAGCAAATTGGTGTCTCCAAATCCACTTTGCAGCGAATTTTGACGAAAGATTTGCATCTTCATGCATACAAAGTTCAATTGACTCAGGAACTGAAGCCAGCTGACCATGGACAGCGAAGGGAGTTCGTTAATTGGGTATTGGAGAGACAACATGAAAATGCTGATTTTGCCGATAAAATCATCTTCAGTGACGAGGCCCATTTTCATCTTGATGGCTTCGTCAATAGGCAGAATTGTCGCATTTGGGGTGAGGAAAATCCTCGAGTGATTCACGAGAAGCAAATGCATCCTCAACGTGTCACTGTGTGGTGTGGTTTTTGGGCTGGAGGAATCATTGGACCTTTTTTTTATGAAAATGAGGCAGGTCAAGCGCAAAACAGTCAATGGTGTTCGGTATCGTGAAATGATAACCAGTTTTTTCTTGCCTAGAATTGAAGAAATGAATGTGGAGGGCATGTGGTTCCAACAAGACGGCGCCACATGTCATACAGCCAGAGAAACAATTCAATTGCTGCATCAGTCATTTCCCGGTCGTGTTATTTCGCGTTTTGGAGATCACAATTGGCCGCCTAGATCGTGCGATTTAACACCATTAAATTTTTTTCTTTGGGGTTTTTTGAAGTCGATGGTTTACGCGAATAAGCCGACGACGACTCAAGCCTTAAAAGAGGAAATTGGACGCTGCATTAATGAAATACCGCAGCATTCATGCAAAACGGTCATTGAAAATTTCATTAAAAGATCGCGTGCATGCCAGCAAAGCCGCGGCAGCCATCTGCACGATATATTGTTCCATATATAACCTCATTCTGTCTACTTTACGATATAATAAAGTTTCACGATTTTTTTTTTAAATATCTGTGTTTTATTTAAAATTTAAAAATTGCGCTCTTCTTGGGACACCCTTTATATAATTAAATACAAACATACAAATTCGATTACTTTTACATATAATTGTATATGGCATAACATATTAGTCAAATTAAAATCACATCTAATTTTAAAATCCATTGATTTATATCTAAATTTTCTAGAGTTGGGATTAATCGTTCATTTTAGTGACTAGGTCAGTATCGTTCAATTCGAGTCAGTGAACTAGTTCGTTCAATCGTTCTTTTTTCCTTTGACTTGTGACTGATCTGCGGTTTGTGAACTGTGTCGTTCGTTTGACAATTATTACACACTAATCATGTTTTACGAGTTTTTTTTCACAAATTTTACTGTACATAGACAGTGTTATAAAATTGCAACTTTTCTAACAAAAATTTATTTATTTTGTGTAAAAAACATTTTATTTGTATGACTATAATTGCTTTCCTAATTTGAAACAATGTTACTACTATTTCATAAAAAAAAAAATAATTGCTCTTACAAGAAGTTTTAATTGAATAGAGATGCAATTGTTCTGTGTATAAAAAGAACGAAATGAACGATTGAACGAAATGGACGATTGAACGAAATGGACGATTGAACGAAATGAACGATTGAACGACAAGATCGAATATTGGTGAACGAGTCGTATCGTTCAATTGAGTAAGTCGTTCAATTGAACTAGTTCGTTCATGAACGACACAACTCTAAAATTTTCATTATTATTTGAAATGTGAAACAAAATATAAGTGCGGATTTCCAAACAATGTTAATGGATTTTATGAAGTTATATCAAATTATATATAACTTGATCAAATTAGATAGACCCATTTTTCGGATCAAATTATATCAGATGAGATCCCACGGGATCACACATAAATAGCATACTGCTATTTATGCCATTTTTCGGATCAACTAAGATATGATGTGATATGACTTTTAATTTTTTTTATCGGGATTTGAGTACAAATCTTATTGGAATTCTCGACTGGCACAGTAATATTATTAAAACATATTTTAGCATGAAAACCCCTTTAAATTTGACAGTTTTAAATCAAATAAGAAAATTCTGAAATTTAAATTTCCAAAAATTATCTGAGTATATTTTAAAATAACAAAGGAAAACTTTAATCAAAATATTTTTATTTTTGATTTTTTAAGAGAATTTTGCAAAATATTATGAGTATTGACGACTTTGCAAATAAAATTAAAAAAAAAACTAAGAAAATTAAGAAAATAAAAATCACACTTTCTTGCTAATATTTATTGCAGGCAGTCCTTAAGTTAACATTTTATATATGTCATTACATTCTAATAATAATAATAATAAAAAATTAAAATACTTAACTGCATCAAAAACTAATTACAAATATGTATAACAATTACAAAAAAAAAAAAATTACAAAAATAAATAGATTCTTAATTCCTTTTTGATTATGAAAAAATAGTTTATAATAAAAAAAAAATAACTTAACATCGATCAATTACTTAGAATTCGTTACTTTCGTTGATACAAAATTTTCGTTTTTTTATTTTGTTTATAAAAAAATTTAAAATTTTTTTTACAGGTTTTTCTTCCTAAACTTTTATTACATTTAAACTAAATACATTTCTTTATACATTCTATTTAAATATATATTATTTTCGTTTTTAAAGCTACTGATTAATTTATTTAAATATCGTTTCCATATAAGTAAAATTGAAAACTTATTACTACTTTTTTAAAACGTTTAAATCGAATAATCTGAAATGAAAAAACAAAACAAGAGTCTTACAAGGGTAGTCTCCCGATGGGTTCACTCCGATCTTAATGAAATTTGGATATGTGATAAAAAAATAATATAAGATACACGTTTACGGGTTCAAGAGTGGGGCCAAAGTTAATACACATTTACATTTGTATGGAAACATGTCTGAAACTAATGAAATTCTGATTTTTTTTTAAACGCAGCTTTGATGTACTCGAAAAATCAACAATTTTGATACCAATATTGCCTGTGTAGTGTTGCAAGTTATTTGAAATATTTAAAATATAGGTTAAAAAGCTCTTCTAACAAAACGCCAGTTTTAATATCGCGTAAAACACATTTTTTTTGAATAAAAAAATACTTGAAAGTTATCGAACATGTTTCGTATACCAGTTTATGAGTCTCCAAAAGCTCTTTCATTTGTCTAAATTTTTTGACCGCACTTTTTAACCTCTAGATATAAGATTAGGCCGATAAAAAATTCGTGTCGCTCAGATTTCTTTATTTTTTTTATCATATATCCAAATATCATTTAGATCGGAGAGAACCCATCGAGAGACTCCCCTTGTTAGTGATTGTTTGGTGCAAAAACATTGATTAATAAAAAAAATCGGAATCTGTTGAAAATAGTTATGAATAAACTCTACCTATGATATTACTAGGGCAACCAAAAATAAGCTAGAGCTTGTTTTTTATTTGAATGGATGAACAATTTAGATTGAACACAACTTCTGATCTTAAAATTATAAAAATTTTGAGCTATATTTGTTACAGCGTTTTTTTATTTTTGATATTTGTAAATATTTTGTAAATATAAGCTTATTTTTGACTTATTACTTTAAAAATTAAGTTTATTTTTTTTTTAGCTTTTTTATATGAAAATAGGGCATTTTTCTATCAACCAGTATTTTAAAGTTTTTTTTTAATTGAAAGCTGAAAATTTAATGTTAAAAGTGATAGAGGGGACAACAAATTGATTTATCAAAATATTTCTTGAAATCAATTTGAATTTTGAAACTTACGAATAACTACTTTTATATTACAACTTTGTTTGACAGACGAAGTTCTAAGGAACATATTTTATTGTAATTTTATTTGTAAGAACATTTTTTTATCAAAAACTATGAAATTTAACGGTTTATTTTTTAAATTTAACGGCTTATTTTACTGTTTTTAGAGCTTTTTTAAGCCATTGTTTTTAGATCTGTTTTTTGGTTGCTCCATACTGAGACAATTCTCTGCATGATATTAATGAATTTTTGCATTATGTAATGTCACTGAAACTCGTCCATTGAAACTTTTCATTAAATTAAAGCAAGTTTTCATAAAATTTAATGAAAAATTTCATGTTATTTATTAAAAAATTCATACGACTAATGAAAAAGTTTCATTAAAAACGGTTTCGTTAAAACTATGAAGCTTTTTCATAAGATTCAAGATATTGTTCATTAACATTGTGATGAAAACTACATCAGTTTAGTGAAAAAATTTCATTGAAACTCGTCCAAGATTAAAATATTCATTTAAATTGAAATATGCACAAAAAACCAAATAATATACACTAAAAATTTAAAATGTGCAATAAAAATTATTAAAAATCGATTTATTACTCGAGCTTGCTGGTTTAAAAATCAAATCCTATATATGTATATGTATAACAAATGAAAACTATATGCTATGCTCAGAGTTATGCACCATAAAATATGCTTTTATAGTAAAATCTGCAAAAATATGCATTTACAACAAAATATGCAACAACAAATCGATGCCATTTTTTTCAAATTCTTTGATTTGGAAAAGTATTTGGTCAACATCGAATTTGGGTTACTGACAACAAACATGGATTTGCATGAAATTCCTTGCCCTATTTATGACCATAATCGTGTATAATTGTGTGAATGCCCATACAAAATTAAATTCTATAATCTGACTGATCCCTAACCCGCAGATTTTAATGAACTTTGGATATATATAATATATAAAGATTTCAACTGATATTTAGTTATTAAGTTGCACGTTCCATATTTTCATTTCCTCAATTCCTTTTCTTATTTTTCAGTATTTTCATTTTCCTTCAAAGATTTTTTGCATTTCGTCATCAATTTGCCGATAGAGGGATTATTAATATTCTTAAGATTAACAACAACTCAAAATTAGTTGGTTGGTTATATGCGATAAAGTAAAATATCAATATTACTAGTAAATCCAAATCATCAAACAATATAGTGGATTGGATAAACAAAATTTTATCTCCCACTCTCCCTCTCTCGATACCTAACTCTGCCAATTCAATTAAAATCATTATTGAATGACATACCTAAATAGGAAAGGAAAACGAAATTTCTACATATTTAAGATCTTGCCCACCCTCCAGCTCTGACGCAATAGAACAAATAATATGGAGAGACGAATATTTTATGGGAATGCATGCCCCAAAGACAAATATCTCGTTGCATCAGCCGCTACAAGAAAGGCCACATGCACCAATATGATGAATTTCTTATCTGGCGTAAACAACTTTTATGACGGATTTTTTACTGAGGCCAAAATTATTATATTGGCGATGGATGGTTATTTAGTGAAATACTAGATGAAAGTCAACCCAATGCAAAAGCCTCCTCCTCAGACAAAATGATGGTCCTTGGAGCAGTCACTGGTCAAATGATTCTTGGATTTTAGAAAAATCTTTCGGAACAAGTTCTATCACAAGCCGATCGAGGAGATGTGGTTCCGGAGGCAAGAATGTGCGAAACACTATTTGGTTTAATGCTTCTGCATTGTATGAAATTGATCACAAGAACCCCTTTATCCGCCCATCAATCAATAATGATTAGATTGGTGAAACATTTTAAGCGAATATATCAACCCAAGGCATGGCCCTTGTTAGTCCTCAATTCAAGTCTTTGGAACAAATGTCAGTTCCTTTCGCTTCTCAAGATCATGCCGTATTGGAGCTTGTATTTATTTTAGTCACCAAATTAATTATAATAATTTCATCCGCAACTCCCTCTGTCTTAATCAAAGGACTTTTATATCGTTCCTGTTTTACGCATATAGGTATGCATGGATTAGCTCCCTTAAAACATCTAGATCAACCTGCAGGGGCTCTTCAGAAACAAACTAGAGATTTTACATCAATGATCTGTGCAATATCAACAGAATCGGCAATAGTTCAATGTGTTCAATTCTTAAAATCGCTGGTTATTCTCCAGCAAAATTTACCTATCTTGAAATGCAATTTGATTATGTTGGCCATATATCATGGCGATTTGGCAGACTCTACAATCAAGCAAATTTTAGTAGATTCAAAACTACAAGCAGTTCAAGATTAATTATTCGTTGTGCCGCATTTTTTACTGCCTGAGGAAAAGGACGTAAAATCAGTCAGATGAGTCTGCTGGAGATTTCGGAAAAAAATCAGAAAATCTTTGAAAAAGAACTTGATGTTGCCAATAGGTATATCGAAAATCAAATATCTGGAATTGGTAAACCGATAACCGCCGAGGTCAAAGAACTATATGAAACCTCTTCTTGACGATCCATTTTGGAAATTTAAAACAATACGCCACATCAACATAAGCACAAAGTCCACTATTGACTTGTATATAAGATATTAAAAAAAAGAATATGTTGCAAAGAAGCAAAAAAAACAGTTAATTTTTCAGATGCCTAATCTCACGTTTAAGGGTTAAAAAGTGGGGTGGACAATTAATATGCTTTTGTACAAAAACATGTCTGAAATTTACGAAAACTAGATTTTAATACACATATCGCTTATATCTTGGATCCAGAGTGGCACCATTTTTTTTAATTATTTAAGCTCTTCGGGAGATCGGATCCAGAAAAACGGTAAGTATCCGGATTTGGATTCCGTTATTGACGAACTGAAAATGGAACGTAAACGAACCGTTATGTTTGTTGGGAACACTTGATAGAGGCGGGTTCAAGCATGGGTATTATTGGATAATACCAACTATTTACCAGTAAATTCTCAAATTTCATGCTAAAATGGCCCTCAAAAGATGCGTATTAATGAGTTGGCTACAGGAAAATACTAATTAAATATTAGTCAAATTTTGGTACACTACAAGCTGTTTAATTCCAGTCTTTTGAGTGCTATTTCCATATAAAAATCGAAAATTTGCAATAGTGGGTACTATCCAGCCTCTTTCGAAACTTATTTAAAATTATAAAGTGCTATGTTGTTTTCTTGGAGCTGAAAAAGTAACCAGAGTTAAATGTTAACCACATATATTTTCGCACAAACTTTTTATTGAAAAAGAATAGTCGTTGAAGAAGAGCATTTTTTTACAGAACAACCAATTGATTGAATCGCGATTTTAGCACGGTACCAACGAAGATCACAACGTACAAAAATAGTACAATTGTACCATGTTTGACATCTCGGTTTCGAATATTTTTAATAAAACTACAATTTCAGATTTAATGTTACTTAAAACACATAATTTAAACACCAGTTCCTTTAAAGCAGAACGAAATAATCCGAAAAACTGAAAAATGGGTTAATTTTTGACACCACTGATTAAACCCTAAACATGGTATTGGGCAGCTAAAAAAAACTAAGCTTCTCTTAAATTTTTATTTTTACAACATATCAAAGGTTCATTAAGATCTCAAGGTCTAGGTGGGATACCTCCCTTGTAAGTTGTTTTTATACTATCAACATTATGAAACGGATAAAGATCAGAATCTTTTAAATTATAAACTCTATTTAGACACTCAGTTAAACTAAAGTATAAATTTGTTAATAAAAAACAACTGTTAGATAACAATTTGTTTAGGTAATGCCACATTGTAACGTATTTAAAAAGAAAAATATATAAATATAAAACGCAATCACATTTTTAAGACAACTCCAACCGGAAATTAATTTTTTTTTCAAAATTAATGCATCATCGTGTAATTTGAACTGAAAAACAGTAGGACCTGTTAAATTCAGTTTAATTTTGTTTTGAGATTAACTTTCATGCCTTTCATTAATTGACATCCCAAAAACTAGGCATTAATACAATTCAATTTCAATCATGTCGATAAACCCTAACTAAACTTAGTTTAAATGAGGATTATTTTGTTTTATTTCACCAAAGATCAAACTTCAAATTTAGAAAAGTTGTTCGGACAAGCTTTGTTCAACAATTATAAAAATGGCATACAAAATTCGGTTTCGTTTTAACCAAATTAAATAGATTTCGAAATCAAAAAGTTTCCTTAATTTCCAATTCGTCTATAGCACGATTCGTGGGAACAAGCTTCAACTAAAAAGTGCGAACACCCAAATTTTGTTTTTTGATTATGTATTTGGAATGTTTAAGAACAATTTTGTCGAAGTGTGCAAAAAAGACTTCAGATCAAAAGTATTCCAGAAGACAAATACAATTGCACTTTAAAATATTCAATGCAATATTATAACTGTAAAGACAGAGCTGCTAATATAGAACAAATTGTGTTTTTAGGAAATGATTACAAAATTGTATTTCATCTAAAATGTTTAACAAGGGGGGTGGACCACCGAACATTGGGAAAATTTCAATATTTTTTTGATTGGACTCTACTCTACCTCTCATTGGACTCTACTCTACCTCTGATTTGATAACCCAATTTTTATTTGAAACTAACATGAAAAAACTCAAAATACGAAAATTTGGGTAACTTTTGACCCAACGTTTTAACCCCAAACTCTGGGATTGGGCAGCTAAAAATTATAGGGGTATTACTTATTTTTCTCCTTCACAACATATCCAAGATACCTCCCTTGTAAACTGAGTTGAATAGTGCAATTGTTTTTTGGCGGGTCTTAAAGTTGGAAATATTTTTTGTGATTACCTTAAAAAGTGCGTATAAAATGCAGTGAATTGTGATCGTTGGAAAGCTAGTTCAAATACCTTTAAAATGATATATCATGTTCAGAAACGGAACTTTGTTGAAAAATATATTATTTTAAAATTAGACACATTTTTACAAAAACTTCTTGACCGTAATTAGGTTTAGTAGATAGAGTACCTCATTTTGAGGCCGTTTAAAAAAAATGCAAGATAAAATATAGATTAACATGTTTTAGGATGACTCCTAACATATTTCGGGTCCAGCGATAACATCCTGTGAGATAAACCGTTTTTAAAAAGCCTCCAAAAAAACTATTTTCTGTAAATTCCAATTAAATGCGGCAACTTTTGTAAAAAAATGTTGTCTAATATAATAAATATTCAAAAATTCTACGATTCTGCATTGAAAATAATTAAAATTGATTGATGTTTTTAATGTGATTTTTAGAAAAATCTATCATTTTTCATTTTGAACACATCTTTGGAAAGGTGTTGATATCCGCTAATTACACAGTGTCACAGTGAAAATATACTTTAAAAATGACCTAGTGTAGGTTGTAAGACTGGTTGAGTAAATCACTTTTAAATTTTCAGAATTTTAAATAGACCTTCAAAATCTGAAGTTATCGATAAAAAACGTTTCTTCAAGATATATCAAACCCATGTGGAAATATTATCCAACATATTTAAAATTTTCAACTTTTTTTTTAATTTTTTCGACTTTGGTGACTTTTTTTCTAATAATTTATTTGAAAACCAATTTTTTCTTGAAAGTACGTTTAAACGTGAGTTTGGAACCGATTAAAATTTTTCTAACAGTTTTAGAAAGACGTATAATTAAGCATTCCAAAAATATATATACGTTTATACTTTTATCAAACCCACGTGGAAATATTATCCAAAATATTTAAAATTTTCAAACTTTTTCCTAATTTTTTCAACTTTTCTTCTAATACTTTATTTAAAACCCTATTTTTTCTTGAAAGTACGTTTCATGCAGAGTTAAAATTGTTTGTTAAAATCGGTTAAAAATTGTTACCAGTTATTTTTTTTTTTTGTAAAATAACATTTTAATTTTTCCCCACCACGATCATGTTATTTTTATGACGGTAAACGGTAAAATTGTTTGCGTCTTAAATAGTGTGTATGTTTCGCGAATACACGTAAAAATTAAATTTGTATTCTAAAAACAAATAATAACTTTAACAAATTTTAACCAATTTTAACAAACAAGGACTTCTTTTATTCAGTATTAAACGTACTTTCAAGAAAAAATAAGAAAAAGGTTTTCAAATCAAGTGTTAGAAAAACAGAAGCTAAAGTGGAAAAAATTAAAAAAAAGTATATATGTTTCAGCGATATTGATAAATTGCAAAGATTTTGGAAACCAATTAAGAAGAGGGTCACTTTTACTCATACAGCATACATCTTCAATATACTTCAAAGACCATATTCGATTACGACAGAAGCAGACTGCCTCACAAATTATCGAAGATAATGATATCAAAAAACATTTTTTGGCACAAGGATTTTAACAAAAACTCCAAGACTTTAACATTGAAATGTTTGATACAGAACCACATAAAACAATATGGAATAATGCTTGCATAACTATAATAGATTCCATGAAGCGCAAAACACATCAGGAATATAAAACAAACGCCCTTAGTAGAAAACAACGAATTTATAAACATCTGGATCATTTTAAAGGTCAAACGTATTGCAATGAAAATTACAACCAAGATCAAAGCAGTTACATAATGTAAGCGAGAGGAGATCTTTTGTGGCTAAATGGTAGCCAATACAAAGAAGAGAGTTTTAGACGTTGCTCTTTGTGTAACATGAACGAAGTTGAAACAACAAATCATTTCATTGGCAGATGATCCGTTCTTAAATTTATAAGATTGCAATATTTTAAAAGCATGACATTATCATAGTCTGAAGTTATTGAAGTACTTAATGGTGGTGAAGATACTTATTGGCTAAGCCTATACAACTATGTGAAAAATGCCCTTAAATATAGAAGCTTATTAGTAAACAAATTTAATTTCTAATTTTATCATTGAATTTAATTCCTTAAATTTTTATAAATTTATATATAATAAAATTAAAAATTTATATATAATAAAATTAAATCAAATCAAAATAATACATTAAAACCAATTCTCCTGCAGACGGTTATAAACAATGCTGAATTATCTTTATTTTAAATATTAAACAAGTTATTTTAATAAGAAATATTTTGTAACTTTTTTATATTGAAAAAAATAAAGATCTTATCTATCTATCTAATCTATATTAATATATATTTGGAAAACTTAACTATTCATCTTTTCAAACCCGTTCAAAAATGTAAAATCGGTTTAAAACTAAATTAGTAAAAAAAAATTAATACGTAGTCTTGAACAAATTATTTTTTATCAATAATATAAGATTTTGAGGGTGTATTCAAAATTCTGAAAATTTAAAAGTAATTTACTCAAGCAGACTTACAACATACACTAGGTAATTTTAAAAGTATATTACATTTTTTCTAATATATAACACCATGTATGTAATATTTAAATATAATAATGTTTCTAACTGCCCAAGGATGTTTGCAAAATTCTCAAAGCAACTAGAACTTAGTGTGACAAATAAGTACTATAGTGTAAGTATGGGTTAATTAGTTACCAAAACTATTAGCGGCTTTTTACGACATTTCAAAGATGTATTAAAAATTAAAAATGGATGAAAAATAAGTGAGTTGATTAATTTTTAATAAAAATATCATTGAAAAACATTAAAAAAATTTAATAAAAATCTTATTATCTTGAGCCGAGAGGCGGGGTTTTTTAAAAATTTTTAATGCAAAACGATAGAATTTTTAATCTTTTTTATATTTGAAGTTTTTAATTAATCAAAAGCAGCGTTTTTGGATGTTTTTTAAAAATGCGTTAGCTCAAAAGAATCAGCATAAAACTTGTTTATCTTTATTTAAAGCGGGGGTGCATCATACACATTATTTCGAGGTACTCTAAATATACCTTTATTTTTTAGTACCATATAAGCTTCTGACATTTACACAGGCGTATCACATGGAACCAAGACTCATTAAAAAAGAAATAAAAAGAAATTGTTTAAAAGTAGCAATGTAAATTTTTTAGAGATAATTTCCTTGTCAATTATTAAAAAAATATCAACATTTAAGGCCAAAAAAATAAGGTCACTTTTTCGTAACACAATCTAAAGTTAAAAAAAAACAACAAATTTGGTGTGGAAATTTGCAATATTATTTTTAGATTATAATACAATAACAACTCTTTATTTTATGATACAATCTGAACGTAGTTGTTGCAATTAAAAAAAAAAAAAAAAGTAATACAACAACAAAATATAGAATTAATTAAATTTTTTAAAAGACAAAAAAAGAAAATAGGATCAGTATGCAAGTTGTATGAAATATTTAATAATCCTTACATTTAGTATCTGGTTTTTATTTAAAATATTCTAATGGTGTTTGAATTCAGTGTTAATGTACAATTTATAACAACATATTGTACTGTATTTAAAATAACTTTGTTTAAAAATCATAGAAACCAATTTGTAAATTGTTTTGTCAAATGAAAAAATATTGAAAATATTTTTTCACTACCAATTTAAAATTCAATACAATTATACGTTTTATAAAAACCACTGCGTGTTTTATTCTTTGGTCACCTTCTAACATTCAGTAGTCTAATTTCTGTATCTTTATTGCACCAAATTTGGAACTAAGTGTTAAAAGAGTATGCGATAAATTGCATGCCAACCAGAGAACAGAATGAGACCAATCATTTTTGTTGTCCATTCATACATTCATTGCTTTTGCATTGCTTTTATTCAACAACAACAGCTTATGCTGTTTATTCCATTTATTATTTTTGTTGAATGCCTTTTTAACATTCATTTTTATAATGCCGTTACATGTCAAGCAATGAAATGAAATGATGACACATGAATAACATGAAATCAATCAAAACATTCGCGTAGTATTCGTTGACCTGTAGCATTAATAATAATTTTTGTTTAATTTTATTAAACATGAAATATGTATAAAATTTTTTAATTTTCTTAATAAAGTAATATGTTTTACAAAAAAAATTGTTAACGTTTTATTCATTTAACATTGAGACCATTCATACCAATCGTTGTATATTCGTTGTTTTCGTGAGTGTTAAGTCAGGTTAACACTAGACAAGCAATCCAATGCATGGTTTTCGTTACATTCACGTTTCTCAATTCTGTCGATTGTTGCTTTATTGAAATGATTTGAGTTGACAACAATGTACTCATTTTTTGTGATTGCATTCAAAAGCATGAAATAAGGCACTCAAAACCGTTCTCTGATGCCAACACGAATTTTCAATATTCATTACTGGTTGCTTCGGTTAAGGAATTCAGTAAGAACTGGTTTAATACAAATGTACCTGGTCGTTCTACTAAAAACTGTAATACTAAATTTACACTTCCACGTACTTTGGTTTAAACTCGAGTTAAATCCAGTTACAAATCGCCCTCGTTTACATTATAGAATTTGGCAGGCAAACTGGGTTTTTGCTTGACAACAACAGTGTTTTGTAAACAAAAGAAAATAAATAAAATAACCTCAAGCTGAAACTTATTATAAAAACTTATTATGAAAGAAATATATTTTTTTCCGGGAAAGACTTTTTGGAAGGACGATATTTTTTTTTGTTTTTCTGGTCAGAATATCAATGTTGTTTGCACAAATTGTCTTTGCCGGAAACAAAAATAAGTAGTTGAATAATGAATTGAATTTATCGTTCAGTAAAAATGCCATTTTATTAGACTTAACCAACGAACATAAAGACTAAAGAAGAACCCATGTACTCAAGATATGTTAAATTTTATAGCCAACTGGTTTTAAGAGAAACAGTTTTTAGATGTTTTTTAAAATATTTTTTTTTTTAGTATATCCTCTTCAGACCGTGGGTACACATATGTGTACCTAAACTTATTACAAGTTTTAAACACTAGCGGCATCGTGTGATCACTAGCAACAGTTTTATTACTTGCTTTAAGCTACTGGGCTTAGAAAAATATCAGTAGATGGTGCTGCTTAGAAGTTGAAGGCAATGTTTTTGCATTTGAATTTAACAGTTTAAAAAAATATCTAGTAGGCCTTGGCAAAATTGTAAACAAAATTAATAAAAATTTATTTGTTCAGTTAGGTTAGTACTTTTTGAAGTTTTGTATAGTGAACTTGTTGAGTAAACGTGGAAAAAGGTAAGTTTTTATTTTTAGTGGTTTTTCACAATGAAATACTACTTTCTATTCTTGGTACACATATGTGTACCTCCGGATTAAAAGTTTGTTTTGCTAAAACATTGAATATTTGTTAGCTTGGATATGGATGAACAGCAGATTGCGGTTATGCTCAATGATAGCGAATTTGATTTCTCTGGAGACGATGATGATGATGAGTACTTGCCTCCAGAAGTCATCCGAGCGCTTCAGTCATCTGAAGAATGGGTGGGAGATGAAGCAGATTTGCAAAATGGGGCAGATGATGAAGTTGCAAGTTCACACCGCGTTTTTTGGAAGACAAAAGAAATGGCTAAATCTGGACCAGATATAAAGGATGATATCCTTACTTCTGAGGGTAGCTCTGACATAAACATTCTTTACTCTTTTTTTGGAATATTTTTGGCTAGACTTTTGGAAATTAGTGGCAGAACTAAGTAACATATATTCGGCACAAAAACGGGAGCTAAAATCAATTAACACCAATACAATTGAAATGATACGTTTTGCTGGTGTGCAGCTGATGATGGGCACCCTCAAATATCCTCAAGCGAAGCTTTATTGGAGTCGAGACCTTTGTGTACCAACTGTTAGAGAAGCTATCAATCGCGACAGGTTCTTTGAGACTACAAATTTTCTCCACTTTTCAGATAGCAATCAATCCAATGGCAATAATAAACTTTGGAAAATAAAAACACTTTTAGACTCAATTTTGAGAAAATGTCAAAGTTTGCCACGTTCCAAACACATGTCAATCGACGAACAAATGATACCTTTTTCGGGACGTTGTGAGTATCGCCAATATATGCCATCTAAGCCTAATCCACTTGGACTAAAAAACGTTGTTTTGGCTGCTCGGGACGGGTTGGTACTAGACTTCGAGATCTATGTTGGGAAAGATACATTACCTCAAGACGTTATGAAAAATCTTGGATTAGGAGCAGGAATTGTTGAAAAGCTTTGTCGTACAATCACCGACAGCTGTGTTTTGTACACAGACAGATTTTTTACTAGCCTAAAGCTGGCTGATCATTTAAATGAAAAAAGAAGCGGGATTTTTCTGACTGGGACTGTAATGGCAAATAGGATTGGACCAGTGGCACAAAAACTAAAACCCGACAAGCAGTTAAAAAGGGGAGAATGTGACGAGAAAGTTAGAAGTGATGATAAAGTCTGTATCATTAAATGGATGGATACGAAATCAGTTACGATGCTATCCACTTGTTCAGGAAGCGCTTCTGCAGATACTTGCCAACGTTGGTGCAAAAAAGAAAAGAAACAAATTGATGTAACTCGGCCAGCTGCTGTAAATAATTATAACTCCTGCATGGGTGGCATAGATTTATGCGATAGATTGATAGCTTACTATCGAAGTTCAATGCGGACGAAAAAATGGACCGTGAGAGCTTTCTGCCATTTCTTGGACCTAGTTGTCGTTAATTGCTGGGTCATGTACACGCGTTGTTGTGTACAAGAAAATGTCCAACGAAAGGATAAGTTAGGCTTGCTGCAATACAGGCTGAATCTGGCCAAAGCGATGATGAAGTATGATGGAGGCAGTGTTGAACCCAATTTCTTGCCTTGTGGCACTATATCCCGTCCCAACACCGGCGCATTTGCAGGATCCAGCTTGAATGCCATAGATGAAAGTCAAGATTGTCTAAGCGAACCTCCCTCAAAGAAGCACCGTGCGGTTGTGCCACACCCACAGCCAGAAATAAGGCTAGACAATGTTGGTCACCTACCGCGCTTTGTAGAGAGATAGTTTGCGTCAAAATGTCGCCACCCAACTTGCTCTTCACGCTGCCGTACTATACGTATAAAATGCAATGTCTATTTATGTATTTTAAAAAATAACTGCTTTGAGCACTACCATAGCGTTAAGTCTATTTTTACTCACTAACTAAACATTTAAACCTGAAGTACACATATGTGCACCTCCTTTTTCTACCACTTTTAATAAAAAAAATAAAAAAATAAGAAAAATCGAAATTTTAATTACACCTCATAAGATAAAAAAAGCAGTTGAAAAGCCTTTTACTCAATCGGTTCACGTTCAGGTCTTAAGAGGATATATAAACAAAATTTTGTGTTAATTATACAAAACTTATGCAAAGAATACATGAAACAACACAAATTAACTTTAAAATTGTTTAAAGGCTCCATTAGTCTTGCCGTTCCGTGACGTTTCTGTAACGTGCCGTTCCGGATGGCTGTTTTGTGTGTGGTTAGTCTGGTCCGTAACAACATAGCAGCTTTGGCTAATCGACTATAGTAATTGTTTGAGTAGTTGTAAATGTAGTTGTAATATCATATTGTGTCACAAAACATTTTTTTATGTTATTTTGTACGATTTAGCTTATACAACTAAAAAAAATGTTTTTGTATTGGTTGTTTAGTTTTTTTTTATGTGATAGCAATCAGCTGTTTTTTGCTGTCACTTAACGTAGTAGAGAAAATTCTGTTTTTAACACACTCATTTTCATACATCAAAAAACAAATCAATCACTTCCTTTTCCGGCTTTGGACGGGCGTGTCTCGGCATGCTGCTGGACTGTTGAGTCTAGCCATGTGCAAACCGTTCGGATTCCTTTGGAGACATCGTTTACTCCTCCATTGCAAAGGCAATGGTTGTTTTGTGCGCGTGTTGGTCTGATGGAATTCGTTCTTTTTATGGCGAATTGGTGCCTCATCTCGCTGAGCCTCCATTGCGAGGGCAATGGTTGTGTATGTGTTGCTGATGTTCCTGTTCGTCTGATTTTGATCATCTTATAAATATCATGCGTTTCGGGTTAAACGCTTACTATAACTTGGCAATTTGTGTATTGATGATACCGCCATTAACATTTAATAACTCAAAAAAAAAAAAAAAAAAACAAATCAGCTGATTCGTCACGGAACGTAACGTACAAACTAATTCAGCCTTAAAAGCATACAAATTATTTAACTAAAAGTACCACTGTTAACACATTTTTTTCGAAACTCTCTTAAAACCAGTTCAGGTTTTTAGAAGAGAGCGTTGGATACGGTTTGGTTTAAAGCTCGTTTTATTTAGTTTTACTAAATTAAATAATTTTTTTTATTTGTTTACATTTTTTTCAACAAGGTGATGTCATATTTTGAAAATTTCTCTCCCAAAATAGGGGAACGTAATTTTAAACCAGATTGTCTGACAATGGTATGGAAACTTTGGTTTGAAATTACGCTTCATAACCAGATTGCCTCCAAAATCCAGTTTAAGCCAGATTTTAGGTAGAATGTAAATTCACTATAAGTGATAAATTTAAAATATTAATAAAATCAGTTAACTGAACATGTACAATCAACAAAAAATCTCGATATTGATGAGAACATTAAAATAAATATTATCAAGTAAAGGATGCCTTCCTTTCAAAATGTCTAAATAATTCACAGTTTTGGAAAGGAAATCCACTTTTTTCAATACTAAAACTTAGTAAATTCTTATGTTATTTGTATTGGCATTAAAAGAAAATAATCTAGCACAAATAAGTATTGAAAATTTCAACAAGCAATTTATCGCGGTTATCAATATACCAGACTTTTATAACTCTTGGCGCCAAAGTTGGTACAATAAAGACGCAGAAATTAGTCTGTCTAGTAGACACAATCACCAATACAATATTTCTGATAAAATATTGTATATTTTGTACAATTTATGTCTTGAAAAAAATTGCAACAACTAAGTTTGGATTGTATCATAAAATAAAGAGTTCTTATTGTATTATAAACTAAAAACAATATTGCAAAATTTCCCCACCAAATTTGTTGTCTTTTTTTAATTTTAAATTGTGTTACGAAAAAGTGACCCTATTTTTTTGTTCGTAACTATATCAAAGTCTTCTGCGATACTTAATCAAACATTTTTCGATTCATCACATATTCCATATCATAGATTTTGATCTCAAAAAACTGCACACAAACAGTCTCTTTACAAATTCCAATTTGTATTATTCCAAACAAATAAGTTCTTATGCCAGCAAACATTTAAATTAAATCCTTTTACCAGTAGTAGTAAGTTTAACTAACACATACATATATAAAATTGAAAACGATATTATTTGTGACAAAAATATGATCAGAGCATTAGAAATAATAATAGACGTTTGTTTGTGTATAAAAATAAATCCAATTAAATGTGTAAAACATTTGCATTCAGTCAGTTTAAATGATAAATAAATGTATTTAGTTATTAATTATTCATTCTATCTCTCATTTTTTTTGTTTTTCTCTATGAAACTTTTAGTTTTGTTCATTTATACTTTTGTATTATTGTTTGTTTGTTTGTTTTGTTGGTTGGTTGATTTTAGTTTTATCCTTTTTGAATAATTTTTCTTTTTATAACATATAAATGTATAAAAAATTAAAACTTACACTATTATTAATCGGATGGTTTAACGAGACCCATCACTTTGCCCTCGAATAAGGGAAGGATATCGTTGTCGTTGACAATTTCTTCTTGAATCACTGGACTGTCAGGATCTTCACAATGTGTTTTAAAGAAAAATCTAACGAAAGATAAGAAATGACAAAAATTTATTAATAAATAGTTTGTGCAACAATTGAAGGGTTTATTGTAAAAAACATGATAAGCCACATTTCATTTTTAGTTTGTTTTCGCCATTTAAAGGTTAAAAAATGCAAAAAATATTAATTTAGAAGGACGTTTATACTCCAGTTACAGGTAATACGTGTTTAAGCAAAACTTCTTTCGAATATTAAACAATGGCAGTTTAGAAAACAGCGGAACCACATAAAACAATAAATGTGGCTTATCAAGTTTTAACAATAAGCCCTTCAATTATTTTATGAACAGGGATAGATATATAGAGATATTTACCTAAAATTGCCCTTTTTGGGTAAATAGTCCTTAAATTGCTTTAGTGTGGGTTGTGTACCGGGTATTTTAGTTCTATAGGGATATTCTTCATCGCAAAATGAAAACACAACTGTTGTGGTGTCTTGTGGTTTAGCGGGTAACGGAGGCGGGAGTGATTGATGATGTAGACTACTACTGCCACTGCTGCTATTACTAAATGAGGCTGAGGGTTGTTGTTGCTGTTGCATTGGTGGCAGCATATGTTGTTGGGTATAACGACGAGACCGTCTAGTCTCATCTTCCAGTCTTCTTTTGGCCTCTTCTAACTTTGAGGCTGTACTCGTGCCAGAACGTGAACTATGAGCAGAAAAAAAAAACATTAAACAATCAACATACACATACAAAAATACAAACTCACCTATTGTCTTTGTACTTCATTAGAGTATCAGCTGAGAATAAACTTATGCCACTATCTGTATTCATGGAAGGCCATTTATTTGTTAGCTTCCTGGCTGAGGAACTATGATCTGGCATTGATTTTGAGTGTTTCATTGAATGGCCACCTAATTTAGTAAAGTAAGCTTTTTATTAGACTACATAATTATTACATAGATTTTATTTTCTAAGATTATAATAGAAAACTTTCCAATTTTCCTAAAGATAAGTTTACATATTCTAATCGTAATATTAACTGGGCACACATTTAACGCAGCGACATTTATCGCAGCATCTGAAGACAAATATATTTCTTTCAGTAGCTTAAAAAAATTGTACTAAAAGGTCAAATTGTCCAAATAGCTTTCTGTTACCTTCCCTTCTAATTTGTATAAGAATTGGAATCATAGCTTTCTCACAACAAAAATTACCAATATCCGAAATTTTGAGAGTAATTGGTAGAAGTCGTAGGGTATACGCGAATTATTTCACAAATCGTTTGCTTATAATTAGGTTGACCCACCGACCATTTTTAAAATTTTTTTTTTTAGAAATCTATTATACATACATATGTATATAATGGAAACATCATCACGCATCATATGTAAGATATCCACTATCGAATTTGATCTACATGCAAATGTCGGGGTTTCGCCTTGAATTATTCGGAGTTTTCGAATATTTCCTAAGCTCAAAATTTCAAAAAAATAAGTATGTTTTTGAATAATTTGTAACGGTTTCCTGTCAGGACATCCGCCAATTTAAATGAATTGTTTTGCACTATTTGATCAGCCTATCGAATTCATTTCGATTGATAACACAGTTTACATACATAACCATTCAAAGGAAAAGCTTCATCAAATTTATGAAATGTTTCATAGATTTTCATTCAATGTAACGTTTCATAATATCTATTAAACATTGCTTAAAAACCAAAATCAATTTCATCATATTTCTAAAATGTTTCACTACCCGATGAAAAAAGTTTCTATATTCTCATATACAACTTGATATCATTATAAATGCTTATATGTGTGGCAATATATAAAGATATATGTTCATAACTTAGTTTATGAAATTTTTTTAATATGGCGCAATCATTGTATCGTATGTTATATATTAGCATATATTGTATATCTGATCATATGAAATAGATATAGATCTAAATATGATCATATATTTTAACATATATGATCATATATAATTCTATCACTATTATATATAATTTTATATGGCAAAACGTCAGTATATACAAATATATATAGTAAAATTTAATGGAAATTTTTTTTATCACTTTTATATATTTTTTTAACACTGTTTATAATTAGAATATAAAAATTTGTAAACTAATTTACTATACAAAAAAAAATTAAAAACTACGGTTTTTTTGTTTTGTAATGATTATTAGTGTCCGACCGAGTACTCGGCTTCGGCTTCGGAGTTCGGCCAAAAAGTGAAGTTCGGCCAAGTTCGGTGTTCGGCCAAATTTTGGCCGAATTTGGCCGAACTACCGAACTTTTTATGATTATTTATAAAAAGCACAAATAAATAACAACTGTGGTTATATTTACATTTCAGAATTTACAAAAAAACTACATAAAAAATATAAAAAATAAAATATATAAAAATATAAAAAAAACAACGATATTTAAATATCAATTTGTGTGAAAAAATTTCAAAAAGCCAAGAGTTAAAAAAAAAAATCCAGAAATATACCTACAAGATTTATAAGCTAATAATTAAATTTAATGCGATATAATTAAATATATAAAAAAAAAAAATTCGAGTGGTAACCCAGCAAACAATCCGGTCCGTTTATGTGCCGTTTTCGGTACAGCATAGTCGGATCCGGAGTCCGTTTCCGTACCGTTTTCCGGATCAGTATACGGACCAGAAAACGGATTAAAAGGAACATCGAATACGGATTCGAATCCGTTGCAAGTCCGTCAATGACGGACCGTTTACGGACCGTTGGGTCGTGTTAAAAACTGACTCAAATCCGTTTAAAGTCCGTCAAATACGGACCGTTTCCGGACCGTTTTGTCGTGCTGAAAACGGATGATTCCGTTTTTTACGGATATAAAACGGACAATAAACGGATCGTTGAAAATACTTATTTGGTCCGTATTCTAACCATTTTTTTACAAAAAACTCAATGGATTTTATTTTTATACCCTCCATCCCATAGTGCAGGAGGGTATATTCACTTTGTCAAATGTTTGTAATTCTTTTAAAAAAATTCTGGGACCCCATAAACTATATATATTCTTGATCAGCATGGATAGAGAAGTCGATATAGCCATGTCCGTCTGTCCGTCCGTCTGTCTGTGGAAACACAAAATACTCCGACAATACAGAAGAGGTACTGCTAATTTTCATTCAAATTGTTTGTTGATATCATGAGCAGTTTTCTAGTGAAAATGATCAAAATCGGTTAACGCGTTCAAAAGTTATGAGTGAAAATGTGGGAAGACCTCTAAAATTTTTTTTTTTTTTATTTCATCATACATACATACATACATACGTACATTCAATGCTTATACACAAGAATATACGCAAGCAGGGATGGCTGTCAATATCGCTGAATTACCGTCCCCGATTCTAACACCTTTCAACTGACTATCGTTATCGCTTAAATACCGTTACCGATATTCTTGAAATACCGTTATCCGTAAAATACCGTTACCTTAAAATACCGTTACCGAAATAATCTAACAAGATCTGAACAAAAAAACTTCTGTAAATAGATATATTTTCCCAAAGTGTGATCATAAACTAGACAGTCATTTAAACTCGGGCATAATGCGGTTAAAAATTGTGGTGTGCATTAACATTACCTAAATAACTAAAATAACGTTATCCTTAAAATGCCGTTACCAAAATAATTGAAAAATCTTTTTCCCTAAAATAAAGTTACCGAAATATCTAAAATATCGTTACCACTAAAATACCGTTAGCGAAATAAATAAAATACCGTTAACGCTAAAATACCGTTAACGCTAAAATCCCGTTACCGAAATAACTGAAGTATAGTTTCCCCTAAAATACCGTTACCGAAATAAAAGAAAATAGCGTTACTACGACCAATAACCACATAGAATCGGTTACCATCCATGGTCATGATCAACACTTAAAAACAAAAAAAAACCCACAAAATATTGTTGTTGTTTTTTGTTTTGTTTTGTAATACAGTATGTATGTACGGCTCTATGCTCCTTATAGGAACGACGGGAATATATATATATATATGTATGTACGTATGAATTAGTAGCAATCGCATGCAGAGTTGCCAGGTTTGACGATTTGTCGTCATTTTGATGATATTTAATACCCAAAATAACTAAATGACTATTTGACGACTTTTGCTTCCAAAATGACGATTTTTTGACAATAATTTAATATGTCAGCAAGATCTACTTATTTATCATTCTCATAAAATCGCCGGCTCGATTATTAAATTTATATTATTTCGTTAAAAATTGAAAGCAAAAACATTGTTTTTTGATCGATAGCTAGCTTTTATATGCTAATATGATGTGAAATACAATTTTGCAAAAATGCAAATCCTAGAATTGAATAAAACTTAATCCAAACCGCATTTATTTTTTTATAAATTCATTACGGGTTTAGCTTAATTTAGTTTCTGTGTTTATATGTTTAGAACATTTCTTTAAATTTTTATAAAATTTAATTGGAGTTAGATTTAAATAAAAATAAAAAAATTTTTATGTTAAAACACAAGGCATGGACTTTTTTTGCGAAACAAACAGATCTCTAGCCCGAATATATTTCATGTTGAAAGATGATATATATACAACTTTAAATGAAACAAAATAAATCCAAAAATAAATCCGGTGCTTAAAAAACAGGCCTAATAATATAAATAAAGTGCCAAAATTTAATAATTAAAAAAATATAACATTAAGTTTGTTCGATAACACAAAAATTTGTACAAGTTTTTACTGGAAGGTGTTCGTTTAGACAAATACGCAGTAAAAACTGGTAAAAAGAGAGAGTAAAGTGACAGTTTGATGCCAAAGAACTTACAAGTTTTTACTGAATACATTTTTGCCAGAAAGAATTTGTAAGATGAAAAAAACATATGACTAAAAAATAAAAAAATATGCTTGTATTTTTAGTAAACAAAAATTAAATTTAATTTTAATTGTTTATGGATTGAAAGTGAAAATGATTAAATAATTAAATAATTAACTATGGAAGAAGTTAAAAAACATTTAAATTATTTTTGCTCGATAATTTAAATTAACTTTTTCCTTTTCCATAATGACCAGTTGATTTTTTTTTAATATTTAAAACAAGCTATTTTATCTAATTTAATAATTCCTACAAATTTTCTGTTCGTTTACTTTTTTGTAAATTTGTCTTACTATTTGTAATTTTGTTACTGAGTAGTTTTTACTGAACTTTACAGGAAAAGTAATCGAACAGACTTATTGTTAAAGAATTTCAAAATTTTGTAAAAGAATTTAATATTTAAAAAGTTGTGCCACTGAAATGTTGTTCACAGAATTATGCAGTGTGTGTTTAACAGTTCAAGTGGTAAAATTAGTTTGATTTAAAGTTCTATTTATTTGATCTTTCAACATTATATTTTTGTTATTTTATTAATTAATAATCATATAATTACAAGTTATATACTATTACCCTAACCGAGCACTAGCTACTATGGCCTTCGGCGCGTTGTAGCGAAAACAGATCAGTGCCTCTGGTGGGAATCGAACCCACGACCCCCGCACTGATAAGCCAGCACGCTACCAACTAGCCTACTGGGGCACACTGTTTCAACATTTTATAAATATGAATATCGTTGTAAAATATAATGATTTTCGAAGTTTAAACCAAAGAGAAATGTCAAAAATCGTGTTATATTACAACGATAACACGTTAACATTTGAAATGTGAATAACATTATTGTATTTTATTTTTTATTAAAACTTTATCCCTCTTCTAACAAATATATTTTATTTTGACGATTTTTCAAAATATGATGACGATTTTGACGATTTTTTCTAGAAAGTTTGTCGTTTTTATGCTTTGCAAACCTGGCAACACTGGTTATAAGTGCAAATGCGAGAAGCCCTCGAAAAATTGTTAAGCTAATTTATAAAGTATGCTTTTGTTTTCCATATACCAGGCTTGCCATATACCTTTTTTTGTTAACCCCAACAAATCAAAAAATCACCAATAAGAAAAAGGTAGAACAAAATAGTTTAGTTAAAATTCTTTATTTATTTGACTGCATTAACCGGAGTTGCCAGACACATTAATCGTTATCAGATCAAAAAAATATCCAGGAACAAAATCCCCGAATCCAACAATGTAAATTCATAACTTTTTTTCGTACACTATTTTTACTTATTTTCATTCTCAACCTTTAATAAATTTGCAAGGAAACTCTTACATTCTAATTACATTTATTAAAAACCCCATTAAATTTAAAGGACATTCACTTTCAGAACTTTTTTATTTAAGACATATAAGGTGCATACTTCATCTTAAAATCTTTTGATTATATGCATTTGTTTTCCTTAAAAGCCCTAATTTTTATTTGATACATACAAAAATAATCTAAATTAAAGTATTGATGTGTAAAAACCAATCGAATTTTGGGAAAATTTCTTAGGGTTCTTATTCTAGGAGTCGTAAACGAGAATTGCACAAGCAACTGAGCTGAAAAACAATAATTTGAAATACCAGTTTCTTTAATTTTTTGTATCTCGAAAACACTCGAAAGATTTTCTTTTATAATTTTTGACAAACTTAGTTTCATCACACTTTCCGTTTTACTTATGTGATGTATAGTATAAACACATGTGTTGTAATGTAAACTGGCATTTCATAATTATTTCATTATGTATGTCTCCGCAAGTGTATTTTTGTTCCCTTAAATTTATCTAAAATTCTGATTATTCGAAACTGTTTTTATGCGTTTGTATTCATTGCATCTCTTCTAACGATCCAAAAATATATTTTAGTAACTTTCTTTCATTATTATATAGGCAAAGAGACAAACAACAGACGAATTTTACAACAGTTTTTTTAACATCATAAGGAACTATACAAATATATATATTTTTCACTACACGTTCTTCTTTAGGTAATCAGAATAACCTTTGAATACCCACTGCAGAATTTCAGATTCATTTTAGTAAACTTTAATTAAACATTTTTTTCTTCTGAAACATCCCAAAGACATTAATCAATCAGTCATATTTTGTTTTACTTATAAAAACAACATTATTTTTATTATTTTTACAAAGAATATAGATATTAATATTGTTTGCACTTTCCCTGGTTTATGAAAACACCGAGATGGAGGGTATCCAAAAATTCGTCACAGCCGAATTTAATCTTTTTTAATACCAAATTCGGCACATCGGACTTTAATGCTTCCACTTGTTTTTTATACATTTATTAATTTATTTGAAAAAATATTAAAATATACTTCATTTAACTTTAATTAAATACGAAATTCGCCACAGCTACTTTTTGTATCCAGCTTAGCAGCATCACGGAACATTTGTGGTCTATAATATTCAAAATCTAAAAGGAAAAAAGAATTTATTATTTTAGTTTCAAGAGATAGTAAGAGTTTTCTTGGAATATATTTTTTTTATTTAAAAAAAAAATTGATACTTACTTTTTCGATGCAGTTTTTTGTTTCCACCAAGAGCATCATTGTTAGTTTGTTTCCCATTATTGAATCAGATATCTACATTAGGTTGTCCCAAAAAAAATAAAAATTTGGATTTTCTCGGAAGATCTTTCCTAATTTGGATACTCATAAGGTAAAGTATTTTTGAGAATTTTATCAGATTTTTCGGAAGTGGTTTAGAGGTCGCGCAAACCGATTTTGTACCAAAAATCGAGCTTTTTGGGCTTTTATTGAATTATTCTTGAAAATTGCTAAAAAATCGGTAATTTTTCGGCTTCTGAGTAAATATTCTTAAAGAAAATTTTCCGATCTTTAATTTTATGTGCATAAGTAATAAGTTTCGTCAGGGATTTTGCACATTTTGAAACATTATATAACAGTTTTTGTAAATTTTCAACAAATATGAAAAAGAATGCTTTATAACTTTTAAAATTTGTATAAAGACTAAAAAAACTAATGATGCAGTTTAAAAGATTATGAAGTTTTAAATAAATTAGCAGAAAAAACAATATAATTTTCTCTTACCGTTCTCGAGTTATACCCTTTTAAAGCTTTGCACCCATTGTATGAAATTTTTAGTACTATAAGATTTGGGTATAAGATTTGTTGTAAACTTTAGATTATGAGATTTGAAAATGTATTTATTGTATGTCAAAGCTTAGTTTTAAGTGTTGTCAAGTTGTGGACAGCAAAAAAAGTAGCCAAAAAGCCGTTATCACTAGGTGGCACTGATATGGCTCGAACTAAAATTCATGATTTATTGGATTCGGGGGAACTACAACCCTATTTTTGGCAGATAGTCTATAGGTTTAGAGATAACAAGTCACAATACAATTAAAATTTTTGTAAACTGATAAGTGGAAGATACCAAAACTTTGCGTTTAATGCTTAGAAACCTACATTTTTTTTCTTCTTTATTTAAACAAATTTAGATAAGTTTTGCTTAACATTAACCTACAACTAGTCTCATTTAGTGACTAACTAGTAGTTCATTTATAGATATTTATAAACCTACATGAACCAAGTAATAACAACGAATTAGTGAAAGAAAATTTAACAGAAGACATGATTGAAAATAAACAAATTCTGTGTTTTATTACAAAAGCTAGCCTAACTTTTTTTGAAGCCTGCAACATTTCTACTGATTTTTTACAAACGGATCCAGAAAAATGGGAAAACAACAAATCATTTCAGGAAGCAAAACACAAAGTTCAACAATTGCAAGTTGTAAATGATGTCGCAGAACGTGGTGTGGACTTGGCTAATAGTTATATCAATATCACAACTTCTGAAACAGACTTTCAGAGTTTACTGCAGGGGGTAGAGCAGCATCGCAAGAACTCTAATAAATGATTTATAACAAATCTATTTTTCTTTGTTTTTAATATAATTGTTATGTATGAGTCGTAAGTAACTATTATTTTATTTGTAAAAACATTTTCTAAATCCAATTATTTAAAGTTTAAACCAATGCAAATCTAGTTCACACCTTATAGTATTATACATTTCATACAATGTGTACAAAGCTTTAAAACGGTATAACTCGAGAACGGTGAGAGAAAATTATTTTTTTTTTCTGTTAATTAATTTAAAACTTAATAATCTATTAAACTGCATCATTAGTTTTTATAGTCTTTATACAAATTTTAAAAGCTATAAAGCATTCTTTTCCATATTTGTTGAAAATTTACGGAAAACCGTTATTAAATTGTCAAAATGTGCAAAATCATTGCCGAAACTTATTATTTATGCACATAAAATTAAAGATCGGAAAATTTTCTTTAAGAATATTGACTCAGAAGCTGAAGAAATATGGATTTTTTACCAATTTTGAAGCAAAATTCAAAAAAAGCCCAAAAAACTCGATTTTTGGTAAAAAATCGATTTGCGCGACCTCTAATCCACCTCCGAAAAATCTGAAAAAATTCTCAAAAATTCTTAGCCTTATGAGTATTCAAATTAAGAATGATCCCCAAATTTTTTTTTTGAATGGGACACCCTAATCTACATGTAAAAAATATTAAGTGGGGTTTAAAAACGATGGATTCTATCAACAAATATATTTTTGTTTGCAATCTCATTTGAGTGTTTTAAATTATATAAATACTTACCATCTAACGTATGCAATGCATATTATGCATGCTATCTGAATTTATTTGGCGCCCCGATCTTTTATATTATTTACTTAATTTTATTTTAATAAAACAAATTGAAAAAAATTGTTACCGATTGTGACTGACTTGAAACGGATGAAAATCGGTGAAGTCCGTATTAAACGGCACGAAAACTGATATTCCCAAACGGACTAAAAACGTGTTTTCGAAAATCCGATTAAACGGTCCGAAAACGTACCGTAAACCCCGGATTCAAGAATCCGTACATGCCGGAGAGTCCGTAAAAATGTTTCTTGGGAAGTAATCCTAAAAAGAGAATAACAGGTTCATCAATTTGGGATAGACATGATGCAGTACCAGACTTAGAAGTAGCAGAACCTAACAAAAATTTTATTGAAAATGAATTAAGTCCCGAAATATAAATATATTTGAGAATTGGAGTTCAAGTCCATTGACAAATAAAAAAGCCCCACCAACTAGTGTAGCTAGCGAACAGCTTTTTAGCGCTGCCGGACAGCTGTATTCTGATAGACGAAGCAATTCACATGGTCTAAATGCGGAAAAATTGTTTTTCTGTCATTACAATATCAAACTTTTTAATATTAAATATTAAAGTTTAAGTTTTTTTTCTATATCAACTTAAAAATCGATCAACTATTTTTCTTTGACTATAAGATATAGTACAAATATTTTATTCTTTTTTTTACTTAAAATAGTACAACTATTTTCCAAATATGATTTTTTAAAAAAATATACCTATAAATTTGTATTTTGTTTATGTTTAATAACTTTTTAGTTTAAATTTATTAATTTAAAAAAACAATTTATATATTTTTTTTATTAAAACAAAAAGTTCGGCTTCGGCTTCGGTTTCGGCCGAACATTGATATTATGGCCGAAGTTCGGCTTCGGCTTCCGCCGAAAAAAATGAGTTCGGTCGGACACTAATGATTATTAATATTTTTTTTTATTTAAGTATAATTATTAGGTTTTAAACCAACGAGCATATAGACAAAAGAAGAACCAAGGTTCTCGATATCTGTTAAATTTTATATGCCAACTGGTTTTAAGAGAAACAGTTTTTATTTTTAAATGGTTTTTAATGCATATTTTATAGTATATATATATGTATAAACAAAATTTTGCGTTAATAATACAAAACTTATGCAGAGAGCAACACATTAATTAGTTTTAAAATTTTATTTAAATTGCTTAAAAGCATGAAAAGTAAGCAATTAAAAGTACCACTTTTTACAGTTTTCCTTGTTTTCATCGAAATTATTTTTTGGTATTTTTATTTATTTATAACGAGTTTTCTACCTTCGAATATTTACAAAAATAAAGCAAATTAAATATATTTCCCAGATTAATGCATGTACTTTGATCGGGCTAAAGATCACGTCAGAAGCCGAAGTTTTTAAAAAGCTAGAGCCTCAAGAATAGGCAGAGCTTTAACAAAAAACCAATTAATTATCAATTTTGCTCCATTCTTGTTGTCTTCTTATTAATCAAACACGCGGCTAGGGTCTTTTCCTAACAATCATCTTAAAGACCAAAAATGTTTTATTTATATAAAAAAAAATAGTTTTACTCTGGCTGAAGTATTATTTATATCCGTATATTTACAAAAATAAAGCAAATCAAACATATTAGCAAGGTTGATACTAATATTTCGATCTGGCTAAAGATCTCATCAGAACCCGAAAAGTTAGAGCCTCCATAATAGGCAGAACTTTAACAAAAATCCTATTAATCATTAAGTTTGTTCCATTCTTGTCTTCTTAGTAATCAATTTATTTATTTCAGTTAACACATTTTTTTCGAAACTCTCTTAAAACAAGTTCAGATTTGTAGAAGAGAGCGTTGGAAACGGGTTATTTAAACAAATGAAACACCCAACCCTTTTAACTAATGGATTCTAAATTTTCAATTTTTAAAATAAATAGTATAATGTTTTACTTTTAAATTTTAAAAAATAAAAACCAAAAGTTTTTTTTAACAAAAACAAATGATCTTGAACTTGAATAATCTTGCTCACATCATAATTAAATAGTACAGTTAGTATAGTATGGGCAATATATTTTTTACCACTGTTCCTGTTTGGTGGCTAACAAAATAGTTGTTTTGAACAATCTGAAATTGATGAAGTACTAAATAGGGAGATATATCATTAAAGAAAATATATATCGTACTGATCCATAATTCCGAACCGTACAGTTATTTTGTTTTAAATATTTTGTATAACAAGGACGTGTTAAGTTTGCTGTTTATTTCTGCTCTTAAAAAAATCACTAAATTTTCTACTTTAAAATTTTGATAACAAAAATTAGATTTTCTTCCTAGGTAATTTTTTTTTGTTGTGTTTTACCTAGCGTTTTAAATTTATTTAAAATTTTTTTTTTTTTTAATTTTTTAATTAAAAACGTATTAGATAAAATTGTATCAATTTATATTTAATATGATCATATTTGATAGGCCAATTTTTCGGATCAAACTATATGAGATTAGATCCCATGAGATCAGCTTATGTATGTCATTTTTCGTATTTCGAGGAAAATGTTGTTTTTGGTCATGACAAGGCTCATTAGTTAAATAAAATATTAAAAATAGAATATTATATTTCTATAGTAAAATTTTTGGATAAAATAACCAACGTTAACCCTTACCTTGCCGCACTAAGTTGTAGTTAAAGATGATTTAGTGTGCGATTGAAATTGTTTTCTGTAATCAGTTACGACTTGTAATAAGTATTGCTTTTCCTTTTCCTTCTTTGTTAATATATTATTATACTCTTCAATTAAAAAAACTGTTTATTGGTTTATAAAAAACTAAATGGTAAAATAGCAAAAAATAATCGAACCAAAATGCATAATATTTTTAATATCATTATAAAAAAGGTAAACATTTAGATTTTCATGTTAAAATAAATTTTTTTTACAAAAATCTCAGTTTAACGTTGAAACACTAGCCGTTTTACTTATTTGTCTACCAGTTTTTTTTTTGTGAGTGTAATTCGCTTAATTTTTATTTTTTTACTTAATAATACAAACATTTATTTTTTTTGGAAATATAATATTCTATTTGTAATATTTTATTTAACTAATGAGCCTTGTCATGACCAAAAACAACATTTTCCTCGAAATCCGCAAAAATTGAATCGACAAGGTAAGGGTTAACGTTAATAATTTCGTATAAAAATTTTACCATAGTAACTTCAAACATTATGTTATAATATTTCAAATCACATTTCCTAAAGTTAATTGGTAGTAAGCAAAAAATTGACTTCTTTTGTAAATTAAAAAAAAAAAAATAAAAATCTGGGGTCATTTTGGACACCAGGTCCACATGGGTTAATGATGTCCAAAAACTTTTTTGTTAACCTTGGGTAGCGATGATAAAAAAAAAACAACTAACATTAGAGAAGTAGCTAATTTTCAATTTTAAATATTTTATGACAGCAAATAAGCCGTGTTATCACCAAAAAACGCAATTTCCTCGAAATCCGCAAAAATCAAATCGTTGCCCTACCCAAGTGTGCCAGTGGATATTTTTAAATTTTTTTATTTTCATTCTCTAAGGTGTTCTAAACAAGCTACTGGACTCCAAACCTCAATTTTTTCGGTTTCGTTGAAGAAAAAATTTTGAAATTAGAGATTTAAAAAACGTCCCAAAAATTTTGTCCGCGTATGACGTCATCTTACGACAGGTTTACGACATCCAATAACAAAATCTTGTTCCATATCTCATAGCCTTGAGTCTTTTAAGTAAAAAAATTATAACTTAGTAATCGATTTCAAAAATATTTATGACGTGTGGTCGAATTTCTCAATGAAGTAAAAATTTAACCTTTTTTGGTCTGGGGCATTATTTATTACTGGGCTCGTTCTTAACCGAATTTGAATTTTTAAACCTTTTTGAATAGATAATTATCTCTTTATATCAAATAATTTAACATGTAGAATAAAAAATTTTCCCATAATTGAAAAATTTACATAAGTCTCGAAAAAAGTCATTTTTCCCCATATAAACGCATTTGTAATTTTCAATCGCTTTGAGCGACCTCTAAACATTTTTCGATTTTCCCAAAACTTCGTATTTATCACTTTTTTGGCCATTCGCATATTTCTGGGGGGTGAGACCTAAAATTTGAACACTTTTTTTTTGGCCCATATAACGAAGGGCACCCTAGTAATCATATACAATTTTACATGGAAGTATATGTGATCTGATATATATGATGAGATAAAAAGATTAAGTTATATATATAACATTAGATATAATGATAGCGCCATATAACAAATGTTCGTAAAAATAAGTATGTAATGTAAGTATATATTGTTACATATGGATACCACCTATGTATATATAAACTTTTTTCGTCGGGCATCGTCTTAATATATTTGTAATTTGACTTTAAATTTACATTTTTAAGAAAATTATGCAAACTTTGATGAAAACTGTAAGATTTTGTTAAATTTTTCACAAAATAAGCTATTTTCATAAAATGTCTTGGAAAGGAGTCGCTCCAAAAACAAACTCGAATTATAATTTTTCCAATTTATTTTTTTCCTTAGTAATAACTATTATATTATAAAAATAGCAATCGACATCTTCAATGAACGAAAATCGTAAGATCTGTATTTTAAGGGACATCCTAATTTATATGAAGGACATTTTGTATTAGTAAGGATTTCATTATTTGTGGTTATTCTACTTGTTGTTGTTTATGAAATATTTCATAAATATATTTATAAAATAGTTACATTGGACGAAAATTGATGAAACTTAATCCTGTTTTTCTCTGGGTAATCTAATAAAACCATGTAAACAAATAAAAATTATATTTTTTCATGCTGTAATTTAAAAAATTTTAAATTTGCGATCACAAAAACTTTTAGATTTTCCTAACACTCCTTTTATTTAGATAAAAAAAAGAACAAAAAGGGTCTTCTAGAAAGGAGATTATTATATGTCAACATTTTTATTTTCTAGTAATTCTTTAAAGTTTTTACAAAAAATTTAAAATAAATTTGTTTTTATTTCGGATATAAACCCTTTTTGATGTTCCTACTTTAAATACAAATAGCACTTACAATAGCGGAGTTTTTGAAATTTGAAAAGTAAAAATACAACTCTATGATGTTATCTTTGAACTTTGTCAATGAAATCTTTGTTTTACTATTGTATTTTCAAAATTGTACTAAAAAAGAAAAAGTTCTATATACTTCATTAAAAAAAAATATTTAAAAAATAAAAACACTACCGAAAATTAAACTTTTAAAGTAACTTTTTTAGATAAAAATACAGAAAAATTGCAAAATTTTTACCGACGTAGTATGTGTAAATGTACTACCCGAGTAAAACTACTACCCTAATAACTCATCGGATACAATTTAATCCGAAAAATGGTGAATACAATAGCATCCACGTGAATCATATTATATTAAATTTCTTCACATTATATACAATTGAATTCGAAATTTGACCAGCTACTATTGTATTAATTAGTATCATAATAAACAAAATTTCATACAATTAGGTTCAATGTCGTATAAATGATTCAATTTGTACTTTTATTAAATATAATATGTAAATTTAAAAAAGTAATGAATGAATTATAATTTTAAATCATTTTACATTAAACATTATTGAATTAATTAATAAGATAACACATTTGATTTGAAATTAATAAATAATTCGCAGTTTCAGGAGAAAACATCAAAGCTCACAATCATGAGCTTGGGTTAAGCTATTTTTGCTGTCATGGCTCAGTATGGTTAAACCATTGTAATCAGAAAACAAAATTCTTGTAGGAAGACTTTTGACGACAAAATCTTGTAAAAAGTGAAAATCTTTCTTAAATTGTCCTCTAACGATGAGCTTGTGGTTTAGAAAGTTCAACATAATGAAAATAAATTTAAATAACAAATATGCAGGTGCTTGTGCAAATTTAAATGTAACTGACACTAATAGAAAACATATGATTTTCTATTGTTGATTTACTTGAATAAACGTCACTACATTGCTAGGTCTGTCAAAAAAACAGAGTAGTATTTGGAAGATGACAAAGCCAATTGTGACAATTTTTTGTTGTTGTTTTGGTTTTTCTTTGATATTTTAAATTTTGAATCTCGCTCCTAGACGAGGACAAGAAATTCTCATTGAGTTTGTGATTTAACATAACAAATATCTCTAGAAATTCTAATAACAAAGTCCCCTGAAGATTTCCTTAGGCAGGAATGAAATCCGGATAGGGACACGCCTACATCAGATTGCTTTTCACAATTTGTTAAATAAGTTTTGGGACTTTAGCACATTTAATTACTATAAATGCAATTAATGTTTATCCCGATGAAAATAAATTTAAATAATTTCAATTAATCAATTATTCAAGAATATTTAACAATATGTTTACAATTACAGTGGAGTTCACTTATAACGAACCGGTGTTCGAATTTTTTTTATAACAAACGATTTTTATAGTCTTAACGCATTTAATACAATATTTCATACAATATCGTTTATAGCAAACATTTTTTATAACGAACTAATTTTTTGCAACCTTTTACGAATTTCCATAAAAATGTTTACGCCTGTCCTTTTATTAATTTTGGAAAAATGTTTACCATCCTTATAGCCAACTTCGCTTATAACGAACTACGAGTTCGTTACAACCTGGCTCCACCGTAACAGAATAAAGGAATATAATCAGAACTATATGAGATGATTGATGTAATCACTTGCAATATTTGTTTCACATACATTTTGAGATTGTAATAATGGCTTTTAATAATAACTTACTTATACTTATGGCACCATCACTTAACATGCCTGAGTCATGTGTTATGGTGCGCCTTCTTGATGGTAAAGGTGGGCAGGGTGACATTGTACCAGGTGTTTGATCGTTCCAAACCCGTGAAACATGTTGATCAAGTATATCCTGATCATTGTCTTCATCAATGGCAAATTTTTCACGTATGGCTTGTGCAAAAGCACGATCACTGGCAATTCTTTCATTGGTCGGCAAGGATTCTTCCGGGAAATGCTAAAACAAATACAAAATATTTAATGTTGTTTTTCAAACTCACCTCTTTATAATAAACACAATAAATACTACCTCTAGACGGGCTCTATCTTCGAGGTCCTGTTTACGTCTAACCTCTTCTAGTTTGGGTATTAGTAACGCTATTAATTCATTCTCTTTTAAAGGGCGATGTTCATTGGAATGAAGACGTTGAGTGCGCGGTATTACCTAAAACGTAAAAAAAAAATTATATATAAAATATATTTAAGATAATTTTAGAATTTGTTTGCTTTTTTTCTTAAAATATAATATATAATATTCTTTATTAGATTCATAATTAATTATTAAAACTTATGTATAAAAACTATCATATCCCAATGAAAAAAGTTTCTTTATACTCATATTCAACTTTTTATCATTATATATGCTTATATGTGTGGCAATATATTCATAACTTAGTTTATGAAAAAATTTTAATATGGTGTAATATATCATCATATATCATTGTATCGTATGTTATAATTAAAATATCTTGCAAATCTCATCAAATGAAATCCGTAAAATTTTTCAATAAAAATGTTTTCTTCTTCTTCTTCCTGTAAAGAGACTTACTAAAGTAATATTCTACAGCAGGGGTGCCCACGGCCTATGCGCTTGGTACTCAATTGTTTTTGTAAAAACACTTAGCTATAGGCTGTGTGTTTTAATACACATATAGAGCGCTCAGCACTAGCAATAAGAAATACACAAACAACTTTGTCTTATTAGTTTTTTTGTCGTTCTTTACTTTATACACGCAAGCGCAAAGCAACAACACTTTCGTATGCTTTGCTGGTAAACATTGAAATATTTTTTTCTTTTTTCTTTGTATGGATTGGTTTTTACAACAAAAAATATTGAATAAAAATTAGTTTTTCTTTAAATGTATTGGTGTTTGCTCTTCCATAAGGAACTTTTGGGCACTCCTGTTCACAGTAATTAATATAAAAATTAATTACGATTGTCATTAACTGACGGTTGCAAAACACTTTCTAACATGAAATTTAAAGAAACTTGCTTAACGGCGACTCAATCTCTAACCTACAACTATTGTATGTGAATAAAGCGCATCAAAAAACGTGATAATTACTTGTGAAAAAGAGATAGGATTAAGAAGAAGAAGCATTCTAGTTGAGAAATGAATTGTGCATTGGTATTAGTTAATTCTGTCTCTTCTGATCGAAACAATACTTGTGTGTACGTAGTGTGACCAAACTCCACTTTAGCCACAGTCATCGCTGTGTCGACCGTGGCTCAACTCGTTAAGAGGTGAGATTACGATGCATAGCTTGATGCTAAGGCAGTGAGTTCAAATACCAGTACGACACCAAAAAATAAAAAAAGTTTTTCATATAGAGCAAATTAACAATATAAAATACTTTGTTCAATTGACACATAAATTAACCACTGACGAGTCCCAGGAGGGGGACGAAACTGTTTTCTTCTTCTTCTTCCTGTAAAGAGACTAACTAAAGTAATATTCTACAGTAATTAATATAAAAATTAATTACGATTGTCATTATCTGACGGTTGCAAAACACTTTCTAATATAAATATAGACCTATATATGACCATATATTTTATTCTATATGATCATATTTATTTGTACATTTTTGATATATCTATAAATATATATCGATTGATATTACCGTAGGTGTGCCATATATATAGTATATATTAATTAGCATGCGTTCATATATCATTTTATATAGTTTAATACAATGTTACGTATAACAACAGGGTATTATATTCAAATTTTGTTTTACATCGAATCTGAAGTGTGGAATTTAGTAAAAATTTAAAGTGCGGTAATTTTTTGTTGTTTTTTTTTTTTTCAAATGTTAAATCACGCTTCTCTATACGAAAACAAGAAATTCGCATTGAGTTTGTGATTTAACCTAACAAGTATCTCTAGAAATTAGAAGAACATTGTCGCCTGATGATTTCCTTAGGCAAGAATGAAATCCGAATAAGCAGCAGCCTACAACAAATTATTTTTCACAATTTGTTGAATAAGTTATCAGAATAATTTTGGAATTTTTCGAAATGAAAAAAAAAAATATATATCATAATGATTAACTATTTTTAATTGAGAAAATTTCAAGTAAAATGGTAAATAACGCGGAAATCTTAATTTTTATTTGTATATTCGAACTATGCCTGAAAACATTAAAGGAAATCTATAACTAATTTATAACTTCTTTAATTGCAAATGAAAATTTTCAATACCACTAGCAAAATTTTCTACATTTCAAATAGAAATCTTTAATTTATTTGAAGTTTTCTTGATTTCAACTGAAATGGTAAATAAATTTAACAAATTCGTTTGTAGCTTGAAACCTATAATAAATTATTTGTTAATCATAGTTTTACCACATTTACAACTTATATGCGAGTTTTTATGAGAAAACCTACTATTAATGTTTCTAAAATTGAAAGAAACCATACAATGTTTATATTTAAAATAATACATATACCATTCGATTATATTAAATTAGATATACTAACAATAATTTAATAAAATTTGATGAGGACAAAATTCGGACAAAACTGTATCAAATCACTTCTAATTGAATTAAAATTAATCTGATATGATACAATTAGATGTAATTTGATAGAGCCATTTTTCTTATAAAATTTTATATAGTTAAATATGAGGTAATATTAAATAAGATAAAATTATATAAAGCACCATATCAGATTTTTTTTTTTTTTAATCGGGACTTTAGGTTCATAAAAAGCATACATTTTTAATTTAACATTAACTTAACTTAAATTTAATATTTATATGTTTTATAAATGAATTACAAGCAGTACTTAATTGGATTAAACTGATCTCTAAATCATTTTGAATTTCTTTTTAATTAAAAAGCTTTTTAGTTATTACATAAAATTTTATCAAATTATATATAATTTGATATTTTATAGACCCATTTTTTGTATCAAACTATATGAGATTAGATGTCATGAGATCAGCTAATGTATGCCATTTTTCGTATAAGATCAGATGTGATGTTTAGTTATATGTGATACTATATATAATCATATATGAATATATCGAAACATTATTCGTGGTGATTTTATAATAAAATGTATACACACCTGAAAGGAATTGGTTTCCCTATTAGCCAAAGCACTCTGTCGAATAGCTTTTGTTTCTGTAGAGCTATGTCTTCGTTGAATATATGGGCGTCCATCCCTTAAAATAGAAAAAAATCAAAAATATATCTTTAGACATAGCAAAAATAAATACTGCTGATATCTTAATTTTTAAATTTAACAACTTACGGTCTTATTCATGAGGAAAATGTAACGAAAATGTAAGCGCATAATTAGAGCACACCTCTTCAAATAAGGATTTGTATGAAATCAAATTATGGTCTTGTTTTAGAACATTTTGATTATAAATAAGACCGTTTTTTGGGTTTGAGTGGAATTTACTTACATTGAACAGCTAGAAAGAGACATTGTATCAGAGTCAGTTCTACCGCCAGAACTGACACTAGCCCTTTCTGAATCTACACGAGAATTCGGTACATAGGAGGTATTTGTTTTCCCTGTATACACATAACCATGGGCACTACACTCACATGCAGAGTTTGATATTGATTTGGTTTTTTTTTGATATTGTACATTTAACAATACAACACGGGTGGTTGGTTTAAATCCATGCAATCAAATTATATATATATATATATATTTAAAGAAATCAAAAGTTTATAAAAATAATTATGAGAAAAACAAAAATAAATATGTAAAAATTAAATATACGTAAAAAAAACATAAAAAGCACACGGAGTAGCATTTATATTCGTTTGGCGTTACGGATTTATAATTTTAGTTTTGTGTGTGGATGTGCATTGTTTGCAGTTGTAGGAGGTGGTTGGTTTTGGTGGTGGTGTTTGGTGGCAATGGATTTTGTGGTTGCACATGTGCAGATAAATGCATTTAAATGAAAATAAAAGAAAAAACAAAAAAAAATTGCAAAAATGAATTAACTTAAAAATAAAATAATAGTTCTAAATAAATAAATTAAAACTCAAATAAAACTTTAATTATAAAAAAAAGGAAAATGAATATGTAAAGGAACTAATAGGAAAGATAACTAATACTCGTAGTAATAAAAGATGTATAAATAAATATTTTTCAATATGGTGGGCGAAAGTCCTTTGGGCTAAACAAACATTATTTTAAGATTTTAACAAAAACGGTAAAAGCTAGGAAAAATCTAAAAACGGCAAAATTATTCTTAATCGATACATTTTCCATGATAAAACTTATTTTTTTTATTCATAAATATTGCTTTATATAAATTAAAAAAAAAAAAAACATAAAAATGTAAGCGAAATTCAATTGGGCGCACTTCAATATAATTTTTAAAAAATAAAGCATTTGCTTTAAATTTTGAAATTTCTGTTGCCAATCACAATGCAGATTCTTTTTGGGCTTTATTGGCATCATTAACTTGAGTTAGCTTATTCCGTTGAATCAATTTGTCTGTTTTAGTTCGAAATCGTGTAAATAACAAACATCTTTGTCTACATGCGAAATCTTAAAATTACATTAACATTGTTAAAGCAAGTGATATATTATAGTTCAACATAAAAATGGTATTAAAGTGTTTTTTTTTTGTTGCTCCAAAAATTAGCTTTATAACAAGGAATATATAGACTAGGAAGTACAATCATGTGCAACAGATAGTTCTTCAGCAGGTTAAACTATCGTTCGCGAACGCTAACGATGAGAAAAAAAAACACGTAACGGAAATCGGATAACAAATATTGATTTTTTTTTTATAAAGAAATTAAAAAAAGTATTTGTTCCAAAAAAATGTCCCTTTTTCAAAAAAAAAGTAAATAATTCCAAAATTTATTAATTTTTTTTTTGAAAAGGTAATTTTTTTACGTTACGCTTTCCCGTGATCACTAAGTTCAAAATTTTTCCGCATCGTTTGAGTTGACGAACGATAGTTTAACCTGCAGACAAATTATGTGTTGCGCATGATTGGACTTCCTAGTTTATATATTCCTTGCTTATTATAATTAAAATTTGAGCTCAAAAATTACCCTAAAAATATTTTTTTTATAAATTTTTGAGTGACAGAAAATTACGAACTATATATTTTTTTTTAGGAAAATCGAAAGGATATCCGCTTTAAATGCTTCTTATTTCTTATAATTAGAAAATTGTCTTAAGAATAAGTAGTAGCAAAAACTAGGAACAATTAGCCCTAACAAGTGTTGACTTCTTATGAATCAAATTTTGATTGAACTATCACTTGTCTAGCATTAACTAAAAAAGTTAAAATTGCTGATTTTATGTTGCCCTATGTTTCCATATCATACATACACCCTGTGCAAGAATTATCCAGCCTCAAAATAATGACATTTTACTCTATTTCAATTATTTGAAGTTTAAAATCATTTTCTATTCGTTAAACAAAATTTTTAAATTTACAAACACTAACATTGACAACAATTTACGTCTAGGGCAATTGAAAGTTTTGAAAATTCAACACTTACCCAGGTGGTCGAATTTCCAGTCTTCTATTTTGTGTTGCCAATAACAAATCCCGTGTTAAACGCATACCCATCGGCATATCGGCTGAAGACACGCGTCCTCCTTCGACGCGTAACTTTTCAAAATCATCACTCAGAGATAATTCAGAATCTTCATGTAGGGTGGGCAAGGTTGAGCTGCGAGGTAGAGTGTCGGTTGCACTAACGGAACCGCTAGAGCTAGCTGAAGTTGAGGGACCATACACGCTGCCACTAGCACTGCAACTACCAGCAGTTGGAGCACCCATAGCAGTACTAGTACTCGCTGGCAAATTAATAATTGGACCCAACGTACTGCTCACTTTTCCAGTACTCGTGGAAGCGCCTGCAAATGGCAACGCACATGCGCCTCCACCACCGCCACCATTATTACTACCACAACTAGCACCACTACTAGTACTGCTACCTGTACTACAGCTAGCGAGTCCACCCGTGTTGGGACCACCACTACTGCTACTAAATCGTTCATGAGCAGCTGACATTTGTTGAATGTAAAGGATATACATTTCCGAGCATAAAAATGATGGATAAATATTATCCCGTATTGTATTCTCGATATGCTTCTGCATGCTGTCAAATATATTTGGACTGAGAGGTATTTCATTCTTAAGTCCAGCCTTAATATTACGTCTCAGATCTTCCGATACAGATAATTTACTTTTACGCAAAAATCTACAGAAAAAAAACACAAATTATTATTTTTAAAGACCCATTGTGAGAAGTATTCCATTCACAAAAAAAGAAAAATTATCGTTTGCAAAACAAGTTTGGGTACAACGTTAGTTTCTTCTTTTGAAAGGGGCAAAGTATCGAAAAGGGGTTTCTTTTTTATACCTGTATATGGCCTGTATAATTTGTTTGATTTTTTCAGGATCTGTTTGTTGCTTCAAACCCTCGCAGGCAAAGTAAAAATTTAAATGATCATTATATGCAGGCGCCTCCTCTTCCACGTACTTTTTAAATAATTCAACACCATCGCGATCTTCAAGTAGATGATTGAGTGTACGGGCCCAATTCAAATAGGATGGTGGTGAATTACGTAAATGTTCTCCCACCCCTTCGGTCATCTAAAGAAAAAAAAAAAAGAAATATATTAATATTATAAAGAACAACTTAAACAAATCCCTTTTTTTTAAAAAACATTTGCAATCTTAATATAAAATGAGACAAATCAAATCCTAAATGATTACCTTTTCTCATTTGTTATTTAGTGAAATTTAATAACTTTCATTTTTGGAAATTGGAAAAATGAGATCAGTCATGAGAGAGGCATATTCTACTTCTTCTTGCACGAATAATGCCCGTAATTTCAAGCAATAGATACCTACCGGTGCTTAGATACCTACCCGATTTTGTCCGTGTACACGGTAGGTATCTAAGCACCAGTAGGTATATATTGCTTGAAATTACGGCCATAAACCCAACATTTTTGTTCGTGTAAGTTTGGGTAAATTGTTTTTGTCAGCAGTTAAATCATCAGCTGTGCTACCGGCTGTTGTTTTCTTACAAACTTGTGTACTGTTGCCATCGTTTTTTGGCTCAAAAACGGATGAATTTGTCACGAAGAGTTAGAAATAGTAGGAAAAGCCTATAGTTGCCAACAGTGACAGCGTTTGGGCTAGAAATTTGGTTTTTCGTTTTCGCGTACTTTAGTGTATTTTTGTCTCTTTTTTTTAACTCTCATTTCATCGGACTTTACTTAAAAAGTATGCAAACAGCTATTAATGCAGTTTAAGATAACGATTTATGCAATCGGTTGCTGCGGTCCAAGAAACTAAGTTAAATATTACTTGCAGCATCCAGAGTTGTAGTACTTACAATATTATGCGTAAGGACCGCAGACCAAGACGGGGGTCTCGCATTTATTGTCGACAACCCGTGCAGTACAAAACTATCTCGCCTGACCCAAACGTACGTGACCTATACTTAGAACACCAGTGTATATCAGTAAGTTCAGGCGCTGCCGAGATCGAGCTGTACCATGAGTATAATCCGCCTACGGCCATTTGTCTCTCGGTTATCACCCTGATATTATTTTCCATCTTGAATTTGAAAACCTCTTGATAATGGGAGATTGCAATGCCTACCATGAGCTCTGGCACTCTAATTTGGAGGGAGACCAGAGGGTGATAGACCTGGCGAAACAGGCCGATGACTCCAAATTCTGCACACTCAATAAAGGTGCCACTCCAGAATTATGGTAGAAACCACTAGCTCACCAGACATAATTTGAGTGCAGGTCTGATAAATTATACCACCTGGAGACCGATTACGACCTTACAATAGTTATTGCTAATCGTCTCTGAACGCATCACGTACATGAAATAGAAAAAAGCTAACTGGTTTGAGTTCGGAGAGCTCACCATTCGGATATTCAATGAAGTTCTCTCCACGATATTGTTTAAATTCTACTTTTCGAAGCGCCGGCACCACCGGAAGCAGTGATACGGATATCCTACGCCGACGACTGCACTATACTTTTAATTAACTGTTCAAAATATTTTATAAATTGCTTTATTATTTCAGTGTAACCTTTTATTAATTTTAGACTTTAAGCAAATTGTTTAAAAAATCATATGAAGCGGTTCACTGGCGTAGTTTCAATGTATTTTTCAAAACATTCCTGAAGAGTTTTATTAATTCAAAGAACTTCTTACTATTAAAGAATTGTATAAAACTGTTCCATAAAATTCATTTCCGGAATGATTCAATAGTTTTAGGAAGATTTTCATTGATTCTACAAACAGTTCATAAACATTGACTATAATGAAACCTGTTTCATACATTCTATGAAAAGTTCCAAGTGAAGATAATTCTCTCAGTGTAGACTCAGTGTACTCACTGGGTATACAAGTTAATAATGTCGATTTTTATGCTTGAAAAATGCATTTATTATAATAACAAAATGAACTGATACATTGTCCATCGTTAGCCACTACTTTTTCCTATCTTTCTGGTAGCATAAGGATTCCGCTCCAAAAGAACTGCTCCGGTTTTGAGGTAAAGAATGAATCAAGCCAATTTCTGATACCCTGTTCTGAAGTGAAGCGTATTCAAGGTCTGGGTTATAAGACGGGTCTGGGTTAAAAGACGGGTGAGCCAAAACTTCCTATCCACTGTTTTTTAAATAGTTTTTGACCGGTCTTGCAACATGTGGCCGAGCGTTGTCATGATGAAAGATTATGGCCTCGTGTCTGGTCGAATATTCTGGTCGTTTTTCGTTGATTGCTCTCTTCAAACGAACCAACTGTGTTCGGTACAGGTCCCCTGTGATCATCTGACCCGATTTCAACAGCTCATAATACAAAACACCCTTCTGATCCCACCAAATACAGAGCATTACCTTGGCGCCATGGATATTCGGCTTCGGCGTTGATTTGGCTGGTTGGCTGGGCTTTACATATGACTTTTTGCGCTTGGGGTTTTTGTAATGTATCCATTTTTCATCACCAGTAACAATACGATGGAAAAATTACTTCTTTTTGTAACGTTCAACGTCTCTCGTCGTCAATTCATATGGCACCCAACTTCCGTGTTTTTGAATGAATCCCAATGCTTTTAAATGGCCTGTTGTGTGACTCCCAATGATAATGCAAGTTGTTCTTCCGTTTGACAACAATCTTCGTGGAGTAATGCTTCCAATTCCTCATCTTCAAAATTTTTCAGCTGACCAGGCCTCTCCTTGCCTTCTGTGTCGAAATCACCACTTTTGAATCGCGCAAACCATTGTTCACAAGTTTTTTTTTTGAGTTGGAGCATGTTGATCGTAAGCTTCTACCAACAATCGATAACTTTCAGCAGCCGTTTTCTTCAAATGAAAAAAGGTTATCAGACTTCCACGCAAAACATCTTTTTTAGGCACAAAATTCGTCATTATTATAGCGATTGCAAAAAATTTGTGTTAACACTATGGCGTCTATCGAATAGCGAATTATAATGACAGATGTTTACCCTCCAAAATAACATATTTGTTATTATTGACACAAACCATATGTGACAGTAATGCCAAATGTCGTATAAATCAACATTATTAACTTGTATACCCAATAGATTAGTAAAAGAAAAAAGAATTGCCAATCTCTCAGTAGCTGAGAAAAACGTTTAATTATATATCTGATAGCAGCCGAAAAATGATTAACAAGTAGGCTGAGATTGGTATTTAATACAAAAAAGTCGATGCTTACTATTAGCGATTTCAAAAAATACATTCGTACAATTTCTACAGAAGGTTCTCGAATCAAATAATATCCGTGCGATTGGTACCAATCAGGACCCTTAAAACTGATTTAAGTCATTCGTTATGGAGTGACATTGAATTTGAGATTGCATTTTCATTGCCAACTATCATAGAGGTTTTAAAGTTCAGTTTGTATGAATTTTTTTTGAAAAATTTTATTTTTTTTTTATTAAAAATTCCATAGAAAATTCTCTGTGTACAATTTTGAATTTATACTCTTTAAACAAGTTTGTTTAATACTGACATTACGAAGAAAAATTCAGGGAAATTCCCGAAGTATATCCCGCGATTTCGAGATTAAAAAATGATTGGAAATCCAGTCCCGGGAATTCCTTTGAAAAACTCTAGATATAATACATCTCGTTAATACAGTGTCTACAAATTTGCTAAAAAAAGTCAAATTTTCCCCACTGTGCCATTTTTTGGGATGGATGTTAAAGCTTTCTAGCAGTGTAGAATAATTGAATACTTAAAGCCGTGCACATTCGCGATTGAAACTATGCATTTTATATATAAAGCCAGAAATTAAATTTTTAATATAAAGCTGATAGTAAGATCGTTTTTGTCAAAATTTTTAAAGATTTATTTACATTTTTATACGATTAGTTGCAGGGGATTCCCAGGAATGATATATTTTCTCCGATTTCCCGTTAATGATTAAAATCTTGAAAATTAAAGTTAGTAGCTTGTGAAAACTAATATAAGAGATATTCTCAAATCTATATAGAAAGATAACAATTAACGCAAGGTATATGTTTTTAGTGATGTTTTTTGAGCTTCTCTAATCTAAAAACACTCAGTTTCGAGATGATAAAAATTAAACCAATAGGGAAAAAATCAAGTTGTCACAATTTTTGCGGAATAAACATTATTCCGCTAACTAAAGAAACAATCTATATTAGGCAGCTTCTTATATTTAACAACTTCGAAATTTTGACGGGACAACCCTGGGTTAGATTCAGATTTATGAAAAAAAAATTCTCAAATATTTTAAAATTTTTCGAAAAAATTTTAGGGGTCGCTATCAGACTTTGAAAATTTCCCCGATTTTCACAAAGGACATATTTTCATAAACATAATTTTTTTATAAAACTTAAAAAAAAAAAATTAACAGAAATTTTTTTTATATAATTTAAAAAATTAAAAAAATATTTAGTTTTTATAAGATTGTTAATGTTAAACCTTACACAGAAAAAAAAAATCATTCACAGAATGAATTTTTTCATAAACTGTATGAATCGAACATGATTTTTTTTCCCAAAACTTTTTCATTTATAGTATGAACTTGTTCATACATAATATGAAACCGAACCTGAGTTAGTTTCCAAAAAACTATTCATTCGAGTTATGAATGTGTTCATACATATTACGAAACATGTTTATAATATGTATGTACCAAATTTATCTATATTATGTAATTTTCATAATAAAAAATATTTTTTATCTATTTTCCCATTAAAGTATAAGTTTTTTTTTTAGATTTTATATGTATAATAATTGTTTTTAAATATAAAAAAATGGGAATAAATAAATTAAATAATGCACATAAATTACAAATTTGTTAAATAGAACAATACCACTATATCCCAGCAGAAAATACTCATGATTTCGGATCATAATTAGATGAGTTTTTTGAAACGCTTTACTGAAATGCTGCCTCGAGGATGAGATATCGTAATGACGAATTAATATATTTTTTTTTGATTTAGAAGCACTAAAGAGAGGTTCTAAGTAGGACATCATAAACGAAAATCATGGATTATATCAACAATAAAGCTAGCGCTTCCACAAAATTTGGAAGCAGGTAGAGCTTGCTTTATTGCTAACGTAATGCATGATTTTTCTTCGCGTTGTCCCACTCTCTTTGTTGCTTCTAACATAAAATAATACATATTATGCCTTACAATACCACATCCTCCAAGCAGCATTTTAGCGAAGCGCTTCAGAAAGCGCATCTAATTATGCAGTGCTTCCGAAGTCATGTGTATTTTCTGCTGGTATCCAATTAATTATAAAATATATATTATATTTAATTGGAAAAAATAGTATTTTTGAAATTATATATTGAATTAAAATTAAAAATAATACTAATGGCATATTTACGATTTAAATAGAAAGAATTACGATTTTTGGGGTTTTTTTTTAACGACAAAGTACATAAATTACAAAATTGTTAATTAATTGGAAAAAGTAATATGATTTAAATTACATATTGAATTAAAAATTAAAAATAATAGTAATTACATGTTTGAGATTTCATTTGAAAGAATTGCAATTTTTGAGTTTATTTTTGAACGAGAAAGTGAATAAAAAAAAATATTCCATGAAAGAAGGTCACAGCCTCTAAAGGATATTTTAAAAAATTTTAAAGAAAATATCCACAGCCCTTAAAAGATTTGAAATGGGATATTTAATTTTTTGAAAATATACAAATATCTCTGTAAATTTGTCAATTTTGTCAATGACCAAAACGCAGGGTAAATTCATTGATTTTGATTTAAAAAAATTGATTTTTTCTTCTAGTTCCTCTTGAGTTTCTGCGATTATTACAAATGCATTTTGAGAGTCGCCAATAGTAAAATTTTGTCGGAATTTTTTGCCATTTTCAAGGGAAATTTGTACTGAACACGGTTTTAAAATATTATGCAAACACCACAATATTATTAAATTTTTAGAATCTGAAAAATTGGTATTTATTTTTTTTTGTTTATAATATCAAGATTTTAACTAATAATTTACCTTCCGACGTATTGTTATCAATGTTATTAAATACAAGAAAAACTTTGCTTTGTTTAGGAAGCTTCTTTTTTTAGTACTTTTTCAATTTTAAATTAATATGTTGCCCACTTTGAATATATATCTTCAGCTTCAAAATATTTTAAATTAAAATCTAATTCAATCTAAAAAATGTTTGGAATATTATAATAATATAAAAAAGTAATAATTTTATCGGGCTATATTACCAATCGCAATCCTGTGGGTTTCTTATATTGTGGCCATAATTTCCGAATTTTAACTACATTTCGTTTTTCACAAATTTCTTCAAATCTAAGTAGACTACACCTTACCCTTTCAAGTTCTTCAACATTTAATTTGTCGTACTTCAAAACCTGTCGAATAGATTCGGACGATGGTTCTGGAAAAGTTTTTCATTAAAGATCAGTATTTCTTTTAATTAATTAGTAATTATTTTATTTTAATTATTTAAATAACGATTTTTTTTTTATAAAAGAAAAATTTGAAACGTTTTTATTTCACAGAAAATAAATAAATGAACATTAAAACAAATTTCTTCTGGCTTTCTAAGTTTTTAAAATTAAAAAATAAAAAAGTTCATACGTAGCATGAACTTGTTCATACATATTAAGAATTGAAATCAATGAAAGCAATTCGTTCTATTTATGAACAAAATTTTTTCTGTGTACCCACAGTAGGGCCAAAAATGGCTAAAATTTTGCATTATTTACACAGCCCCAATTACGAATAAATAATTAAAAAAAAAAAAATTTAAAGCTGGCAAATGTTGCAATAATTTTGGTCGCTTTTCTTTACACACCTCATCTGGATAAAAAATTATTCTGGCCCACTACTTAGCGTGTGGACCGATTTAATTTGGGCAGATTTGGAAGAACGTCAGTTTTTTAGATAAAATAAAAATTTTAAAAATATATTTTTGATGAAAGTAACTAATTTTAGATTGTAAATTGTTTTATTTGATCACAATTACTTAGTTAGAAAACAATAAATATTTGGTGCATCTTTAATCCATGTTTTCCGTAGGACTGAATATTTTCAAATAAGAAAAATTAAAAAAAAAAAAACAATATGTTGTATACATGAGGAAAAAACTGATATTTTAATAAATATCCACTTTTTCCCTGTTTGAATCCTAATACTTGTCAAAAATTGCTATTCATCAAAATCATCTCATGTGCGTACAAACTCCATTTTCGATTTTTTGTTCGCGACCCCAAAATTTTTTTCTCGAAAATTGTGAAAAAATTACAGAAGTTTTTTTTTTTTATAAATCTTAATCTAACCCAGGGTTGTCCCCTTCAAAATTCGACATTTTGTTTTCTTAAGAATTTCATAAACAAAAAAACCAATTTTTATATCTCTCTTTCACAAATAATTGTATTAAATATGTAAAATTATGCAAAATTAAATAAAATTAGTAATTAAAACGAAGTGAACAAAATTTACAATAAAACAGTAGCACGTTTTTTGTGTGAGTGATATATAAAATAAAACAGAACTACTTTGTTTATACCGTACTACTTTGTTTATACCGTTGGCAATTTCTACCTGGGTAGTTTTTAAAAAAAAACATCAAATAAAATATCGACATGTCGTAACATTTTTCATGTTTTTTTTTTTTTTTGAATTTTTAAATACAAATAACTTCTTTAACCTTTTTTATAATTTTTTTTTTAAAAATATGTATAAAATATTTCTGAAATTTCAAAGCAAACAAAAATCCTGATGACAAAACTCGTGATCTCAAAAATCGTTCAGTTTGACGTGGAATGACTCATATGTATATTAACTTACCTTTCTAACACGACTTTCTTGTCCGGGTACAGGTGGTCTTGGCCCACTACACTCATTATCATCATATTTTCGGTAACCCGATTTATGGCTCATGCCACTCGTAAAATGTTGAAGGCTTTTTAGATTTCGTTCCTATTGTGAGATATACTGTTGTTCTATATTTGAAATTAGTGGTTACTTAAGTTTTACTTTTCACTTTTTTGCTCCTCTTACTGCTCCTCTTCTGTTGCGTTTAACTGATTATTATTATAAGTTTAAAATCCGTTTTAATTATTACTACTATGTGATGCTTTTGATTACAATTAATTTTGTGTGTGTGTTTTTTTTTTTGATTTTTTTAAATACTAAATATTTATATGTACGTAGTTGTAGTTTTTAATAAATTAAATATAATAATAACTTTAAGTCATTTTAATTAGACATTACATACAATTCGCTAAAGCCCTTTATATTTAAAATATCAGGGCATGGAAGATTTTCAAATCGGAAGGCAATATTACAAGGCCTGAAAATAGAACAACCAAAAAAAAGTGGATTAGTTAAACTTTTATAAAAGAAAGTGTATGTTATAATATGATTTAAGTTATAGTTTGCAAATCAATTTCAGTCCAATTCGCGGTTAAACGAATTTTTCGTTCCCAATCTTCCAAAGCACTTTTTTTAATTCCAACACTCAAAATAGTTGAAATTACCATCAGTTGAAATCTGGTTTACTTACACAGAAAAAAAATATTTCCCTAATTTTTTCAATTAAATCAGTTTGTTGAACATTTTAAAAGTTGTCAATTAAAAATTAATTTCTTTTGCTGCAGTAGACCAATGTGACGTTTTATCTAGTATATTGTCTATAAAATCCAACTCTATAGGAGTGGACGGGATTAATCCAAAGTTTCTAAAGATTCTTTTACCTCAACTACTTCCAATAATAACATTTTTGTTTAACAAAATATTAACTTCAAGTTACTTTCCCTCGAATTGGAAAATAGCTAAAATCGTCCCAATACCCAAAGCTGGTTCTGATTATAGACCAATAGCCATTCATCCATTTCTCTCTAAAGCATTTGAACGTATTATGCATAACCAAATTACTTATTTCTTGGATAACAATAACTTGCTAACAGATCGTCAATCTGGGTTCAGAAAGAAGCACAGTTGTATAACAGCCTTAGTTGATGTTACAGAGGAGATTAGGGAGAAACTTGATGATGGCAAGACTACATTTTTAATACTTTTAGATCATTCAAAAGCGTTTGATACCGTAGATCATAACATTCTTTGTTACAAACTTAATAACTTTTTCAATTTCTCTTCGACCGCTACTCAGTTATTGTCAACATACCTACGTAACAGATATCAGTATGTTGAAACTGCAATCCAAAAATCCAAGGCACTGCCTGTAACCAGAGGGGTACCTCAGGGGTCCATTGTTGGGCCACTATTATTCTCACTGTACTCTAATGACCTTCCAGGCATTTTAACAAATTGTAATGTAAGAATGTACGCTGATGACGTTCAACTTTATACCAGTTGTACTAATGCCTTAATCGACCAGTGTATTATCTCTATTAATCAGCAACTACATCGTATTTATACGTGGGCAACCGCAAATGGTCTAGGAATAAATCCAAAAAAATCTAAATGCATAGTAATTCAAAAGCGACTTGCCAAACTAAGTATTATACCTAATATATTTATAAATAATCAAAAAATTGAAATAGTAAAATCTGCTAAGAATCTCGGAATATTTTTAATGACACTCTTACGTGGTCGAACCACATTAACTATGCTTGTGGTCGCACTTTCTCTATGACTAGAACTCTTTGGCGAACCCAGCATTGTACACCTATTAGAATAAGAATGCTACTTGCCAAAACTTATCTGATGCCTGTTTTACTATATGGTTGTGAGCTTTTTGCTAAATGTGATGCAACTAGTAAAGGGAAATTGAACGTTGCATTTAACAACATAATCCGATACGTGTATGGACTTAATAGGCGTTCTAGTGTATCTTTCTTTTCATCTCAGCTATATGGCCTTTCTTTAAATAATCTACTAAACATTAGAGTTTTAGTTTTTTTACATAAAATAATATATACCCACATACCTGATCATCTGTACAGCAAACTTGTTATTTCAGATATAAGCAGGGGAAAAAGACTTAGATCATTTAGATACAAAAGTTTAATTTCGGAGTGGCATTTCTACATATTCGCAGTATCTCTCTGGAATTCTATACCCCACAGCTCTCAACTTTTAAGTAACGCACGAAAATTTAAAGAAAATATTTTTAAACTGTTTTCGGCATAAGAAAGTCAAACATAATTATTTGATAAATTAAATTATTTAAATTTATTTAAATTTTTTATTTAGTTTTTTTTGTTTTGTTCATCTTGTTTAATTTAAATTGTTTTTTGTTTTCCATATAAAAATTGTAATTAGTTATTAAGTTATTAATTAATGATCTTATAATTTTTCAAATCATCAGTTCCATACTGCAAAATAAGACTTTTAGTCTTGTGTATGGAGCAATTCAAATAAATAAAATAAATAAATAAATAAATAAAAATTAAATATTTGCTCAAATTCAGAACTTGTTTGACATTTTTTTTATATTATCGCTCAAAAGCAAACATCAACACATTGTTGTTGTTTTTTGTAATATTTATGTAGTTGTTTTTATAAATCTTTATGTATTAGTAATAAATATTTTAAATTTATTTCAATTAGATTAGATATTAATTCTTATTAGGTTTATTACTCTATTAAGCTAAATAATTTAGTTTAAGGATTTGAACAGTCACGAAGCCTTTTTCTATTTAGATTTTCCGTTCTTTGTTTTTCTTTTTCAATTAAATTACAGGAAATTACAATTGCGCCAACCATTTTATATTATTTTAAAAATAGGTATTTTTTTGTTTAATTTTTATTTTTGTTAAAAAATTCACTCTTCTTTATTGCAATTTCACTCACTTTAAAGTGATAATTCCGTTTTTTCCCGCATTTTTTTATGTTGTTGTTAAAAACAAAATGAAAATGAAATCGTCGTGAAAAAAGCGATTCACTCGTTTTTCAAAACACAGCGGAATTGAAAATGTTGAATTAAAAACGATTCCACTTTCACTTCGTAGTGGAATATAGAACCCAGGCCTTTGTGTGTACTTTTCATTTAAATCAAATATTTCTTGTTATTTATTTTTAAATATTGTTAAAATACTTAGTTAGAATATTGTTCTACCTCAAGTCCAAAAATCTAATATGAGATTGTCATATTAGATTTTATTTGTTGCTTTTCGAAAAGTTTGATAATTTCCATGATAGACAATACAATTGTTTCATTGGCATCACACAAATCTTCAGTTGTAGGCAATAGAAAAAGACAATTCTCTTAACTCATACCGAGACATTATGAGAAACTTTTTATCTGCCTTAGTGTATAAACTGCCCGATCTGGTAACCCTAATTATAAAATCAAACTATTTGAAAAACAAAAATTTTATATGTCGATATACTTTGTATGTCAGTACATGTATGTGTGTTTGTTGTATTAAAATTTGTAAAAACAACATATATCCCAGCAAAATGTGTTTGTTGAGAAGAGCCGTAGTATGCTAATTGTTCAAAAATATTTTAATTTTTGTATTCAAAATACAAAAATTGTTTTTACGGACTTTCTGTATTGTATTATATTTAGTTGGAATATTGCTCTACCTCAAGTCCAAAAATCTAATATGATATTGTCATATTAGATTTTATTTATTGTTTTTCACAAAGTTTGATAGTTTTCATGATATACAACACAATTGTTTCATTGGCATCACCCAAATCTTCAGTTGTCTGCAATAGAAAAAAATAATTGGCTTAACTCAAATCGAGACATTACATACAACAGACAAAATAAACTCTGAGATTATTTTTGTCTGCCTTAGTGTATTAACTGCTTGATATGGCAGTCTATACACTGATAATAATCCATGCATAAAAATACCAATAAATGTCAAAGTAACAAAAACTTTCGTAAAATAAACCAATTTTTGTTCATTTTACGAAAGTTTTTGTTGTTTGGACATTATTTTCGTAGTTTTACCATGGATTATTATGATTATTAAGGATTATTAGGGCGGGTCGATTTAAAAATCGCTCAACGTTCAAGGAAAATCGTATTCTAGGGATCAAAATAAGAAACTTTGCCGAAGGAACCATGCCTCTAAACCGAATTCTGATGTCCCGACTTTTGACCCGTAGGGTGAAATTTTGAAAAATCCCACTTTGACCTTTTTAGAGTGCCCCAATCGAATCCAACCCAAGCGAATATATTTATTCTCTATTTCTTCCGGAGAAGAAATAGAGACCCTAATCTTGGAAAGACTCCTAATACTTTCTGAAATATCTCTATCCCGAGATTTGTACATTTTGCTAAAAAAAACACGGCTAAAGGCCCTCTTTTATCTTAAATTTTAACCCATAGAATGATGATTTATGCATTAATCTGCTAGCGCGTCTCCCGTAGAAGAAGTATCTCCCATAATCTTGGAGAGTTTCCTCCTACTTTCTGAAATATCAAAGTGTGCTTTTTCAAAATTTGACCCTACGGGTCAAAAGTCGGGACATCAGAATTCGTTTTAGAGGTATGGTTCCTTCGGCAAAGTTTCTTATTTTGATCCCTAGAATACGATTTTCCTTGAACGTTGAGCGATTTTTTTGCCTCCATACAAATCCACCCGGCCTAGTGTGCACTATTATTTAGATTTTCGGACTTGCGGTAAAACAAGATTCTAACTAAATATATGAAAATATAGAAAGTCCGAAAAACAATAATACAGTGTTGTTTAAATTTCTACACTCAGGGAACATCTGCTTAAAAAATATGTAGTTGTTTGGATTGCAATACAGTTTCTTTATTTTTAATGAAAATGTCAGTCAGTTGTAGAACAAATTTAATTTCTTACTATCGTTGTAGTTCATTTAAAAAAACAGACCACATCAAATGACTGTTTTACGATTTTACATTCATTTTTACAGTTGTTTTTCTTTATATTAAAAAATAAAAAAAAGCAAATGTTTGTTTGTTAATTTTTTACTAACATATGTGGTTCATTTCCACTACAATTGTAAGTAATTTTTGAAACAGTAAAAGCTAATGACAAATGTTAGTTGAATTTAATGAAATGTTAGTCGTAATTTCTTCAAGTGACTTTTCATTTGTTTTTGACTACCAGAGGCACTGGTTTGTTTTCGCTACGACGCGCCGAAGGAAATAGTAGCTAGTGCTCGGTTAGGGTAATGCTAAATAATTTGTCATTATATGACTATTAATTAATAAAATAAAAAAAAATAAAAATCTTACAATCAACATAATGTTTCTTTAATTTTAAGACGCTTGTACTTGTGCTAATGCAAAATTAACTTAATTTAAGTTCATAAGTTATACTCATATTATGTTTGTAGGTATATTTAAAATTTTAATTACTATAAATGCAATTAATGTTTATCCCGATGAAAATAAATTTAAATAACAAATATGCAGGTGCTTGTGCAAATTTAAATGTAACTGACACTAATAGAAAACATATGATTTTCTATTGTTGATTTACTTGAATAAAGGTCACTACATTGCTAGGTCTGTCAAAAAAAAACAGAGTAGCATTTGGAAGATGACAAAGCCAATTGTGACAATATTTTGTTGTTGTTTTTGTTTTTTCTTTGAATCTCGCTCCTAGACGAGGACAAGAAATTCTCATTGAGTTTGTGATTTAACATAACAAATATCTCTAGAAATTCGAATAACAAAGTCCCCTGAAGATTTCCTTAGGCAGGAATGAAATCCGGATAGGGACACGCCTACATCAGATTGTTTCACAATTTGTTAAATAAGTTTTGGGACTTTAGCACATTTAGAAAACATATGACATTTAGAAAACATATGACACTAATAGAAAACATATGATTTTCTATTGTTGATTTACTTGAATAAACGTCACTACTTTGCTAGGTCTGTCAAAAAAAACAGAGTAGCATTTGGAAGATGACAAAGCCAATTGTGACAATATTTTGTTGTTGTTTTTGTTTTTTCTTTGATATTTTAAATTTTGAATCTCGCTCCTAGACGAGGACAAGAAATTCTCATTGAGTTTGTGATTTAACATAACAAATATCTCTAGAAATTCGAATAACAAAGTCCCCTGAAGATTTCCTTAGGTAGGAATGAAATCCGGATAGGGACACGCCTACATCAGATTGTTTCACAATTTGTTAAATAAGTTTTGGGACTTGAGCACCTTTAATTACTATAAATGCAATTAATGTTTATCCCGATGAAAATAAATTTAAATAAACAACAACAAATTTTGTATGAAATAAAATTTTTTTGATACAACTTTTTGCAAAATGTAAAAAATTTAAAACAAAAACGCTACTTTTTTACAACATTCAATAGTATGAACTATGCTTTTTAATTTATTAAACGTTTCGAAAGGTGCGATAGTTTTCCCTATGCATGCATTTAAAGTTAAAACTTCTCTTTTATCACGATTTCGTTAATAAAAGACCTACAACGAGAAGAACTAAAATTTTAATACGTATCTTTAGAAAACATCACAGTTTACTTAATTTATGAAAAACCCCGCGTTTTTCCTGTTAAGGAGTAATTAACACAGTGTTTGGTATCGTTGGAAAGAAAATTACCTGTAGATTACAACGTTTTTAAAAATAGTTTCATTTAGCAATCTTGGTTAAACAAAAACTTGGGTAATCCAAATAGGAATGTACAAATTTTTTTATAATATATTTCTTAGTTGGTAATTCTCAAAAGGTATTAACTTTCAATAATACAAGTAGCTTACGATAGTTTTACCACATATCATTAAATAGGTTATGGGGAGGAGGAAAGAGGGAGTAGTGTTTGTGGACATTTGCCTTAAATTTTTCTAAATTGTAATTTGCAGGGAAGACATACGCAGGGAGACAATTCCACAAACGGCTAGTGCGTCTGAAAAACGAATTTTCTCTGTAATGCGTTGTGCGATTTGCCGGGCGATAGACAACAAACGGATGAGATCTACTTGATAAACGGGTAGTACGAATACAGACCCGGTCCCTCGGGATGAGTCGATTTATCTCAGCTAAACCCTTCCCATGGTAATATCTATAGAACAAAGTCACACAACCCACATGCCGACGATGCGCCAACGAGTCAATAGAGTTTGAAACCCTGATAAGCATCAACGCTCTCCGTTGCACACGATCCAGAAGCCCAAAATAGACTTTGCAGCACCTGCCCATATATGGGAGTTATATTCCATCTTCGTCCGGATGTAGGTGGTATATGTATATAGTAGGCCGGGTCGATTTGTGGGGAGGCAAAAAAATCGCCCATGGCTCAGTGAAAATCGTATTCTAGGGATCAAAATAAGAAACTTTGCGGAAGTAACCATACCTCTAAAACGAATTCTACTACCCCCAACTGTTGACTTTTGTCCCGTAGGGTCAATTTTTGAAAAATCCCACTTTGACCCATTTAGAGTGCCCCAATCGAGTCCAAATGTATGACCGACCCCCACTAACTTTGGAGGGCCGATCCACCCATGCCAGTGGCACACCCCCTGGAACTCCCCTGGGGGGTTCCCCATACGAACATTTCAAAAAATGGTGATTTTTGTATGGGGAACCCCCAGGGGAGTTCCAGGGGGTGTGCCACTGGCATGGGTGGATCGGCCCTCCAAAGTTAGTGGGGGTCGGTCATACATTTGGACTCGATTGGGGCACTCTAAATGGGTCAAAGTGGGTTTTTCAAAACTTGACCCTACTGTCAAATCCCACTTTGACTCATTTAGAGTGCCCCAATCGAGTCCAAATGTATGACCGACCCCCACTAACTTTGGAGGGCCGATCCACCCATGCCAGTGGCACGGGTGGATCATCGTCGGATGAGACCCCATCTATAACAACACGTATAGTACGGTCTCTGAGAAAACTCGAGATAAATCGAGAAAAATTATTACCAACATTAAAGGCAATTAGCTTTGATAACAGTGCGCCGTGCCACACACGATCGAACGCCTTGTTCTCACCAAACATCTCCAACGTTCCGAAAGGAACGCCAACAGATCTCCCGTAGAACGAGTTCTACGAAAGTCGTACTGTCGATCACTAATGAGTTGGCCTCCAGATAATTTACAAGATGGTAGTTGACCATGATCTCCATCACCTTCGAAAGCGCAGAACATATTGCAATTGTGCTGTAATTTTCTGTTAAAAAAAAGTCGGACAAGCACTGAAGAAACAAAAGTTTCCAACGTTGGAAAAATTTTGGTAGAACCATAAAATAGGTTTGTTTTCCAAAATAAAATTAAAAAAAGTTCATGTATAATTTTTGGTCTCACCGTGAATCGAGCCTTGACGTCAGATTGGCAGCTGACAGCTGCAACCACTGAGCTACCGCGACATATGATACTGGATAGCTTAAAACAACGTTAGTAAGCAACGTTTAGAAAACAAAAAAAAAAACTGGTCTTAAAAGAGCTTTCCAGAGACAAAAAAAAATCAGTTTCATATCAAAAAAATATTAAAAAGTATAAAAAAAAATCACAAAAAAAAAAATTGCCTGAGACCAGACTCGAACTCGGAACCTTCCGACTACCAACATTTTTAAACAAAGCATCATAGTTTTTTATAAAATAAATGCTTTACCAGTGGTTAGACTTTGGAGCCCTTCGTAATTTCTGGGCACTAGGAAAACACTATTTCCTAACGTTGGCATAGTGGTATCCGCCAATTCTTTGCCAATGATTTTTTGTGTAGACTACTGAAATTATTGTAAAACTGTTTTTGACTGGGTAAGATCGAGTTAAATTGAAAAAGTGTACATATTAACAACAAACGTATGGGAATACTTTTTCATAATCCTAACTATTTCCCACTATTTCTAGTGTAAAAATTTAGTATTGGAATAGAGTTGAATTTAAAAGCTTCAGAAAAACTTCTTTTCTATTACAACTTTGTTTGACTGACGAATTTAAAACGGAACAAATTATTAGTGTCCGACCGAGTATACGGTTTCGGCCAAAGAGTGATGTTCCCCCATGTACGGCGTTTTTTTTTTTTTTTTTTTTTTTTATAAAGAGAGGCAACACTCAGGAAATACTTCCTATATTTAGTGTGTTGCTTTCTTTGGAAAGGGATAGTATAGAGATGAAAGGTGGGGAAAGATGTAGGGCTTCAGACATGGCAACACTGTAATTGCGCGAGATGATAAGTCTTAGAACAGTTGTTGCTCGCCACCTGATGGAGAGTTGGCGAACTTATTGAAGCTTTTTGGTTCATAGCCCTGATTCATTATTTTACTTCGGTGGGGTTAAGTGCTATGGGAACACCGAAGGTGGACATTGCGATACGTATGAGGGATAGAAAAAACTCATACATATTAATTTGATGTTGCCGGCACCGGGGATCGAACCCGGGACCTTCTGTGTAAAAGTCCAACGCGCTAACCATTACACCACAACGCCCACGCGTTCATGTCTAAATATTTTTTGTTTTACTTTAAACAAATTTCGTTGTCAAATTTATATTGAAAATTGAAAAGTTCGGTTGAGGCTACTGCCGAACATTGAAAATTTTGTCAAAGTTCAGCGACGGCTTCGGCCAAAAAAGTTAGTTCGGTCGGACACTACAAATTATATAAACATTTTATTTCTAGTAACAATTTTAATAAAAAATTATAAAATTTAACGATTATTTTTTGAATTGAACGGCTTATTTTTCAATTTTAACGGCTTATTTTATTGTTTTTAGAATTTTTTTAAACGCTTAAAACATTGTTTTTAAAGCTGTTTTAAAAAGTACAAATCTCTAAGTATTAAAATATTTTTTTAATTTTTTAATTGAAAAACTTTTAAGATTAAATTGCATCAAATTATATATAATTTGATCATATTTGATAAAACATATTTTTCGGATCAAACTATAAGAGATTAGATCCCATGAGATCAATTTATATATGACATTTTTCGGAACAGATGAGATGTGATGTTTAGTTATATGTGATACTATATATAATCATATATGATTATATCAGAACTTTTTTCGTCGGCTAATTGAAGCATAATTTTATTAACATTTAACATCATAAAGAATTATTTATTAGCATAAAACACCCCATATTAACACGAACAATAAGATTGTAAGAAATTTTGTAGAAAGTAATTACGCAAATTAAAAGAAGATTATCGAGACATTGCAAAGACGATGATGATAGAAGGTACATATTGAGGAAGGGATGAAGAATACTAGAAAATAATATATGCGGCCATTTTGAAACCAATTTTGATTGGTGGATGAAATCGACCAATACAATATATTCGGGATGTGTATGGTATGTAGTATGTAGTACTTTTACTACTACTATGACTGGTGTACAATAGCGGCAACAACGACGACATAAACAACAAAAAAAGGACAATTATTCAGCCATTATGTACAAAATTGCAAGAAAAAAAAAAAACATGAAAATGAAAACACATTGAACTCATCCACATAGTACATGCATATAAAAGGGGAATAAATTGTACAACATTTCGGTATTTTCTTCGTTTAGTAGTTTTTGATAACGCACTGAGCATAACTTTTTTTTTTTGTTGTATTATCAATCCAACAACAATACAAAGGAAAAAACAATATATACAAAATATACACCCATCCCTGGTACAATTGGTTGGCGTTTAAAACGATTCTTTAAAAGTAATTTTTTAATTACCCGATTCAAAAAAAAAAATCATATGGAGCTTTATGTAGTCATATTAATTTATATGTTACGCTATATGTAATTTTATTAAGTTTCATCCGAAATGTGGACACATATAATTGTATATTTTTAGATCTGATCTGATGCAATTAGATATTTATAGCTTGACGAATTATTATGGCTACAAACAATTTGCAAGCCGCCATTGAATGGCCCATAAACACCTCTTTCCATCAATACCACATTTTTATATAGTTCTTTTGAATAAAACACCAAAAACGCCAACAAAATGAAAAAGAACCGTGTTTCGTGCAATAAAAAACTTGCCCTAATCATATATATTAGTTTATGAAATTTTATATAATTGTTGAGAAAAACCAGGAACTGGTTGTATCAAATTTTATATAATAATATCGAATTATATATCGCTATTTATGGCCAATACTTAATGCACAAAACTTTATATTTAAACCACTGCTTCGAGTTTTATTAAGGTTTTTACTTTTTTTACAGTTTTAGCGAATATGAACACTTAATGAACAATTTACCTGAATAAGTGTTAGTTCTTTCGAAAAGAGGCAACTAATTTAAAATTTTTTGACAAAAAAAAAATGTATAATCATATAGCGGTTTATACTATATATTCGCGATTGTTGAAAATTTTTATATGGCAGTATAGCTTTCCGAGTTGATAACAGAGTCATACTTTTGGTATAATATGTGGGCACATCTAAAAAAATATTGTTGCAAAAATTGAAGCAAAAAAATTTCCATGTGCTAAAGTCTCGCAAGCTAAAGTAATTTTTTTTCCAGGTACATTAACCCATAACACCCTGTATTACCATACGGTAAGACAAAACATGCATGTACGTTTGGGTGGCTATAATTAATGTAATGAAAATACCTTTATAATAACTGAACGAGTGTATATATAAAATTTTGTGCATTAAGTATTAGCCATAAATATTAACACAGGTCTTGTTATTTAATTCCATCAAAACAAAAGCTGATTGATTGCTTTTAAGTAGTTTTAAATGCAAAAAACTAATGTAAAAACCGCCAAACTTTAAAGACATTTTTCTCGAAATTTGTACCATTGAAATCAGCATATCCGATACATGTATAATATAATTAATGGATTAGATCTCTATTAATTTTTAATATTTTCTATGTCATGTTGTGTAATAGTACATGTTAGGCTCAAAATTAAAATTTTATAAAATTTCTAAATTTCACTTCACATTTAAATTCAATCTAAAACATTTCAGAATACTGTAACATAGTGACAAAGTTTTACACTCACGCACTATATAACGCACTTTTTCGGTTCCCGGGAAAGTGGGAAATTTAAAAAATTTACCGGGATCCCGCTTCATAGAAATAACAAAAAGTAAATTTGTTTTAAATTAACAAAAATTGTTTTATAAAAACGTGTAAAATAACTTGCTAACAAATTAAGTAAAAAAAGCACAAAAATCATTTTTTTAACATTTTTAGAGGAACTTAATTTATTAACTTTTAGTTTTAAAATGTAAATTCCGTAAACATAATTTTTTAATTAAGAAAAAGAATAATTATCCATATACCAGATTAAAAAACAAAAATATAACAATTCAATTCACCAAAAATATAAAAATCATGGAGCATTTAAAATATGAGTTTGTAAACTAAAACATTAAAATTCAACCCTTGAAATATTTAGGTAGAATGTTTTAAAAAACTGAATTAACTTTTTCGGCTTAGGAAATTATTATTTCTTACACTCAATCGTTTACTGTCTCGTTATAAAGTCTATTTCTGTTTTTTTAAACAAATTACAATGTTTCCGAAAACACTCGTTCACTTTCTACCGAAGTTGGACGGATAGTAAGAAGTCGGATATACCGCATTTATACTTCAACCAAAAACTAGTAGTTTTTGATAACTACATGTCAAATTCCATAAAAAATTTTAAACAAAGTTTTTGAAGTATTTTCTTAGTTAAATTGAGAGCATTATTACCTATATTTAAAACTTTATTTTTTATGTTTTCTCTTCTACAGCAGCACATTCCAATTTTTTATTTGCCGGGAGCCCACAACAAAATTCCCGGGATATTAAAATAACTGCAGTCCCAGGGAATTCCCGTGACGGAAAATCCCTGGAAAACCCCCTACTCATAATATCTCTGAATATTGCCATTGCTGACTTGAGGAATCAAACAGGACGTTCAAAGAGGGATTGGTGTACATATTACACTTACACAAACAAACGCATATGTATGTACAATTTAAATCAAAACATCACGAACAAATTTTTTGAACACTTCACCGCTAGGGACAGAAGTACTGTTTATTTTGATGCAGAAGACAAACTAGCAACCATCATCAGCAACTACAGCAGAAATAGCATCAGAAGAACGTTACTGGAAAGTAGAGATGGGCACGTGAGTGAATTTTGACTCGCACTAACTAACGCTCACAAGTGAAAAATTCCAATCACGCATAATTACTTACGGCCATTATTTTTCTACTCACTTACGTTCACGAAAGTTAATCCAGATTTTACTTACACAGACAAAATTATTGCCAAAAACATTTCAATAAAACTTTTGTTTAATTTCAAACTCACTTTCAATTAAAGTTTAAAAAATTTAAAAAATTACCAAAGTTGAAATTAAAAATCACAAAAAAAATCAACAAATTAAAAATATAATTTTTTTTTTCGATATATAGACGTTTTAAAATTTTTACTTAGGTGATTTTCTTAAATTTTGGCGGTTTTGTTTTTAATTATAACGATTTTTTCAAATGTTAACGGTTTTTTAAATATTGGTGATTTTTCCAATTTGAGCTTTTTTATTTTAGTGGCTTAATTTGGACTATTGTTTTCCAATTTTTGAAAATTTTGTCGGTTTTTTTTTTAATAAAATCTGGATTTTCAAAGTTTGGCGATTTTTTTTTAAATTTTTAATTTTGGAGATTTTTTTATTTTTATTTTTATTTCTGTTTTTTTTTTTTTTTAATTTCAACGCTTTTTAATTTAATTTATTTAAAAAATCATTTTGTAATTTGTAAGCCCAATTGGCCAAATAATAAATACAACATATCACACACTAATATAATCCACACAATTGTAAAATAATTACTTATAAAATAAAAATAAGTAAATTTGTACAAATAAAAAATTATGTTTTTTTTTATTTTGGCAATTTTTTTTATAATTTTTAAAATTTGTTTTTTTTTTTTTTAATTTTGGCGATTTTTTAAAATTGTAGCGTTTTTTTAGTTTTAAGATTTTGTCCAAAATTTTTGCAAATTTTAATTAAAATTTTAATAGAATCAACCAAAAATTTGTTTGAAATTATAAACAATATTCAATTAAATTTTTAATAGATATGATTAAAATCTTAATTGAAAATAAAATCTATTAAATAGTAACAAAATATTTTAATTGATACTATTTCCTTAATAGGACCGAATTCAATTAAATATTAAATTGAATCAAAAAATATTTTAATTAAAACTCGATTTTAGACTTTTCTGTGCACACTCACGCCAAATTAATGTGAATCACAAACCACAGGGATTTCTTACCAGATAATTAACATTTCACATAATCTGATAAAAAAAAAATTTAGCGGGCCCTTCTTTAAAAAACGCTATTAAAACTTTTTTTAACAAAAAAAAAAAATCATAATATTTAACAAATTCGGTATAATTTTTCTGAATTTTTTTTGTACGGACCTCCATATATTATAGTAATGGTACTCTCCATAATAATAAACCAACTTGTTATTGATCAAAAAGCGGGATTTTGGTTCAAAAGCTAGATATTTTAAATTGTTATCTGAAAATTGGGATTTTTTTTAGGTGTATAACTTAAAAATGCGGGATTTTTGTCAAATTTGCGAATTTGCCGCATATTCTGGTAGTTTTTTGAATCAATTGTGTTCGGTACAGGTCCCCTGTGATCGTCTGGCCCGATTTCAGCAGCTCATAATAGAAGGGACCCTTTATCCGTCTTTGTTTCCGTATCAAAATCACCACTTCTGAATCGCACAAACCACCTCTCAGACGTTGAAATCGATGGGACATATTCAGGTTTAGCCTCAGTGAGCAATCGATGTTATTCAGCTGCACTTTTGTTCAAATTGCAAATCTTCCCGCAAATGATGCTTTGTTGGCACAAAATTTGACATTTTGGAAGCAAAAAAAAAACTCTGTTGTTTACACTATTTCGATCAATGACTAATTAATTATAAATGACAGATGTTTACCCTTCAAAATGCCATATACTACTCCAAGAACTTAAGGTTCGTACAGGTAATAAATATTCATGTGTTTAATTTTCAATGTGTTATAACTTCCGCAAAAATAAATTAATTCGTACAAATTTGGCCTTTTTGGAAAACTTATTTTAAGTACTCTCTAAAATAATTATTACCTTAAAGTAGCGCGTTTGCGTTAGCGCATATGCAGACATTGAAATTTAATCGGATTTTGCATTATGGTAAAAAATTTACCACTTAATTTTCGTACTTTACAAAAATTTTAAAATTCTAATTGTTATAAAAGAAATCATGATTTTTAAAACTGCAGAAAAAATAGTTACAATAGAACGTCGGTTCAATGAAAATCGGTGATAGGTGAATTTTAACGAATTTTAATACATAATTGAACAAAAACATTTTTTTTTCTGTGAAATATCAATCAATTTGTATTATTTATAATCTTTTCCACTTTAATTCATTATTTTGACACTAGAAATGTGAATAGAAAATTAAAAACAACAATAACAATAACAATGTTGTACGCCAAATCTCAAGGTTTTCAAACTTATTTTTAAGACACACATACGCAGAAATGATTAAAAATTTTAGTTTTTTAATTTTAATAATTTCTGCGGATGTGTGTCTCAAAAATATGTTTGAAAACCTTGTGACAAGAATCCATTAAAAAGAAATGCTTAAGATATGAAAGCTAATGATTCTCGAGGCCATTATAACAAATTTTTTAAGTAATATTAAAAATAGCTTTATTGTGACTACACTGATAATAATCCAACTTTTTTGTAAAATAAACGAAAATTTGTACATTTTACGAAATTTTTTGTAGTTTTGACAATAATTTCGTAGTTTTATGCATGGATTATTATGACTGTAGTAGAAAATTTAAAAAAAAATCAAAGGAGAAGACAATTTCTTAAAAAATTTAACTCTATTTTTCTCTACACTCTGAGAACTCCATGTAAGTTTACTGCTATTATGCTTGTAAAGTTTTATGTAAAAATACGCAAAATGCTTGTTATTAAGCATAATATGTTTAAACATTTAATTTACACACTTTTTCTTTAGAATTAGGCACATACTACACAGAAAAAACTAAAAACGGGTTTCAATTAAAAATTTTATTGAATCAATTAATATTTTAATTGATTTTGCACCTACCACTGAAATGATAGTATTAACTAAAAAATTTGCAGGCAATTTATTAAAACTCTTTCAATTAAAATAATAATAATATCAATTAAAAGAGTTATTGTTTTTCTTTACAACCTCAATTAAAAAGTTTAGTTAAATTGATTAAAACTTTAATTGAAACTTGAGAAGAAAACAATGGTAGTTTTAATTGAAAACTCGTATTTTTTATTTTTGTTATATGCCCCCCATTAAATAAAAAAAAGAAATGTAGGATTGTAAATTAAATTGACACTTTATTTATAATAAAATTAAAGCTTTTTAATATAAAAATGTATTATAAGAAAACAAATAAAAGTAAAGACACAATTTTTGTTTTGCTTGTTTTGTCTTGTACTTTTTCTTGTAATTGAATTGCTTTCTTAAAAAAATCACACAACTTTAAAATGATAGTTTAATGACACTTATACTTATTGAAAATTTAATTATATACAAAAATAATAGTTTAATTAATAATTTAATTTTTCGATAAGGTTTATTTAAATCCACATGTGCACTTTTATTACCACAGATAAAACACGAAACTAAATTAAGTTTTTGTGCGCACACGAATATCTCAACAAAAAGAGTGTTGCAAACTCTAGTGAAATAACTATGATTTTGCGTGTATTTGAAATCGGTAAACTATTCAACTTATTAAAAGTTAATCATTTGCGATTTTTTTTCTTTTTATTTACAAATTAAATAATATATTGATATAATTAAACCTTTGTTTGATTATTTAATCTAAATAAAATTAAAAAAAATAGTTTGCCTAATTTTTAAAAATTTTGTATACATGTTGTCAACACTGTATGGATATATTAGAAAATTCAATAAATTTTTTAATTGAATCAATTAAAAAAATTGTTTAAATTTCAATTGATATTCAAACATCGATTAATTAGATAGTTTTGGTCCATAATTTTTTCTGTGTATATAATTGATGTTTAGGTGGTAAGTAAATTTTCAGTATTTGCTAAGAAATACATATGCAACCATGGATTTATTTAATATTTTGAAATTACTGTTCTTATAGCAAAATGATACAATCACGATTTGGTAACGGATACAATTGTTTTTGGTGCTAAATGCAGAAACAACGAATTACAAAAAAATGAATGACCCTATTAAGAAATTACTAAAAATTCTGAAGTTGAAGAAGACTGCATTTGTCTGGCAAGATTTAGATTTAGATTTTGTTATTTTCTTTTACATATAAGACGTTTTACTATAGAGTATTTGAGGATGATTTTCTAACAAATTCCAATATAATGAGGATCTTTTATAAAGAATCACCCTCGCATTTAAAAAAAAATACTTCGATACTTTTATACCATATCTTATAAAAATCGATCATATTGAAAACTTTTTCTGAAGATGGTTTCTACAAAATCCCCAGATAATGATGATCTTTTCTAAAGAATCAACCTCGCATTTTGAGGACACACACAAAAAATCCTTAGATGCTAAAGAATTTATGCAATATAAAAATTATCAGATTCTCAGAATTTATTATAAAGAAACACACTTCGATTGTGCAGATTATACCGTATCTTATCAAAACGGACCCTGAAGATTTTTCCGAAGAAAAGCCCTCGAACTCTGAATTTTTTCTCAATATAAAAACTTGTATATTCTAAAGTCATTTTCATTTAGAGAATCCTCCAAGTTCTGAGGGATTTTTATATAGAAAACTCTTATATTTTTTCTTTAGAAAACCCCTCAGTATATAATTATTTCCCTTGGAAAAAACTTGAAACTCTGAAAAATTTTGTTAGAGAAAACCCTTTAGACGCTGAGGTGTTTTTTCTTAAGAAATTAAATTCAGATGAGATTTAATGTTAGAAAAATCGTCAGATTCTGACAACTTTTTCCATAGAAAATCCAACAAATATTTTCTTTACAAATACCTTTAAATCCAAAAGATATTTTCTTTGAAAAACATATAAGATTCTCAAATGTTTTAAATGTAGGAAAATCTTTATATCCAGAATCTAAATCTTATACCCAGAATCTTTTTTTCACAAAAGCAAAAGTAAGCTTTTGTGGAAAAACAAAAATCAGAAAATTAGTGGTTTTATGTAGAAAGAATTCGCAGATATCGTATTTATAATTCTTGGTGTACGTTTTATTAATTTCTTTTGTTAATAAAAAATATGGATTTTTGAATGCATTTGTTTTTATTTTAAGGGACTAATGTGCAGTATTTAATAAAAACATATTTATAGTATAATTATGCATACTATAAAAATATGCAGTTGTTTGGGTTGTAATACAGTTTCTTTAATTTTAATGTAAAAGTCAGTCATTTGTAGAACAAATTAAAATTTTCCTAACCTTGCAGTTCATTAAAAAAAAAAAACAAACCACATCAAATGACTGTTTTATGATTTTATATTCATTTTTTGCAGTTGTTTTTTGTTATTCAAAAAAAAATAAAACAAAGTAAATGTTTAATTATTTTTTACTAACATGTTGTTCATTTTTACTACAATTGTGATTAATTTTTTGAACATTAAAAAACAAATGACAATGTTAGTTAAATTTACTGAAATGTAAGTCGTCATTTCTTTAAGTGAAATTTCATTGTTTTTAACTACATTCGCAGAGGTCTTTACCTACATAGTATTCTAAGTGTATGTTTGGGACATGCAAACATACATATAATAAACATATATGTATATATATTTGCAGCCAAACATATATTATAAGTTATTAAAGACACAAATCAAGTGTAAAAGATACGACATCTGTTCTGAATCCCGCATTTTTAAGTTATAAACCCATATCAAATTTTGCAATTTTTTAATTGAAATCACCTAAAAAAGGTTAATTCTGAAACTAATGAATTAATAACAATTTGTGATATGTGAAAATGTTATTCCGAGCAAATATTACTTCGAAAATTGTATTTTTTGTCATATTCAAATCTTCTCATATTAATAACATTTATCTTTAATTTTTCTTCAAAAAATATTTTTTTTAAACAAATTTCTGACAAGGAGAGTACGTTCATGGGTTCCCTCTGATTGCGATGAAATTTGGATATGTTATAAAGAATCAAAAATTGTGCGATCGATGTTTTTTAGCTGCCCATTTTCACATTTAGAGGTTAAAAAGTGGGTTAAAAATTTTTTAATTTTTCTTCCAAAGAAACTATGTAAATTTCGGTTTTGAAAAAAAAAAGTTGTTCATTTTATTTAAAAATTTCAGATTTTCAAACTTAAGGCAAAAGTCGAAGATTAATTAAGATTTGGCTTCCATAATGTTTGCTGTTCTGTATCAACAGATCTTCTAAAGAATTGTTTCCTTACTAGCAAAATTTCGGTTTCAAAAAAAAAGTTGTTCACTTTATTTGAAAATTTCAGATTTTCAAACTAAAGACAAAAGTCGAAGATTTTGCTTCCATAATGTTTCGGTTTCAAAAAAATTTGGTCACTTTATTTAAAAATTTCAGGTTTTTAAACTAAAGGCAAAAGTCTAAGATCAATTTAGATTTGGTTACCATTTTCTAATTTTGTTTATTTCAATTAACAACTCTACTTTGAAGAAAGCGAAATCCGAAGCAAGTTAAATCGAGAACTTTATGATGTACGAGTGAAATTCACTCATCTTAAAAAATGTTATTAAGTAATCGATGGTGAATACATTTTTCAGACTTTGTTATTGTAAGTTCTGGTTATTTGAATGTACATATTTGTATTTATGAATATGGTTATTTCAATTCAAAAGGATGCCGCTGCCATTTTGGCTTTAACGAAAAAAATCTGTTCAAATAGTCAAAGTGTGAGGAAATACATGTTAAATGCGATGAGTAAGCGCAAAAACTCTAACATACGCGAGTCGTTTTACGAATCTCTGTTGAAATGAAATATGGGAGCCGGTTTGGTGGATATAAGGGAGTCATTGAAGTATCACACTCCACAGGCTAAAAAACAAGGGAGTAATACAAATTTTAAAACAGAAATGTCATTTACATACTGCTCCACATTAAGGATGGCTAAAAGAACAAAGACAATCACAATTTACATAGAAATAAATGCAATGTTTTAAATGGCAAAAAAAATAAGCAACAATAACAACAAGTACTAACTCGTCAAGTTGTTTGACAATGTACTAGAGCGACTTCTATTCATGAATGTGCTCTCATCTATAAGGAATAAATCTTTTCAAGTTTTTCTTTTGACGGAGGCATAAAAAAGAAAATTCGATTTCAGCAATAAAGACAATTCTTAATCATTTGAAATTTACAAGGCACGTTTGATGATTTCGACGAAAAAAATAAACAGACAATTTTTTAAATGTTTTTTGTTGAATAATTGTTATACCCTACAATACTACGGGGTACAGTGTAAGATTTCACCATTTTAGGGATACAAAATTGTGTATCTCAAAAACTGTGTATGCAATTTGGTGGAAGATATTTTGGAACAAGATGCATTTTCGAAAAAAATGGGCGGAATTTGACAATTGCCACGCCTACCACCCATATAATTGTATAATTAGATTCTTGTTTAAAATCACTGGATCTAAAACCCATTAACTAATACCCTCAGAAAAATATTTGTTTTGAAAATTTAACCCTTTACTGAATGTTTTTTTTATATATACATATTTATGTATCGAATAATTTGAAAATATGAGTCACCTTGTGTATGAATCTATTTCAAACTGTTTTATCAATTATTATTGTACAATAACTAAATTTGAATATTTAATAGCAACCTTTTCCAAAGTAAGGGTAAATTTGGAAATAAATAATTTTTTATTACAAAAAATTGCAATTTTTTATTCGTCCGTAAACTCAAAAAGTCAAAAGTTTTTCGTATTGTTAAAAGCAATAAAAGTATAAAAAAACTGAATAATAATACAATTTAGAATGTATTCTTAATTTTAAAAATATAAACGTTTGTTTAAAAATTTTATTTTTAATTAAAATTATAACAAACTTGTATAAAAGGCAGAGTACCGCCAAGTTTACTTCCCCTGTTTTGCTTACAAACTAAACAAAATATAAAAAGGAGAGAGAAACAAAAAAACGTGTATTGAATATCCACCAGAGGTGGATCTTGCACATCAAACAAGTTTTCAATTTATTTTTTGATCAATGGTTTTAATCTTTAACTTCAAACTCATATGTATATTAGTTCTCATGTAGTGAGTAAACTAGTTCATATGTATGTTTAATGTTTGGCATGGGATTGTTACCGCTTTCAAAACGTGTTCTGATGATGGGAACCTAGAGAATTCCCGAAATAGATCTATCAACACATTACTGAAAGGGTCAAATAATAAATTTGAAAACAAAAAACTCTATGGATTATTTGTTAGGACAATATCCTAATGAAGAAATATAGAATATGGCCTCGAACTTGAATAATTTCCATTTTCATTGCACAATTAAAGGTCGAAAAAAAACATAATTTTTATTTTTAATAAAAATTATAACAAACTTGTAATTCGCGAAATAATTTTTTTTTTTTTTAATTTCGCTGAGTTACAGAAATGTAACAAAGTATTAAAAATGAGCAAATTGGTTAACAATATCATATATTTATATAATTTTTTTTTTCTAAACATTTAGATGACAAATGTAATAATAATGTTTTTAAAACTATTGCGTTTTATTAAATTTTTTAAGAATACCCTCCAGGTGGTTAGGAACCGAGAAAGAAATGTGAGAAATGTGCTTGTATCGGTATGTTAAGGATAATGGCACTTTAATTATTTAGGTGTCACGGTATTTCGATTAATTCGGTAACAGTATTTGAAGGGAAACGGTAGAAAGTTAAAAGGGTTTTTAACCGATAACACTATTTTAGCAGTATTGCCAGCCAACCCTGTAACCAACTTACGTTGAAATTTGACTGTTATTGTTTTAAATTTTTTCGAATAACCAGTAAATTTTAATGTTCGAATAACTATTTAATCGACTAAAATATCTAAAGAGAGTAAAGAAAGTGTAGTACTCGAATAATTACTTAATCGGAACAAATTTTTATATATAAACATACATAAACATATGTATTCACATATAATGACATGCAATAACATATATATTTATATGTAAACGTTTTTACTCGGGAATGGCATTTTTATAAATATATTTCCAAAAATATGGTTCTCGATTATTTTATTTTTCCCATAATCAACTGGATAATACTTAGTAATGTAAAAGCAATGTTTCTTAATATTTTATTATGTACTTAATGGGGTCTTCTTGTTTCAACGGCTGAATTTAAGCTGTTTGTTAAAAACTTGTGAAAAGAACACGGCAAAACATTTTTTAATTCTGCTTTTTGTATTTGAAAAGTTCTCGGCCTCCAAAGTAGGGCCGCCTACAAAAAAAAGGTGTGTTGCTGGTACACACAGAGAAAAATTTAGCTATTTGCCAACAAACATTCGATTACTACGACTCAAATTCGGTTATTAAGAATTTCAGTCGGTTGGTACAATTGAACGTCGGTTTTCACAACAAAATTCAGTTAATTCAACTGAATTTTAGTTGCAACACCCAAAATATTCAGAAATCTAATGTAAATATCGTTGTACTAACTGAAGTTATAAGTTGTTACCATTAAAATGCACTTTTTAATTCGGTTGGCACTTCATTTCTCTGTGTGTACGCAGCTTTTCGGGACTCAAGGTTATCTGAAAGCAAAACGGAAAGCGGGAAATTGTTTACTAAAAATATTTATTTACCAAAATGGCGGCCGATATTTGACCATTTTTGTAGTCTAGTGTAAAAAACAAATAGTAAACATTTTCTTTCCAGATGATTGATCATGGTACGATAGACACATTAATTCTGCGCCCTATATTATTCGTTCAGGGGAACTTGAGAAACCCTGCGTACCAGTTTGAAAACGTGGTTTCGATAAAAACGCGTTACAGTTTTAAGTCAAATTTTGTTATGTTTTGTTTTGTCTCATTTAGGCAAAAACGTTGCTTCACAAAAATGTCTGTATCTCCCAAACTATTTCGAATTTCGAAAAATCCTTTTAGGATAATATTTTTGAATATATAAGCCAAAAAAATATGGTAAACAAATTTCAATACCGGAAGACCCCCTTAACGGATATGATAGGATGAACATATATTTGTATAAAGTTTTGTATATTTTCATACAAACATACACAAAAATGTAACATTTAGTGGAATTTTACCACCCTGAAACTTTTATCTAATTATATTTAGATGTGTCCAGTCAAAATTCGGATACAATATCTGATTTTTATTATAATTATATCTACTTGTATCAGTTTAAATATAAACTGATACAATTATTTAAATTTATTTATAGTAATTAAATGTGCTAAAGTCCCAAAACTTATTTAACAAATTGTGAAAAACAATCTGATGTAGGCGTGTCCCTATCCGGATTTCATTCCTGCCCAAGGAAATCTTCAGGGGACTTTATTAGAATTTGTAGAGATATTTGTTATGTTAAATCACAAACTCAATGAGAATTTCTTGTCCTCGTCTAGGAGCGAGATTCAAAATTTAAAATATCAAAGAAAAAACAAAAACAACAACAAAAAATTGTCACAATTGGCTTTGTCATCTTCCAAATACTACTCTGTTTTTTTGACAGACCTAGCAATGTAGTGACGTTTATTCAAGTAAATCAACAATAGAAAATCATATGTTTTCTATTAGTGTCAGTTACATTTAAATTTGCACAAGCACCTGCATATTTGTTATTTAAATTTATTTTCATTGGGATAAACATTAATTGCATTTATAGTAATTAAATGTGCTAAAGTCCCAAAACTTATTTAACAAATTGTGAAAAACAATCTGATGTAGGCGTGTCCCTATCCGGATTTCATTCCTGCCCAAGTAAATCTTCAGGGGACTTTGTTATTAGAATTTCTAGAGATATTTGTTATGTTAAATCACAAACTCAATGAGAATTTCTTGTCCTCGTCTAGGAGCGAGATTCAAAATACAGTTCTATCGGGCCATAATTCGGATAAAATTGTACTGGACATTTATCTAATTGCATCAGATTAGATCTAAACTCATACAAACATATACAATTATATGGACCCATATTTCGGATGAAATTTAATAAGATTACATATAGGGTCACATATAAATCGATATGACTACATAAAGCTCATTAGAATTTAATGAGCTTTTAATATTAGTGCTTAACCAGACTACCAATTGAGCCACAAAAGTCCTTTTGGCCCGATTTACCGCGTTCCACTTAAATGTATTTAAAATATTTGTAAGGAAACTTTTTAATTGTTCATAATCAACAAAGGCAAAAGATCCACTGCCTATTTTTTCACAACTTTAGTCCACAGAACGTTCAAGTCTTTAATTTTCGGTTGTTGTTAGCCATATATCACAAATTTCATTATATGAGGTGTTGTCACTCATTGTCGATTTTTTATAAGATCGGCAAATATCGGTAGATAATTTAACTTGTCCCTTAAAGTAGATACTTTAGTTGATTGTTTAAAATAAATTTGGTTATGCTCCCTAAAACTTTCCTCTTAGAGAACTTTTTTTTTAATTTCACGAAAAAAGTTATTTCTTAAACTAAAACACAAAAACAATTTCCAGGTTCTATGAACACAGAGGAACAGAGAACAGAACAGAGCGGAGGCTGAGCATTTAAATAAAATAAACAATTATTTAAAAAGACGGTTCCAATAAAAGTTGCACTCTTTTAAAGATGACAAATTTTAAAAAAACGTTATTGTTATTTTCACTCAAAAATATTTAAGTTCAAAGTACCGTTATTTTGTTACTGTTGACAAATTTGAGAAACTTTTTACATTTTCCAACTCAACAAGGAGTACCCTTTCATTTTTGATAAAAAAATCTTTATTAAAATTTAGAGTAAAAAACTCGACTTTTGTCCAGCTAGATTCGCCAAATCTTACTGTGCTGTGCTAATATGCTACCACTGGCATAACGCTTGTTGCGGTCTAAAAACAATTTTCCATAAACAAAAACAATTTTACAAAATTTTTCTAAGTAGTTTTTATAAAATCAGTGCTTTAAACGCACTTTTTACTAACATTCTAAATATGTACTTCATTATCACTTTATTTTTAGCAACATTGGCAGTCAGTGATTTGCCATTGCTTTAATTTTTCTTACCATCGGCAATTTCTGGATGGATAGTTACTTTTTTATGCGATTTTTTTTTCGAGTGGTTTATCCAGCTGAAACCCATGAAATATTATCTATACTTTTAACAATGCATAAATATTGATAATCCTGATCTAAAAGAAAAAATTTAAAAAAACATCCCTTAAATATTTTTGATTTTTTTTTTTTTTAATAACTTTCAAATTAAGTAAACTCATATTTATTTTTTCTATATGAAGCGTAAAGTATTGAAAAGAATGAAAATCATAACAATAAAATAATCCTTATTATGTTATATCAACTGTCTGTCAGTAAGTAAACATGGTATAAAATTTCATTAATAATACCATATTTCATAATTTACTTTTTTTTGGGGTTTGAGATGTTTGTATAATTTTTTGTAAGGAACATACTTTTTTATTCGAATAAGGATTCCATATAAATAATTAAATGGATAATTAAAAAAAAAAAAAAAAAACACATGCCGAGCCATAACCGGCAAATACACGTGTGTATTTTGTGAAAATCGATAGTTCTTGCTAAAATGTTTTTAGATAACTTTACAATAAATTGTTGAAAGTATTTTTTGAGATATTAAGGGAATGTTAGCTAAAGTGAACCATTCTTTTTAACATGTGATTATATATGGATATGGTTGTTTCAATTAAACTATTATTGTATCAATCATATTTCACCAATAATATGGTTGCTTTTATCATGTTCTAGTAAAAATTTCTCTTCTTTCAGTTATCATATTATTGTATTGTCTATAATCATACTATAGTATTTATTATCATATTACTCTATCTTACTGCAGCCATATTATTGTTGTCTGTCAGTCTGGTTTTTTTATGAGCGTCTTCGCTCTTTTAGTTTTATTCTTGTTTGAGATTTTCTGTGAAAAGAAGTTGCGAGAAACAGTCAGCCCCAACAAGTTAAATAATATTAAACAAAAAGACATATAAAATAAATAAACAACGTAGTGGTGTTAATTGTAATGGTGATTGGTTTTGTGTAAGAAGGAACAAGTTTGTAGGCTTAACCCGGTCTACCCTGGAAGTCCAGTCAAAAGTTTATTTGCCACGCACCCCTTCAATAAAGTTATTGTTTATTATATGGTCATAACAGTTACAAACTAAGTAAAAAGTGAAAAAGTGATTTATTTTTTAACTATTTGCAATAAAGCAAAAAAAATTAAAGAAATATGAAATATGAAATAAAAATTTCAACAAAATACACGTGCTTTTAAGTTTGTAGTACGAAATAATCATAATATGTTTGCAATAATCATAATATGATAATAAATGATGACGAAATTCTTTTCCATGATCGTAATATGATAACTAGGACTATTATATGGTTATAATGCAATTATTATGATTGCTGCAAACATGGTTTGATCATTATAAATGTATTGTAAAATTGTGTTCTTAACAATATTTTCATGCGTGCTTTCTCCTGTAATCACATGTATAGCTTGTATAACTGACAGAATATTTCACTAAGCTTTTTCTTCTGCGCAAAAAGAACTTGATTATTTAAATTATTTGAAATCTAAGTTTATTTAAATATGTGAATTATTAAATTAATATACTATTTAAAAACACACATATCTTTTTAATTCAGCTTCAACAGAATGCTAGGAAAATACTGTAGGACTCATATTATGATGATTAATACAAATTTCCAGAACTATAATATGATAATATTGGGATATATTTGGAACCATAATATGGCAATCTAATTATCATATTATGATACAGAAGCAGATATGAGTATGGTTGTCACAACAATAGTAACATGGTTGTCGCAATCATAAATTTAAAAATTTATGATGCTCTTCTAATATGGTTCCCTCAAACATGTTTTTTCTTTGCGTGTAATATATACTGTCTTATAAAAATCGTTTTTATAATACAAGTTAATATATAATTATATATTACATTAAATGATGTAAGATATAACTATGTAAGATTTCATATATGACACATATGGCCCAACATCATTAATATTTCCTATGCGTATCAAATTTAATTGTAATCTAAGCGCCCGAGTAAAAACGTTTTCATATAATACAATATTTTATATACACTTATAAGTTTCTGTCTGCCAGTGTATTTAACCAAACATTATTATATAAATTTATATATAAAATCAATTTCGTAGAAAAATTTTAATATGGCGTCTTATCGCATCTCGATTAATATATAATTGTATATTGAATTTAGAATAAGAAAAAATTAATCCTATTAAATATGACGTTACATAGGCATAGACATTGCAAAATACAAATTCATATAAATTTAGATATTATATCATATTTAAAAAAAAAAAAAACATTTTAATTTTGAATAAAATTGTATATTACCCCATGCAGAGTCACACTAAAACATTTGTCAATCACATTTCGGATATAATATATTAATTACATCAATACACTAGTACAATTGCATATCTCATTTTGTGTATACTTTTATATGGGGGGCTTTTGACAAAACTACTAATGCCCGTAATTTCAAGCAATAGATACCTACCGGTGCTTAGATATCTACCCGTATACACGAACAAAATCGGGTAGGTATCTAAGCACCGGTAGGTAAATATTGCTTGAAATTACGGGCATAAGTCGATGAAGATTTATTCCAGAAATTTGGATATGCCATAAAGAAAACAAAAATAAGGGACATGTATTTTTTTAGCAGCCCAATCTAATGTTTAGGGGTTAAAAAGTGGGGAAAAAATTTACCCAATTTTTCGTTTTTTGTTTTTTTTTTTGCTTATTTCAAATTGTTTCAGAAACATTTTAGACAAATGGGGTACCAAATCTAAGAGCTTTTGAAGACGCATTAACTGGTATACGAAACATGTCGGAAAACTAACTAGTATCGCAGTAAAAAATGTTCGTGTTTTTCGAAGCACTATAAAACAAATGTGCTGATGTAAGTGCTTAGGTTAGGTTAGGTCGGAGTGGTAGCCGGCTCCGTGAGCACCAGCACACTTAGAATCTAAGGTCCGTTGTGATGCCACGAGACTGACGGGTTACCGATCAGACTTCAACGTTGAACCAGTTAGAGCTCCTTACGAAGCTAAGGAGGTGCGGGATACCAGCACCTGAAAGATCCCCAATATCGTGAAAGAACGCCGATCCAAGTGAGGCCCTCCTAATAGCGCCAGCGCAGGACATGAGCAGAGATATTGCTCTATACTCTCCTCCTCCTCCTCGTCCCCGCAGCTCCTACAGAAGTCAGGCGATAACACCCCCAACCTACGAGCGTGCCTGCCAATAAGACAGTGGCCGGTTATCACTGCCACCATGTCAGAGATTTCCCCCCTGGAAAGCGACAGGAGCGCCCTCGTTCGCCCCAGATCCAGAGCCGGCCAGATGTGCCTTGTCACCACACAAGTCACGTCATTAGCCTATCTAAGGTCAGTCGCCCTCTCGGAGTAGAGCCGATTGTTCAGCTTACAGGTTGCTAGGGGAACACCAACTCCTCCAAATTTCTCAGGAACTTGCAGGGTGGTTCCTAGCCTTGCAAGCTCATCAGCTCTACAGTTCCCTGGTATGTCCCTGTGCCCCGGCACCCACACGAGTCGAATGTCGAACTGCTTGGCCATCTCATCCAAGGATGCGCGGCAGTTAAGGGCAGTTACCGTAGTCAAAAACATTGATCCCAGGGACCTTACCGCGGCCTGTCAGAAAAGATGTTAACGCTCGTCGTGGACAGGACGTTCCGTCCGAGCCAAGCGGTAACCTCTTCTATCGCCATCACCTCAGCCTGAGAAACGCTGCAGTGATCGGGCAGCCTCAGAGCCAGTTCCAGAACGAGCTCCTCGGAGTAGACGCCGAGACCGACTCGTCCGCCGATGTAAGTGCTTACTATTATATGATATTGAGAAGGAGCAAAAGAAACGAATAATTTTCGTATAAAAATAAATAAACAAATTTTTTTAGCTTACTGCAATTTGTAAGCAGCTTACCCTTATCCCTTATAAGGATGCAGGTTGTAATGCAGAAACTTTCATATAAACGATATGTAATAATTTTCCTGAGTTATTTCCGATTGTGTTTGGTGTTTTCGAATATAAAATAATAAATTATTAGTCCTGTACCTGTTTCTGAAGAGCGCTAGCACGTGGAGCGTTAAAAAAAATAAAATAATTATATTATATGTCAAAAATTTTAACAACAAAAAACTAATATCTGTAGAATTTTATGTAAAATAAATTATGTACATTAATATTATTACTTTTACTAGTATTAATGTAGACATGATATATGATTTTACTGAAACCCATGAAATCACTGCTTTTTATAAGCGCTGAAATCCGCGCTTATTTTGGCCAGAAGTAATGCTTTCAAGTGGAAATTTGCCATATAAAAATCATGGCATATGTAAGCAGGTTTGTAAGGGGTTCTACTCCCTTACAAAATTGCTTGCATGTAAGCAGCGTTTTTTACTGGGATATTTGTTATTCAAAAAATATGTATTAAGTGATATTAAAAATGATTTTGTGTTAAAGAATTATAATTGGATTATGCTGAAAAAATATGTATATAATCCAATTTCATCTGTCTGCACCAAAAACCCAAAAAATATGCACTTAAAATCCTAAAATATGCACTAATCCTAAATTAAGCACAACATTAATGATAAAAGAGGCAATACACAACATTTTTTTTTAACACTTATTATAAAGGAGTTATTAACTTAAAACCTAAAAAAAAACTTGTCAAAAAATTTTAATTTTAATGTTCAACATCACACAACTTTTAAACTTTAAGAGGTAACATATTACCGTAAGCATGTTTTTTATTAATCTCATCAAGCGGATTCAAAAAGTCTAAAATCATCGAAATCGGTTCATAATTGTAGAAGTTACAGCATTTTAATAGTTTTCTGTACTCGAGGTGGTCTACTTTGGTACCTTAGTACTCACCCTGTGTTAACACGGGGTGGCTTCAAAATTAATTTTCTGAAAGCTATACTCCTCCTTAACGATTACATATAAATTTGGTCTTAATCGGTCCAGTAGTTAAGAAGTTCTATATTTATTACCACTTTTTATTTGATTCACTCCACTGTGCGCCAAAGGCCATAGTTGCTAGTGCTCGGTTAGGGTAATAGTATATAATTTGTAATTACATATATGATTGTTAATTAATAAAAAAAAAAAATATGGGCCCATTTGTCTGCTAAAACTGTATTAAGACTCATATTAAATTACGAACGATTATATATATAAAAAGTATCATATTAATTTTTTTTAATCGGTCGTTGCTATTTTTTCTTCAAAATTATAATTAGGGTAAATCTTCTATATTGGTCCTCTGAGGATTTTCGGGGACGCGAAATGAAACATGTAAGGTCCTATTAGTAGATAAAGTCTGCATTAAATTAGCGGATGAAGGCATTTTTAATAAATAAACAAGCATTGCACAGTTTTTTGTTTAACAAAAACAAATGATCTAGATCTTGAATAATTTTGCTCACATCATAATTTATATATTGTTATAAAGGGTCCGCCATCTAACGTTTTTCTTTCCACTAGTGCTTATTTCGTGAATGGTAACACTTAGCTCATGTCTGATTTGACAGATAATTAGTTTTATCCTTCCGCTGAACGAATATGGTCCGTATGTTCGTTATCTTGTGAAAGAAACTGGCATCCTCATCGATAAACCAAAGCCTGAAAAGCCAAAAACAGTGCGTACACCCGAGAATATTGTTGCTGTAGCAGAAAGTGTGCGTGAAGCGCCATCAACATCAATTCACCGTCGTTCTCAACAATTGAACATTTCGGAGACATCATTGAGACGAATTTTGCATATAGACCTTGGTATGACGCCATACAAAGTCCAATTGGTTCAGGAGTTCAAAATAAAAAAAGTTATTTGGCGGACCCTTTATAAACATATACATACTTATATATGCGTCAGAAGATGAAATATCTTACTCGATCCAATAAAAAAACCTTATCTTTTTTGATATAATTAGATCCAATTAGATCTAAATTAATATTTTGGGATCTATCAGGATCTTAAATTAGATATTATTGGATCCCCCAATTTTCAGATCAATTCTGATATAATTTAATTCAGTAATGTATTTGGGGGATCTAATCGGATATTCCTGGATACCCTAATTTTGAGGTTAAGTTGGATACGATTAATTATTGATCTTTATCAAACGAGATGTATTATATTTGTGATAAGTTTTTTTAATCGGGAAGTTTAATTTCTATTGCTATCACTATACAAAAAAGTTTTTAAGTAAATGCACACGTTTTTCTTAATTTTCTCGTGTCGCTGCAAAAACGCAACATAAAGTTTAATTTTTCATTAATATTAAAAGTGAATAACAAACAAATTTTAAAAAATTTGCCAAGTCGCGTTGTGGTGTAATGGGCGTTGTGGTGTAATGGTTAGCGCGTTGGACTTTTACACAGAAGGTCCCGGGTTCGATCCCCGGTGCCGGCAACATCAAAATAATATGTATGAGTTTTTTTCTATTCCTCATACATATCGCAATGTCCACCTTCGGTGTTCCCATAGCAATTAACCCCACCGAAGTAAAATAATGAATCAGGGCTATGAACCAAAAAAAAAAGCTTCAATAAGTTCGCCAAATCTCCATCAGGTGGCGAGCAACAACTGTTCTAAGACTTATCATCTCGCGCAATTACAGTGTTGCCATGTCTGAAGCCCTTTTCCCCACCTTTCATCTCTATACTATCCCTTTCCAAAGAAAGGAACACACTAAATATAGGAAGTATTTCCTGAGTGTTGCCTCTCTTTAAAAAAAAAAAAAAAAAAAAACAAAAAAAAGTCGAACTTTTTCAAACTGTAAGAATTTTATTCGTATTTTTAAAAAATAATAGTTAAATCCAAAATTTTAAAAATTTAATATTCATAATGTTTGTTAAGTTTGTTTGCTTAAGTGGACCGTTCATATATTTTCTTATTTTAGATAATTCTTAAACATGTTTCACGACAAAAAACTTACCGATACATTGAACGTTTTAATAAACAAATTTCAAATAAAATAAAAAACTTATTTTTTTTTTTTGCAAATTTTACATTATTTTTAAACTATTTTATACGCTTTTAGAGTTTTTTAACTCTTGTATTGTTTTCACCTTTTGAGTATTGAAAATTGTTATATAACAAAAATGTTTTAATTTTTGTATTAAAAATACAAAAATTCTTATTTTGAACTTTCTATATTTTCATATATTTAGTTAGAATATTTTTCTACCTTAAGTCCAAAAATCGAATATGATATTGGCACATTTGTTGCTTTTCAATAAGATTGATCATTTCCATGATAGACAATACAATTGTTTCATTGGCATTACCCAAATCTTCAGTAGTCCGAAATTGATAAAGATAATTGGCTCAACTCAAACCGAGACATTATGAGAAACTTTTTATCTGCCTTAGTGTATAAACTGCCTGATCTGGTAAACCTAATTATAAAAACAAACTATTTGAAAAACAAAAATTATATATGTCGATATACTTTGTATGTCAGTACATGTATGTGTGCTTATTCTATTACAATTATTTGTCACAAGAAAATTATCTATATGTAAAAATTCCAAAAGAGTTGGCGGTTACCGGTAAGGGCAACGCCATTTTCTTTTATTTCGGTAACGATATTTAGGGATAATGATATTTTAGTTATTTCGCAAATTTTTTTAGCACTTACAGTATTTTGCTTATTGCTGTAACGGTATTTCAGTGGTAACGGTATTTTAGTTATTTCTGTAACGTTCACACATAAAAATAAAGCGCCAACCGAATTGAAAAGTGCACTTTGATGGCTACAACTAATAAATTCGGTTAGTACAGCCATTTTTAAATGTGATTTCAGAATATTTTGGGTGTTGCAGATAAAATTCAGTTGCATCAGCGGAATTTAGTTGTAAAAAACATTATTCAATTGTACCAGCCCATTTTAGTGGTATTAACCGAATTTTAGTTGGCAAATATCTTAATTTGTGTCTATGTGTTATTTTAAGGATAATGGTGTCATTATGCCCGAATTTCAAAGACTGGCTAGTTTTTAATTAAACTTTGGTAAGATATATCAATTTCCAACGATTAATTTTTATTTTATTTCAAGGATAACGCTATTAAAATGAAAATTATTCAAGGTCGAGGCCATACTCTATATTTCTTTATTAGGATATTGTCCTAACAAATAATCTATAAAATTCTTTTGTTTTCAAATTTATTGTTTGACCCTTTCAGGAATGTGCTGATAGATCTATTTCGGGAATTTTCTAGGTTCCCATCATCAGTTTTGAAAGAGGTAACAATCCCATGCCAAACATCAAACATTCATATAAACTAGTTTACTCACTACATGAGAACTAATATATGAGCTCGAAGTTAAAGATTATCACCATTGATCAAAAAATAAATTGTGTGCAAGGTCCCCATTTGGTGGATATTCAATACACGTTTTTTGTTTTTTCCTTCTTTTTATTTTTATATTTTGTCTATAAACAAAAACAGGGGGAGTAAACTAGACTGTACTTTGTCTTTTATATAAGTTTGATATTATTTTTATTAAAAATTATGTTTTTTTCGACCTTTAATTGTGCAATGAAAATTTTTTTATTTTTTTTTTTTCAACTTCATATTTTTTTTATTGAATCTTACTTTGAAATTTACAATAAATATTCAAATCTTAACCTAATTTGATAATACATTTTGTATTACCAGAATAATAACCAATTTTTTGTATTCAAATCTTAACATTTCGATCAAAAAAAAATTATATCTCATATATTAAATTATATCTTATTTGACATAGATCGATATTTATTCTTATCCAAGTTCATTTCAAAATTGGGGTATCCAGTAATATACGATTAGATCCCTCAAATATATTACTGGAAATTGGCGGATCCAATTTATTAATAATTCAGATCCAAATGGATCCCAAAATATCCCATGGCATGTTTTTAGATTTAATGGGATCTAATTAGATCCAAATAGAACAGTATTTTTTGGTAGATCGATAAGTGTGGTTAACGTTTTCCCAAGGGCCCAAAAAATGTATTCGTTTTATAAAAAGTTCGCTATAAACTATATTTGTTATAACCGTATTATTCTGTATGAAATATGAAAAATCGTTCGTTATAAAAAAGCTATAACCGGTGTTGGAAATAATATATATTAATTATGTATGGTGTTATATATGAAAATATATACTTATATGAAAATATATAATTATATCGTATACGCATAGAAAATAACCGAGTATAAACGTTTACATATAATTATGCATTGTTTTATAAAAATATATATGTTATTGCATTCTATTATATGTAAATAGATATGTTTAAATATGTTTATATATAATAATTTATTCCTATAAATTTTTTTAATACGATGCAACATATAATTACATCTTATTACACATCGACCAATATATAATCGTATATGACATACACAATTATATATGGTCAATAATAACACACTCAATCATGACCTTTCGACAATCTCAGAGTGGGGTCGTGCGAACAGGGTCGATTTTAATGCTCGTAAGACCCAATGTTGTATGTTGACCCATAGGTCTGTGGACTCAACTACGTCATCTGTGTATATGGATGGGATCGTTATTGAGGATTCAGATACTCTTGATGTTCTGGGCATGAGAATACAGTGTGATGTCCGTTGGACAGATCACATTATTCAAGTATCGAAAGAAGCTTTCAAGTGTCTTGGTTTTCTAAACCGGTGTAAGAAATACTTCACCCCATCTGATCTCCTTACTATATATACCACCTACATCCGGCCGAAGATGGAATATAACTCCCATATATGGGCAGGTGCTTCAAAGTCTATTTTGGGGATTCTGGATCGTGTACAACGGAGAGCGTTGATGCTTATCAACGACAGTAGGGTTTCGAACACTATTGACTCGTTGGAGCATCGTCGGAATGTGGGTTGTGCGACTTTTTTCTACAGATATTACCATGGGAAGTGTTCTGCTGAGATAAGCCGACTCATCCCGAGGGACCGGGTCTCTGTTCGTACTACCCGCTTGTCTAGTAGATCTCATCCGTTTGTTGTCTATAGCCCGGCAAATCGAACAACGCATTACAGAGAAAATTCCTTTTCCGTATGTGGAATTGTCTCCCTGCAGAAGTCTTCCCTGCAAATTACAATTAAGAAAAATTCAAGTCAAATGTCCACAAACACTACTCCCTCTTTCCTCCTCCCCATAACCTATTTTCCTGATATTAACACAATGTAATGCATTAGTAGGGGCATCCCCTGAGTGTTGGTTCAACGTAAAAAAAAAAATATACATATATATAATAACATGTAGTGTAGTATTCAGGAAAATGTATTTCATTTTGGATAAAACGATATCTTGACCTATTCATAGTTATATATCGTTCCATACCAGTGAAGTGTAGATTTTCTTTTGGATAAAACCATATATTACCCGCATTTAAAGTCTGATGGCTGTATATTAGCCTGTCCCGAATTTAAAAATTTGAGAATTTCGTCAAGTACTCAAATTGATTATTGAGCTGCTTATGGATAAAAACCAAACATTTTTCTAAGGATACCTACTTATAGTTGTTACCAGCGCCCTTCGTAGAGTATTTTTTAAATTTTTTGGCAAAGAAGAGTTCAAAATTCTGGCAATGGTGAGCATATTATGGGAAAACTTTTATTAAATTTTCATTTAGTTCGAAACAACAAAAAAATATATATTTCCAAATATATGATCAGTATTACCAATCTTCTGAGCCAAATTTGGTGCAAAAATTAAAAAAAAAAAATGGTAGTGACCTATAAGTATTCTCAAATTCGGGACACCCTAATGTGGATTTAAACTTAAAAAATATGTATGCCGTAACTTATTATTTTTTATGGACAAAATGGATATGATAGGATGATGATCATATATTTATATAAAATTGTGTATATTTTCATACAATCATATACAAAAATGTAACATTTAGTGGAATTTTACCACTAAAACTCGGATCTAATTATATTTAGATGTATCAGTTTACATAAAATCATATACAATTATATCAAGTCAAAATTCGGATATAATAATTAGTGTCCGACCGAACTCATTTTTTTCGGCCGAAGCCGAACTTCGGCCATAATATCAATGTTCGGCCGAGTCCAAACTTTTTGTTTTAATAAAAAAAAAGTATAAATTGTTTTTTTAGATCAATAAATTTAAACCAAAAAGTTATTAAACATAAACAAAATACAAATTTATAGGTATATTTTTTTAAAAAATCATATTTGGAAAATGGTTGTACTATTTTAAGTACAAAAAAAGAATAAAATATTTGTACCATATTTTATAGTTAAAGAAAAATAGTTGATCGATTTTTAAGTTGATATAAAAAAAAAAACTTAAAACTTTAATATTTAAAATTAAAAAGTTTGATATTGTAATGACAGAAAAGCAATTTTTCCGCATTCCGCCATGTGAATTCTTCGTCTATCAGAATACAGCTGTCCGGCAGCGCCAAAAAGCTGTTCGCTAGCTACTCTAGTTGGTAGGGCTGCTAAGTATTTTATTGCTACAGCTTTTATATTTGTAAATGGACTTTAATTCCAATACTCAAATATATTTATATTTCGGGACTTAAAGGCTCCGTAATAAACATTTTAATATCTTTTTCAATAAAATTTTCGTTTGGTTCTGCTACTTCTATGTCTGGTACTGCATCATGTCTATCCCAAATTGATGAACCTGTTATTCTCTTTTTTGGATTACTTACCACTCGTTCTTTTTTTTTATATATTTAATTATATCGCATTAAATTTAATTATTTGCTTATACATAAGTCTTGTAGGTATATTTCTGGAAATTTTTTTTAGACTCTTTTGGCTTTTTTCACATTTTTCCGCACACATTGATATTTAAATATCGTTTTTTTTATATTCTATCATATTCAACGTTGTATTTCTTATGTAGTTTTTTTGTAAATTCTGAAAAGTAAATATAACCACAGTTGTTATTTATTTGAGCTTTTTATAAATAATCATAAAAAGTTCGGTAGTACGGCCAAAATTTCGCCGAACACCTAACTTGGCCGAACTTCACTTTTTGGCCGAACTCCGAAGCCGAGTACTCGGTCGGACACTAATAATAATATTTGGTTTTTTTATATAATTATATCTATTTGTATCAGTTTAGATATAAACCAATACAATTAAATACAAAACAAATACGATCTAAAACAATTATATCGGGCCATAATTCGGATTAAACTGTACTGGTCATTTATCTAATTGAATCAAATTTTATCGAAACCCGTACAAACAGATACAATTACATTTGCTCATATTTCGGATGCAATTTCATAAGATTATACATAGCGCCACATAGAAATTGATATGACTACATAAAGATCCATATCAATTTTTTTTAAACAGGTATATATGATGTTGGACCATATATAATGATATCTGCAACTTAATTGTGTATACTGTTTCATATATTAAAACATACATAATTATATCTTGTATAATTTATTGGCGCGGATTCAGGGGGAGGGAAAATAGAACATTTCCTCCCCCAAAATCAAATTTTTCAATACAAAAATGTAAAAAATATTAAAAAAAAAGTTAAATAAAAACACTCTAATTTTCCTCCCCAAAACATTTTCTTGTATCTGCGCCTGTATTATACATATGACATTTTTTTATAAGACAGTATTATGTCTTAAATTATATAGCTTATATGTCACCATATATGATTACAGATTATGTTATATATGACAATTGACCTGTCATATCTTAAGATTTAATTTTATAAAGGTCAATATATAATAATATACGCATTTGCATGACAAAATATATAATCACATATTATAATATATTGTAATATTACCCCATACATCATTTTTTTTACTCGGGCTAGGAATATAGTTATTTTAAATGACCAGGGGACACTCCAGTCTGACTAAGTCCGAAGTATAATTGCATCTTAGCCGCTAATGTCCTTCAAAATATGCCATATGACCATATTGATTTGATTATCGACTTAAACAAAATAACTTTGTATTACAATTCAAGAGATGAATGAGGACCTATAAGCCACTGCAGCTGAGCAGATTTTAATTTAATCTCAGTTATATTCAATTCTATACGGTTGGACCATGTAAGACGGCGATCTAGGTGAACTCCGAGATATTTGACATGATTAGGCTCCGGGATACTGACATTTTCAATTGTAACTGGAGGGCAATTTTGTCTTTTTACCGCAAAATGTTATGTGGACACATTTTGTAGGATTAACTTTTATTCTCCACTGTATTAATGAATCCTCCAGTTAAAGAATATGAAACTGTTGAAATAACGATCACGGCGCAAATACGCAATACGGACTTCTCATTTTTACACAGATTGATGTACATATATTTTCCCAAAAAGTTTGGTATTGAAAATGAGCAAAATCGGTCTAGCGGTTCAAAAGATATGAGTGAAAATGTGAAGGTAGCTTTATTTGAAGGTACCACTGTATATTAGTACAAACTCATAGTAGCGTCTAGTGTATAAAATATAACGTCATATTTTTCTACCAGACGCTAAGAGGTGAATAATATTTAAAATCCACCTCAAATTTTTTTCACCACAAACATCTTTTTTCACCACTAAAATAGTTTTTTAACTCAAATTTTTTTTTTCATTACATAAATTCTTTTTTACATTCAAAAAAGATTTTCTCCTCTAAAATTTTTTTTTTGTTGTTTCATTTGTATGGGTTCATTATATTTTAATGTCAAACATTGAACTCTATTAATACAAATTAACTTTTACATTACTATAACTGTTAACAAGAAACTACAAATAAATATAAAATTAATTTGTATGGATAAATTATAATCATGTCTATATTACACAAAAGATTATCAGTTAAGCAGTGGTGAATAGAATAGCACGTACCCAAAACAATAGTGAGATTTAAACAATGATGACACAAACCAACACACACAAACGTTTAATAATAAACGTAGTATCGGTGACAATTCTTGATCCTTTTAGGTAAAACCAACGAAAATGATGATAATACCAATGAAAATGTAATGATATTGAATAATTGGATTGCGGTATGTGTTGGGATTTTCAATGACGACAACTGGAACAACCGACAATAATGTTAAAAAAAAACAAAGAATAAGGTTTGGTAGAAATGTAATGTAGGGAGCCGTAACGTAACACGTAACACGACGATGTCAATGAGCAACAAGCAACACAAAGCTGAAAAGTCAAACTAAATCAGTAAAAAGGATACGATGAACAAAATGCCGGGGTTGCCTGCAATACAGACAACAAAATGAGCGACTTCAACTTTAGACATTCGTCGCTCATATACTTCGTATTAAATACCACATTTTAGTTGTTTTTGGTTTTTGTTCCATATGCAACAAATTTGTTTTTTTTTTTTTTTTGTTCTATCAGATGTCTATGTATGATTGATATTTGTTGCTTTCTTTATGTATTTTGTAACTCTAAAATATGGTTGAAAACAGGGTGTTTATGTATAAACAAATTCTACTCAAAACTTTGTGCGAAATTTTGTAAATAAGGATATGGAATTTAAAAAAAACTTTTACCTAAAAGACAATAAAAATAATCAAGAATAATAAAAGTTTAGAAAGAAAACCCGGTTTGGGCATGAAAAGTCGGTTGCAAGATTAAAAAATAACGCTGAAGCCGTGGGTACACTGATAATAATCCATGCGTAAAAATGCGGAAAAAAATGACAAAATAACAAAAACTTTCGTAAAATATAAGAAAATTAGTTTATTTTACAAAAAATTTCGTTGTTTTGACATTTTTTTCGTATTTGTAGCATGGATTATTATGAGTGTAGTAACTCAAAATCGTTCCGTGGCACAGTGGTTTCCCCCATAGGCCATAGGCTAAAAAACAAAAAAGTTATTGTTTTTTTTTTAGCTTTATTGCACAAAATTTATTGATAACACTCTAAATTTTATGAATCTAACAAATTTTGTTGTTTTTTGGCGAGATTTATTGTTTGTATCCGTTGAAAGTGGAGGTATGTTTATATTGAATATATTGTGGTTGCATAGTCATAAAAGAAAATTTAAGTTTATCCAAAAAGTTATTCGCGATATTGTGGCAGAAGTTTCCAAAAACCCTACAAACATTAAATTTTAAATTATTTTCTACCAAATTAAATAACAAAAGCTGCAAAAATATGAGCCCATAAAAAATAGCTGAAGAATACTTTTTTGACCTTTTTAAAACACACGTTTTTCAAAAACTTCTTTTTCACATAGACTTTTAGTGATATGGCCCTCATCCACCCACAACTTCTTATACATCAAATTGTAGGTTTTTATCCTTCTTTAAATTAAAAAATATTGTGGCCGCGGGTTTTTGCATATTTTCGCATATGGGTGTGATTTACAAAGTCATCCGACGAAAAATAGTGAATCGCATTTTGTTTTGTACTATTTCTTTTTAAGAATATGAGTAAAGAGAAATTATTTTTTTTTTTAATTGTTGTTATTTTAAACTTTATATTGCAATTTTATGGTATTTGATTTACAGTTATGAATAAAGAGACACATTTTTGCAATTTTAAGGTATTTGACTTTCAGTTTAAGTGAAGCTTACTCATTGCATTTTAAAAGTGTCAAAACAAAGGTCAAATTTTAATTCTTATAATTAATTGTTTTCGCGATAGTGATAAAAGTTTCAAAAATATCAATATGGAAATTAAAATAGAAGGTTTATTCTGTCAGTGCCAATTTTCTAGAATGTATGTGCTTGATATTTGGAGTTCTTCAGCTGGTAATTACCATTCGAAAGCAAACAAAATATTTCAAATTATGGAGGAAAAATTTAATGCAGAAAAAACTAAATTTAAAAAGCCTTTGTAAGCGGATTGGTAAGCTTTGGACGAAAAATCATCGAAGCAAATTAATTATTTTGAAGGAACTTAAAAAATGGTTTGAAAGTTTTGAAACTATTCAGCTAGAAGCAAAATCCCTTGAAAAAGAACAACCTGCACCTAGCCAAAAGCGTTCAGATCCATTTATTTCTGGAGCCCGAAACTTACCAACAAAGAAAAGAAGTAGTTTAAATCAAGGAGTTTTAAATTTGCTTAATATTTGATATATATTACTACTATTTTACTTTATTACCTCATATTACTTAATAATACCCTATATTGCATTATTTAACTTTGTTTAACTTTTTAATTTAGTTTTTTTCAGTGTATGTTTCGAATGAATTAAAATGAAATAAAAATTTACAAAAAAACTTGTTTAAAACAACCAAATTTTCATAATAAAATACTTTATTTCAAAAATTTTTAAAACAGATCTATAAGCCAATTAACCCTTAAAAGATCAAATGGCTACTGTGGCTACAGTTGTTAATATTTTTTCCCAAAAATTTGACAACTTTAAGTTCTTCGGGCATGAAATGAGCTGAATTTTGAAGACCCTAGCTTTTTTAGTTTTGGAGATATTGTTTTTTGACCGCTTTTCCATATAAGGGAAACCACTGTGCGTGGGGTCGGAGTAGCAATAAATACAAACGTGTATTACATAACCTTAAAAATGTATCCAAAAACATCATAAAAATGATAAAATAGTTTTCTGAGCACACCTCGCGTAATCCCACTACGCAATAGACAGTTTAAATCGTAGAAAATCTAATGTGTGCCGCAAGATTATTGGGTCCAACTTAGACCCATGGAAACTGTTTTGGAAAACTTTAAGAGAAAATTATACAGAAACAAATTAATGCAAAACAAATTTAGATTAACTCATCAAAAAAGCAACAAAGGGCTAAAAACCAGGATACAAAAAGAATTTATAGTTCAATGGCTAAAGTACCAAAAAAAATTCGAAAGGCAACACGCTATATGGTCAGTTTTTTTTACCCATACGTTAGATGACTACAACACAGAGTAAAATGTATTCATCTTCTTAATGTAATTTTAGAACAAGCATTTATGTAAACTAGGGTTGGTATTTCCCAAACTTTTTTTAATTCCGGGATATAGGAATTAACACTTCTGTCCTGTTTGGGTCAAAATGACCCAATTTTAGAAAACAAAGCTCAAAAAACTCTCCTTAAAATGGCTGGTTTTCAATAAAATTGATTTTTATGTTATTTATTTCGCCAAAAATGTTGTTAATGTAAAAAAATATCATGAATAACATCATTTAGTTTTTCCTCTATGAGCGAATTTTTTTTTTACATATACAGCGCAACTTCGACAATCCGGACACATATAGTTTTAGGCACGTTCGGATTATCGAGTTGTCCGGACTATAGTAGTGAATTATTAAAATAATCTAAGTGAATTAAATACATACATACTATGATTTATTAAAAAACGACTGACTAACTTTGTTGAGGTGGTTGATTTGTGCGTTTTGCTCTAACCCCTTCAACAATAGAATATCCTGCATATCTATATTATTCTCCTCAGCCCACTGAATACAAACTGAAAATGAGTTCTTTGCATATGCATTAGATATCTTTGTTTTTGCATCCATTTCTACAAAGTCGTCTTCAGATTCTGTAAGCAGCACAGGAGTGTTGTATTATTTCTTCATCGGAAAAATCCAATGAAAATTCATTTGCACCAGTTGCCCAATAATTGATATCTTCTTTAGTTATGTCATTACTGAAGTTCATAGATCCAATCATATTATGGATGGATTTTATGCCATCATAGATGCTATCAGACTGCAGTTCATGACGCAGAACCTGAAGCGGTATCATATCTTCATCATCCCAGCACGATGCAGTTCTTGGCCACAATGCAGACCAGCTTTTCTGAATATTTTTTTCACTAATGCTTTGCCATGCTAAGTCCAAGAAATAAACAGCATTTTTAAGGCTAAACATTTTTAAAGCCTTAACCACGTCGACGTCATCATCATTTTCTGATAAAATATGCTGCAGTAATTGTTTTCTGTAACCTTTACATTTTGTATTAAATTTTGATCCATAGGCTGTAATATTGCCGTACAATTTGGTGGTAAAAAAAGAACTTTGAAATTTGGGTCAAAATTAATTTCATCCGTTTTAGGATGTGAAGGAGCATTATCTAATATCAATAATGCTTTGAGTGGTCTGTTAACCTGTGTTAGAAATCCTTTTACTTCTGGAATAAAATGGTTTTTAAACCAGTCGAAGAAAAGGGAATTTTATAACCTTTAAAGGCAGATTTGCCAATAACCAAAAGGGCAGTTTATGTGTTGCTGCAGAATTTGATCATGGCATAAATGTCACACAATCTTTGGAAATTTTTCTCCCTGGGGCTGATTTTTCCTTTGTATGCACCCATGTGTTACCAGGCAACACTCTCCAGAAAGCAGCAGATTCGTCTGCATTATAAACTTGCTCTTTACTCAAATCCATCTCAGCAATAATGTCGGCAAACTTTTTTTTTAAAAGGTTCTACGGCGCTTTCATCGCTGGAAACTTTTTCACCACAAATTTTTAGATAACGAATACCATGCCGTAACTTAAATTTATCTAACCAGCCTGAGCTCGCTGAAAAATCTTCTTTTCCCGTCATCTTTACATAAAAGAATTTGGCCTTTGCTTTTAAAATTTCTGATGAAATCGGGATATGATTGTTTCTTTGCTGCAAAAACCATGTGTAAAGCGCGTCCTCTAACTCTGGATTTTCTGCTTTTTTCATAACTTTTCTATTTCCTAAAAAACATTTATATTATGAAAATGGTTTATTACATTATTTTGGTTCAAATGTTACCGGGTCCATTATAGGTATTCGAAATAAATTGTTTTATATTCTCCTTATTTTTTTTAATGTCGCAAATCGTTGATTTAGGAACATGGAATTTTTCGGCAACCTGCCAAATAGTTTTTCCCTCATCAAGACTTTGTAAAATATCACACTTTCCTTTAAAGTTAGTGTTTTAGGTTTGCGTTTATTATTTAAAGACATGGCACTTGGTATGAAATTAGACAAACACGCTTTAGAAAGAATGAACCGAAACTTAAGTAATGATAGTGCAAAATGTAAATAAAAGTATGAATAACAAAACATGCGAGTTAAAAACGGGAAAAACCGGAATTTTTTTTTCTAGCATAAAAAAAATTTGTCTGGATTGTAGAGGTAAAAATTTTAAGTTGTCCGAAATGTAGAAGCGTCCGAATTATTGGAGTGACCGGACTGGCGCATGTCCGGACTGTCGAAGTTGTACTGTACTTGTGTTTTGTTCATTTTGACCCAATATTATATGTGGACCCGAGAATTTTTTAGAACACAGAAAAATATTTAATTTGAAACTTAAATATCTGTGAATAATGTATTACTTTCAGAGGAAGGATTTTAAATTTCGTTTCAAAAAATTTGTGTTTTGATCAAAAAGTTTAATTGAATTTTTTATACATAAACAAAATATTTAGCAGCACCCTGTATATATTAATAGTATTTAAAATACAACAATTCATCAAACAACTCTGTACTTTGGAGTGCTTAAAAGGATGCTCTTTTGTTTGGAAATTCTATTGAGCGTAAAAGAGACGGAAATAAATAAATAATTTTCTAAAGCAAAAGCGCCATTATTAACAACCCTCCATTAAATTCAAACATACATTCATATGAATGTATTAGGGTATTCAACCGGTTAACCGCTACTCGATTAATCGATGAATTTTAATAAAACAGTTAGTCGAGTAAATTAAAATGCCAATTTCGAGCAACGATCAATTTGGACAATGTTGCTAGATTAATCGAGTTAATCGAGTAAATCAAAATAAATCAAATGTTCTATTTCAGTTAATATTTTATAAAAAATGAAAACTTAAATTTTTTCGTATTTCTTAAAAATATTATGCTTTATAGAAAAAATTAAGCAATATGTCAGTTACTGTTTAAATTTACATTTTATATTAGTTTATTAGGGCTATAACTTTTTTACATTGCACCACGATATTCGCAACACTGATTGAAAATATTTTTCTCTGATAATTTTGGAAAAAAAAACGTTCGGCACCTAGACCAATGACTAAAAAATCACAGTTTTTGCAATTTCTAAACATATTTTTAAAAAATCCGTGACAGACATTAGTATACTCAAATAAAGGGCCAAAACTATACACAAAAGTACGACTAAAAGTTATGATTTCCTGTAACTAAGTGACATTTTTAAATATCGAAATATTCAATAAAAAACTATTAGATTGTGCTAACATATTTTGCATGATATTAATTGTACTTAATTCATCATCATTTTTTGATGTTACAACTCTGATTGGTCCGGTCACTCTTTTCTTTCATTCGGATTTATATTCAACTCTTTACTTTTATTTTTTATTATTAATTTATTTTCAAATATAAATATTTACAAATTTCTATTGCCTTAGCGTCTTGAAGACATTATTGAAAAAATTAAAAAAGATCTTTTTTATTTATAACGAGCTTTCAACCTCCTTATATTAACATATTAGCTAGATTGATATTAGTATTTCGATCTGACTAAAGATCTCATCAGAACCCGAAGTTTTAGAAAAGCTAGAGCCTACAGAATAGGCAGAACTTTAGCAAAAAACCTATTAATCATTCATTTTGCTCCATTCTTGTCTTCTTAGTAATCAAGCACGTGGTTAGAGTCTTTTCCTAACAAGATTCATGACGTTACTGAACTTTGAAGACCAAAAATGTTCTATTTATATAAAAAAAAATAGTTTTTACTTTGGCTCAAGTAATATTTTTTTATAGTTTTACTAGTTTTTTGTTTTTATATACATCGAGATTATTTTTATGTTATTTTTAATTTATAACGAGCTTCTAACATCGCTATAGTTACCAAAATAAAGCAAATCAAACATATTAGCTACGTTGATAATAGATTTTCGATCTGGCTAAAGATCTCATCAGAACCCGAAGTTTTGTAAAAAAAAATTAAAAAAAAAAAATTGAACAAAAATTTGTCTTCCAAATTTCAATGCATTTAGTGCAGCAAATTTTTTTTAACGACGACGAAAAAGTAATATAATTTTTCGTTATAAAGGGTGTTTTTTATACAGGCAAATAACTTTAAGATGGCAACACTTTTTTAACTGGCGGCCATTTTATCAGCAGTCAAGTGATTTATGTTTAGTTTTGTTTGGCACTTCAACATGAATAGGCTGACGCCTGAACAACACTTCCAAATTGTGCACATTTATTTTGCAAATCATGGTTCTGTTCAAAATACGTATCGAGCACTACGTCCATTTTACGGTCAACATAATCGACCATCAGAGCAATTAATTCGGTTAACTATGGAACGTTTTTGAATCACGTTTATTCTAAATGATAATATGCACCAACAGAGACGTCGTACAGAGCGTACAGTGCGTACAGAAGAAGTCATTGCTGATGTAGAGCGTAGCGTAGAGGAATACCCCAATCAGTCTTTACGATGAACGCTATAGAGCCATGATTACTGACTTTTTCATTGATCAATTGAACAACCATGATGTGCAGGAGCTGTGGTTTCAACAAGACGGAGCAACATGTCACACAGCTAGTGCCACAACACATTTATTGAAGGAAACGTTTGGTAACCGCATGTTTTCATGTTTCGGGCCCGTGAATTGGCCTCCAAGATATTGCGATTTAACTCAGCTATGTGGGATATGGGAAGTCGCTTGTCGACGCCGATAAGCCCGAAAAGATAGACCACTTGGAGGACAACAATCGCCAAGTTATTGCCAATATAAGGCCACAAATGTTGGAAAAAGTCATCGAAAATTGGACCTCCAAATTAGACTACGTCCGAGCCAGCAGTGGCGGTCATATGCCAGAAGTCATCTAAATTATAACGCCAAAAGATTATCTTTCGAATAAAGTAAATTTTATGTCAATTTAAAAAGAAGGGGGCAAAATTAATGATTTGTAGGTTTTTTGTTAAAGTTTTTGCAAATATACGGAGGTACATTAAAAATAACATAAAAATAATCTCGATGTATATAAAAACAAAAAACTAACAAAACTGTTAAAAAATTCATCTTTCTTTTATTCCATTTCAAAGTTCTATACCTCCATAAAAACACAATTTATTTTCCCAAGGTATATGCTGCTATGCCATATTATTTTTGATCTTTGCAAAAAGTTATGTCCCTAATGTTTTTTTTTTGTTGATGTCGAACTTTATAGAAGCGAAAACAAATGTATATTCTTTTAGAAGATCTTTTTAATTTTAAATTAATAACATAATGCATATTATTAACTTTGATAAAATACATTTCGGAACTAATTATTTTGTATTTAGTCAGTGTTTTATTGCGTCTTTTAAAGAAAAATTAATGAAATTAAATTAATGAAGTTATTTGAGTTACTCGAGTGATTTTAAAATCTTACGCGATTGATCGAGTAATTTAAAAAGCTCAAAATCGAGTTACTCGTTTACTCGAACAACCCCAAACCCGAGTAATATGAATACCCTAGTATGTGCATGTATGCGCAAGTCCAATAAAGTTTCTTATGTACCACAGCAGCCAACATTTTTCATACAATTTTTTTTCAATCGAATCCATCACAACCGTGTTTGTTGGTGGTATGATCCTGTATATACAAATATTATCGTACATATGTACTCGTCGTAAATTATAGTACTTGTAGTTGAATGGGGGTATTCCTGACATTGAGGTAATTGTTAAAAGCCATTGTGCGGCAAGAGCAGCACTTTTTCGATTTTAATGAACTTTTAAATGATTTTAATGAGTTTGTAAAGTTTTATGCATTACCTTTGTGTACTTGTTGTTGTTGTAGTTGTTGTTATTGTTATGTACAAATGTAAATGTAAATGTATAATCCTGTGCAAGTTTTGTACATAGAGAAAGTCCTTTAATTATGAACATACAGACACTTCTACATTTGCCATGTAATGAGGTTAAAAAAAAGTTAGCAAGCGCAATGATACTCTTGTGGATTTTGAATTAAATCAAGTACATGCGAAAAAAAAAGAAATAAAGTTCACTGTGTCTACCCGCAGTCTAGACAAATACAAAAAAAGTTCTTTTGACCTTCATTACTATTGTTTTTTTCTCTTCTGTATAAATTGTAGAAAAAAGAATTAAATTATAAAGTGAAAGTCATGAACAGTTATTAAAACGGACGAAAATTGCTGCTAATAGTGTTTCTTTCATTTTTTTTTTTGCATAAATGAAAAGGAAATGCAATTTATCTCAAATGATTCCAAATTACACGAGAGAGGGAGATAACACTGTGCTACACCGAAAATTGACCTAGTGTAGGTTGTAAGTCTAGCTGAATGTATTACAAAATGGTGACCGGACTTTGCCCCAACGGACATAAACCCCAGGATTCCTATCACAACTCGTGATATGTATCCGTTGTCACATATTCATGACTTTAATTTCAACATGAAAAACAAGATTGATTTACTTCGTGCTTATCATCAGATACACGAAGAGAAATAAAGTGCCAATACGAATTAACAAGTGTATTTTAATGGTAACAACTTATAAATTCGGGTAGCACAACAATATTTATATTAGATTTCTGAATATTTTGGGTGTTTCAACTAATATTTTTGAATTGACCGAACTTTGTTGTGAAAACTAATGTTACCAACTGACTGAAGAAGACATATACAAACGGCGATTACTACACAATTCCGATTATTTGAATTTATACGCATGGCATTTGGCTTAAGGAACTCCGACCAGACGTTTCAAATGTTTATTAATGAATTTTGTAACGGATTTGACTTTGTTTATATAGACGACGTATTTGTGTTGCTAGTGAAAATGAGAGCGAACATTTAGGCAATTTGAAATTAGTTTTTGAAAGATTGGATGTATATGAGTCTGAATGTTAAGCCAGGAAAGTGTACTTTCGGTGTTCCAAATATAGACTTCCTTGGCCATAACATATCCGAAGAAGGTATTCAACCATCAGAAGATAACATTTTAGCTAATCGCAACTTCGAGCAATCAAAGTCCGTTAAACAAATACAAAAAATGTATAGGCATGGTTAATTGCTACCTATAGGTACATTCCTAAATTAGCGGAGCTATCGAGCGCTATTCACTGTATGATTTACACGTTCGTTACAAGGGGTAAAAAACAAGTTTTATAATGGAAAAAGAAATGCTTTTGAACATATTAATGATCAATTTAATAGGGAAATTCCTCCCCTTAACAAAATCAAAAAAAAAAAGGAAAAGAAAAAGAGATAAAAAGGAAAAGAAAAGAAAGAAAAAAGGGAAAAAAGAAAAAAGAGGAAAAAATTATAGCAAAAGAATGAAATAATAACAAATAAAAAATTTGTTATATATAATAAGATGAAATTTGAAAAGTTATCAATTGGCAAACACGTGAATTTCGTTTCTAACTAGATGCCTTGTTAAAATATGCACTTTTTTATATTTTGTGTTCTCGTCCAGAAATATGCTCTAAAATCGATTTCGCTTGAAAGCAAAAAAATTTAACGGTTAAAGCTTCATGATCCATTGAAACCTCATTTTAAAGCTTCTGTTATCGTGCTTTGAATAAAATTAGAATAAGCGGATTCAAAATAATATTTTTTTAAATTCTTTAACAAAAATATGTTTATTTAAATTATTTCCCTTACGGAATCTAAAGTTGCAAATTAAAGTTAGAAAAACAATACTAAATGTAGTAGAACAAAAGATTAACATAAAAAAATATTTTATTGAAAAAATAAAAATCAAAGTTTTACAAAAGAAGTTGCACATTATTACCCATATGTTTTTAACGTCTAAAGCTACGATAGACATTGCAAAATGCATTTTTTTTCAAACGCAAAATGCATTTTTTTTTTTCCAAAATCCGTGGTTCAAACTACTAAATTTAAAAAATTATATATTAATTATAATTTATTCTTCTATACCGTTGAAAAATCCCTACATGGTACTCCTGCGGGCTCGGTTTTTCAATTATTATACCCTCCATCCCATACTGCAGGAGGGTATATTCACTTTGTCAAATGTTTGTAATTCTTTTTAAAAAAATCTGGGACCCCATAAACTATATATATTCTTGATCAGCATGAATAGAGAAGTCGATATAGCCCTGTCCGTCTGTCCGTCTGTCCGTCCGTATGTCTGTGGAAACACAAAATACTCCGACAATACAGAAGAGGTACTGCTAATTTTCAGTCAAATTGTTTGTTGATATCATGAGCAGTTTTCTAGTGAAAATGATCAAAATCAGTTAACGAGTTCAAAAGTTATGAGTGAAAATGTGGGAAGACCTCTAAAAATGTTGAAGCAAATTTTAAATTATACTATTTATTTCATTTTACATACATACATACGTACATTCAATGCTTATACACAAGAATATACGCAAGCAGGGTTGGCTGTCAATATCGCTGAAATACCGTCCTCGATTCTAACACCTTTCAAATGACTATCGTTATCGCTTAAATACCGTTATCCGTAAAATACCGTTACCTTAAAATACCGTTACCGAAATAATCTAACAAGATCTGAACAAAAAAACTTCTGTAAATAGATATATTTTCCCAAAGTATGATCATAAACTAGACAGTCATTTAAACTCGGGCATAATGCGGTTAAAAATTGTGGTGTGCATTAACATTACCTGAATAACTAAAATAACGTTATCCTTAAAATGCCGTTACCAAAATAATTGAAAAATCTTTTTCCCTAAAATAAAGTTACCGAAATATCTAAAATATCGTTACCGCTAAAATACCGTTAGCGAAATAAATAAAATACCGTTAACGCTAAAATACCGTTAACGCTAAAATCCCGTTACCGAAATAACTGAAGTATAGTTTCCCCTAAAATACCGTTACCGAAATAAAAGAAAATAGCGTTACTAGGACCGATAACCACATAGAATCGGTTACCATCCATGGTCATGATCAACACTTAAAAACAAAAAAAACCCCACAAAATATTGTTGTTTTTTTTTGTTTTGTTTTGTAATACAGTATGTATGTTTAGTAGCAATCGCATGCAGAGTTGCCATGTTTGACGATTTGTCGTCATTTTGATGATATTTATTATATTACCCAAAATAACTAAATGACTATTTGACGACTTTTGCTTCCAAAATGACGATTTTTTGACAATAATTTAATATGTCAGCAAGATCTACTTATTTATCATTCTCATAAAATCGCCGGCTCGATTATTAAATTTATATTATTTCGTTAAAAATTGAAAGCAAAAACATTGTTTTTTGATCGATAGCTAGCTTTTATATGCTAATATGATGTGAAATACAATTTTGCAAAAATGCAAATCCTAGAATTGAACAAAACTTAATCCAAACCGCATTTATTTTTTTATAAATTCATTACGGGTTTAGCTTAATTTAGTTTCTGTGTTTATATGTTTAGAACATTTTTTTTTAATTTTTATAAAATTTAATTGGAGTTAGATTTAAATAAAAATAAAAAAATTTCATGTTAAAACACAAGGCATGGACTTTTTTTGGGAAACAAACAGATCTCTAGCCCGAATATATTTCATGTTGAAAGATGATATATATACAACTTTAAATGAAACAAAATAAATCCGGTGCTTAAAAAACAGGCCTAATAATATAAATAAAGTGCCAAAATTTAATAATTAAAAAATATAACATTAAGTTTGTTCGATAACACAAAAATTTGTACAAGTTTTTACTGGAAGGTGTTCGTTTAGACAAATACGCAGTAAAAACTGGTAAAAAGAGAGAGTAAAGTGACAGTTTGATGCCAAAGAACTTACAAGTTTTTACTGGATACATTTTTGCCAGAAAGAAATTGTAAGATGAAAAAAACATATGACTAAAAAAATATGCTTGTATTTTTAGTAACCAAAAACAAATATCAAATTAAATTTTAATTGTTTATGGATTGAAAGTGAAAATTATTAAATAATTAACTATGGAAGAAGTTAAAAAACATTTAAATTATTTTTGGTCGATAATTTCAATTAACTTTTTCCTTTTCCATAATGACCAGTTGATTTTTTTTAATATTTAAAACAAGCTATTTTATCTAATTTAATAATTCCTACAAATTTTCTGTTCGTTTACTTTTTTGTGAATTTGTCTTACTATTTGTAATTTTGTTACTGAGTAGTTTTTACTGAACTTTACAGGAAAAGTAATCGAACAGACTTATTGTTAAAGAATTTCCAAATTTTGTAAAAGAATTTAATATTTAAAGAGTTGTGCCACTGAAATGTTGTTCACAGAATTATGCAGATATAAGTGATCAACAGTTCAAGTGGAAAATTTTGTTTGATTTAAAGTTGTATTTATTTGATCTTTCAACATTATATTTTTGTTATTTTATTAATTAATAATCATATAATTACAATTTATATACTATTACCCTAACCGAGCACTAGCTACTATGGCCTTCGGCGCGTTGTAGCGAAAACAGATCAGTGCCTCTGGTGGGAATCGAACCCACGACCCCCGCATGATTATCGTTGTAAAATATAATGATTTTCGAAGTTTAAACCAAAGAGAAGTGTCAAAAATCGTGTTATATTACAACGATAACACGTTAACATTTGAAATGTGAATAACATTATTGTATTTTATTTTTTATTAAAACTTTATCCCTCTTCTAACAAATATATATTATTTTGACGATTTTTCAAAATATGATGACGATTTTGACGATTTTTTCTAGAAAATTTGTCGTTTTTATGCTCTGCAAACCTGGCAACACTGGTTATGAGTGCAAATGTGAGAAGCTAATTTATAAAGTATTCTTTTGTTTCCCAGATACCAGGCTTGCCATATACCTTTTTTTGTTAACCCCAACAAATCAAAAAATCACCAATTAGAAAAAAGGTAGAACAAAATAGTTTAGTTAAAATTCTTTATTTATTTGACTGCATTAACCGGAGTTGCCAGACACATTAATCGTTATCAGATCAAAAAAATATCCAGGAACAAAATCCCCGAATCCAACAATGTAAATTCATAACTTTTTTTCGTACACTATTTTTACTTATTTTCATTCTCAACCTTTAATAAATTTGCAAGGAAACTCTTACACTCTAATTACAATTATTAAAAACCCCATTAAATTTAAAGGACATTCACTTTCAGAACTTTTTTATTTAAGACATATAAGGTGCATACTTCATCTTAAAATCTTTTGATTATATGCATTTGTTTTCCTTAAAAGCCCTAATTTTTATTTGATACATACAAAAATAATCTAAATTAAAGTATTGATGTGTAAAAACCAATCGAATTTTGGGAAAATTTCTTAGTTTTCTTATTCTAGGTGTCGTAACCGAGAATTGCACAAGCAACTGAGCTGAAAAACAATAATTTGAAATACCAGTTTCTTTAATTTTTTGTGTCTCGAAAACACTCAAACACTCAAACTTAGTTTCATCACACTTTCCGTTTTACTTATGTGATGTAGAGTATAAACACATGTGTTGTAATGTAAACTGGCATTTCATAATTATTTCATTATGTATGTCTCCGCAAGCGTATTTTTGTTCCATTAAATTTATCTAAAATTCTGATTATTCGAAACTGTTTTTATGCGTTTGTGTTCATTGCATCTCTTCTAACGATCCAAAAATATATTTTAGTAATCCTTATTTCTTTCGTTATTATATAGGCAAAGAGACAAACAACAGGCGAATTTTACAACAGTTTTTTTAACATCATAAGGAACTATAAAAATATATATATTTTTCACTACACGTTCTTCTTTAGGTAATCAGAATAACCTTTGAAGACCCACTGTTATAAGCATGCACAATTTCAGATTTATTTTAGTAAACTTTAATTAAACATTTTTTTCTTCTGAAACATCCCAAAGGCATTAATCAATCAGTCATATTTTGTTTTACTTTTAAAAACAACATTATTTTTGTTATTTTTACAAAGAATATAGATATTAATATTGTTTGCACTTTCCCTGGTTTATGAAAACACCGAGATGGAGGGTATCCAAAAATTCGTCAAAGTCGAATTTAATCTTTTTTATACCAAATTCGGCACATCGGACTTTAATGCTTCCACTTGTTTTTTTTTACATTTTATGCATAACTTTGGATTCCGTAAGATTATGCTACGGCATAGTGGAATAATTTATAATTAATATATTTTTTCTAAAAATTTTAAAAAGCTAGTGTTTTGAAATACATTGCTTTCAACCGCGGATTTTGAAAACAACTCATTTTATCTTAAAACAATTATTAGTTTTCAAATTTTATTTCAAAGCACGATAATATTCGCTTTAAAATGAGATATTAACAACGAATCGCGTAGCTTCCAATACAATTTTATACCACTAATTTTGTTAAATTTGCCGTTTTTTTTTTTGAATATATGGACGTTTATGTACTACTACTTTTGTGAAATTTCCAAATAATTTTTGAAACGAAATTTTTTAATATCTTCTGGGACCAGCTTTCCTAAACTAGCTATCCTAGACTAAGATTGGCTGAAATCGGATAGTGTGGAGGAAATCTATTTTATATGTTTTCAGTCTATGGGAATACCGAAGAAAATAAAATATTGTGTACACTCAAAAAAATGGTTGTATATTCACTAGTATAAAGTATGTAAAACTTTATGTAACATTTAACAAAATGTATATATTTAGGCATCAAAAGTGCATAATTCTTGTATACACATTATTGTTAGCGAAAATACGCATAAAATGTATTAACGCAAATTTTTTATTTATTATTACTTATTTTGTGTAATTGTAGTAAAAAGTGCTTAATAAAATATATTAAGAATAATGTGTGTACATTAGCTAATGTTATAGAGTAATATTAAATATGTCAAAAAATATTTTCAAACAACAAAAATGATTTAAAATAAATTGGAAAAAAATGTAAAGAAATTATATAAGAACGCAACAAGGCGTTATTAAAATTAAATGGAAGACGTATGACGTATCAGACTATCAATTTTGGCCCAAAAGAAAATTAAAATTCAAGTGGAACGCTGCCAAATAATGATAATTATTTTTACATTTATTTAAATTTTTTCTGAATTTTTCTTCTTTAAACCAATGCAATCATCCGCCTTATAGTGGAATTTCTTTGAATATATATACAAGATTACGTCGCGTGTTGAATTCCAACAATTCTAAGGTTTAAGTTCGTGGCCGCTTAATTCCTTGTGAGATTTCAAGTTAAAATAACACAGAATTAAAAAAAAAAAAAAAAAAAACACATTCTGATATTGACACAAAAGTTTCAAAATCCGCAAAATTTCGAAAAAGAAAACAGAACTCTCAAATTAAAAAAAAAAATTGCCAAAACTATAAAAAAAGGTCGCTGGAAAAAACAATATATAAAATAAAAATAACAAAAACTTTTAAAATTTAAAAAGTCCCAAATTTTGATAAATTAAAAAAAAAAAATGTTTTTGTGCTGTTTAATTTTAAACATTGCGTTTGTAAATACACGCATATTTTAGGATTTTTACGCATATAAAAATAAGTTTTACGCATATTAACTAAAAGCATTTTTACTCACGATTTTATTAAATTTACAAATAATTTTATTTAATTGTTACGCACATATAACGTAATTTTCCACATTATGTGTGTACCAACATACACATAATGTGTGTATATTTTTTCATTTACACATATAGAGTAATTTTACCCAATTTATAGTAGGAGTACAGTGAGAGTAAGTTGGGTAAATTTTAATAGAAATTAATTAGAGTGTACAAAAACAATTTTGGCATTAAAAAAAATTTAATTGAAATTTAAAAAGAAAATTTAATTGAATTTTTTTTTAAGTTTTCTCTTCTGTATGAGGAACAGAAAAAGGATTCCGAACTTAAGAAATTTTTACAGGACAGGGACCAGCATCTAAATTTGAAATTGATGAAAATTTCACAATTTGACATAGAGATTTGGTGTGAAGTTTCTCGGGCCATTCGTTAAAAACTTACGCAAAATTTGTATTTGATAGATAACATTCAATTTCCCATCCCGCTAATAGGGCTACGCGCCGACTTATTGATCACTAGGCCGGGTCGATTTGTATGGAGGCAAAAAAATCGCTCAACGTTCAAGGAAAATCGTATTCTAGGGATCAAAATAAGAAACTTTGCCGAAGGAACCATACCTCTAAAATGAATTCTGATGTCCCGACTTTTGACCCGTAGGGTCAAATTTTGAAAAATTTCACTTTGACCCATTTAGAGTGCCCCAATCGAATCCAACCCCAATCGACTATAATTTATACATGCATCTGCTAGAGCGTCTTCCGGAGAAGAAATAGAGACCCTAATCTTGGAAAGACTCCTAATACTTTCTGAAATATATCTATCAAGAGATTTGTACATTTTGCTATAAAATCACGTTTAAAAAGGCTCTCTTTCAACTTAAATTTTAACCCCTTAACGGTCACCTATAATCTTGAAGCGATTCCTACGGGTCAAAATTCGGGACATCAGAATTCGTTTTAGAGGTATGGTTCCTTCGGCAAAGTTTTTTATTTTGATCCCTAGAATACGATTTTCCTTGAACGTTGAGTGATTTTTAAATCCACCCGCCCTATTGATCACCGGTATTTTTGGCCTGGAATGTTGGTTAAGATCGATATACCGAAGGGTCGCTTCGATTATATTCTTCTTAATATAACAGGCCATTTATCTCGCTCAAGTAATCACAGGTATATTTTAACCATCATTGATAGGTATACTCGTTGGCCGGAGGTGAAATCTCCGTTGGTTAAGATCGACATACCGAAGAGTCGCTTCGAACATATTCATCTTGATATAGTAGGCCATTTATCTCCTTCAAGTAATCACAGGTATATTTTAAACATTATTGATAGGGCATTACAGCTTTAACAGTAGCACATACATTTTTCTTCAACTATGTTAGTAGATTTGGTGTATCTTTAAAAATAATTTGTGATCAAGGTACCCAATTAACATCAACATTTTTGCAGAACTAACGAAATTATTGGGAAGTCATAAGATCACTACCTCCTCGTATCAACCCAGACCAATGGCATTATTGAAAGAGTCCACAGACAGTTGAAGGCAACTATTATGGTAAGTGAAAATTCAAAGAATTGGCATGATATCTTTCCGGTGGCACTTCTTGGTCTTAGATCTATTTTTAAAGAAGACTTGAAATCTACTCCTGCTGTAATGGTATAAGGACAAAACTTAAGATTACCTGGGGAAATAGTGGTTCCAAGTGATAAAGATGCATCATTTAATTTTTTTAACAAAATTAGGAAACATTTCAAAAACGTACATTCGAATATTTCTCATCATACAAACTCGGCTTCTGGTGTATATGTCCCAAGAGATCTTTCGATTTGCAAATATGCATTTGTGAAAGTTGAACATAGGCGGTCATTGCAACAACCGTATGAAAGTCAATACAGGGTTGTATAAAAGGATCAATAAATTTTTAAACTTGATGTAAATGTGAAAATAAAAACGATTGGAATTGATAGACTTAAAACAGCATACATAGATAACACTATTATTAAACACTTTAATTTATCCAGTGATACTAAAAAGCGTGTTACATTTAATTTATTAGACATACATTTTTGAGGACGGGGAGTATTATAGGTGTTACCAACTATGATTATTCACGTTGTTAATTGTTTTATATTTACTTTTTCTATTCTTTATTAATTTTAAAAATTCGAAGTTTCGTTGAATTGTTGAGAATTGGGTTTCAAACAAAATGTAAAATATTTTCTTGATAAAAAAATTTAATTCAAAATAAAAAAAAAAAAAAAAACAACCTAACCCTAATTTGACTAAAAGTAAATCTTTTATTAACCATCAAAATCATAACCACAATAATTTCTGGTTTTATGTCCTCTTTTTTCTGGGGATTATGACTGAATTATTTTTGGTCACAACCTTAGAAAACCGATTTGAGAAGTTGCAATAAAACCCCAAATTTTCGAGATAACGGCAAAAGAGTATTTTTTGTGCCTAGCTCACTTAACCCTCTAACGGGTAAGGCTGCCTCAGGGAAGTCTTCATAAAATTTACCACAAATGCGTCAAATGATAATATATTTTGATGGAAAACTAAATGAATATCAATTGATATTTATGAATTAAAATTTGAAATTCTGACTTTTAATTCATATATCCAGACTTACAGATGCAAAAATAATGGGTTTTAAAAATAATGTGTTAAAATAAATTTTCGTCATTGGCTCTAGCATTTATTGTGTTTGTACGCCACCAAAGAAACTTTTTCATAACATTAAGGTATTAAACACGGGCATCAGCTTTTGGCGAGTAATTCTCTAGGAATCCTTAAAGAGACAACTTATGGTTGATTTGGGCACATTACCTCACATTCATCGATTATCTGATTGAGACTCTGTATTGTGTTGCTGGCACAGTTGATTATTTTACACCGGTCCCGATCAGAAATCGTTTTTTTTTTGGGCCGAGTTTTTTTTCAAGACGTTTTATTTTTGTAGCAGTTTCCTAGAGTTTCCAATTTGGTTAATCGATTAACCGATTCCTCGATTAATCGCCTCTGTTTCGGTTTATATCGAAACAAATAATTTAAAACTTAAATAATTATTCGACACGAGTAATCGGATAATACATGTCGATTATCCGGTTAAAAATTTAATATAAATATTTTTTTTATTTTTCATAAGTTTGGCTAACTTAATGACACGAAAAGCTTTGAAAAAACAAGCAATTCAATTAAAACATCATCAACTTCAATTTAGAAAAATAATATGTATGAGTTTTCTATCCCTCATATGAATCGCAGAGCCCACCTTCGGTGTACCCATAGCACTTAACCATACCGAAGTAAAATAATGTATCAGGGCTATGAAATAAAAACCTCCAATAAGTTCGCCAACTCTAAATCCGATAGCGAACAACAACTGTTCTAAGACTTATCATCTCGCGCAATTACAATGTTGCCATGTTTGAAGCCCTGCATCTTTCCCCACCTTTCATCTCTCCACTATCCCCTTTCCAAAGAAAGCAACACATAGGAAGAATTCCATTAATGTTGATATATTAAGTAAGATTAGACTCATTCCATATAAAACCATCAAAAAATATCCAATATTCGACATCTGCCTCCTTTCATTTAAAAAAAAAAAAAACTTGGTACCGAAGTGTCATATAAATGTCATCGTACAAGTTTTGGGTTGTTAACTCTATGGGTTGTGGAAATATCGCGTTTTAAATTATAACAAAAAATTAAAAATTTAACAAAATGGCTTAATCGTCCATATCTTTTTAACGGTTAAAGCTACGTGATTCACTGATAACTGATTTTAAAGCCAATGTTATCGTGCTTTAAATAAAATAAGCGAGAAAATAATTTTTTGAAGGTAAAATACATATCTTTTTCAAAAGCCACGGTTTAAACCGCTTTATTTCAAAATACTGTTTTTTTTTAAGTTTTCAAAAAAATATATGTTAAGTATAATTTATTCCACTATGCTGTTGCCAAATTAATATGTGGAGCTCTTACGCAATTCAAAGATACGGATAAAAATCTATAAAAGGTTAATAAATATAGTAGAAAAAACGATTTACATAAAAAAAAAAAAACAGTTTTGCAAAAGCAGTTGAACATAATTGTTCATATCTTTAAGCTACAAGAATCATTGATCCCTCATTTTAAAGGTATTACAATTGTGGTTTTACTGGTTGACAAAAATAATTCTTCTTCTTGATGGTAAAATGCATTTTTTCAAAATCCGTGGTTCAAAACGCTGTATTTCAAAAAACTGGTTTTCTAATATTTTTAAAAAAATATATGTTAATTCTGCATGTTTCTGAATTATCGGCTTTTTAGTTAAATTTGTTCACATTTTTATTCATGTCAGGATACCGTAACATCTCCACGTAGTGATCTGGACACTTCATAAGGAACTAATTTTTATTTAATATATATTTTTAACAAAATTTTATATAAAACAGTTTTCAGAAATACAGCTTTTTGAACTGCGGTTTTTGAAAACAATGCATTTTTCTGTGGAGAAGTGAATAATATGTGTGCACTAGTAAAACCACAATTTAAGTAGCTTTAAAACGAGGTATCAATGGATGTCACAGCTTAAGCCGTTAAAACAATACGGAATATTATGTACCAATACTTTTTGAAAATGTTCGATTATTTTTCATATTTTGAAACGCGATATTTCAAGATTCGCTAGGATTAGCTGTTCTACATGTGGACGACGTTATAAAGGGTCCGCCATCTAACGTTTTTTTTCCGATGCCGATTTTGCCAAAAAAAATCATCTTTTCAGATGAAGCTCATACTGCATGGCAGCCATTTGAATGAAATTATTTTCCATTATTAACCGGAAGGATTGTACTTTCAAATAAAAAAAAAATAAGAGAAAATATTCAGTAGTTTTTTTTATAGCATTTTCAAAAAAATAAAAGTTATTTGGCGGATGATGTATATCTTCTATACCAATTTTGACTACAATCAGAAGGGGTGGTAGAAATCGAGTGGTTGATTTTATATGTTTTCAATCATTATAAATGTTTTTACATTTAGTTTTTGAAAAAACTAAACTAACTACACAAGCCAACAAAATCTAGCATTTTTTGCTATTACATAAATTACATAAAAATTTGTGATTTTCAGAAAAATTAACTATTTTTAGGCCAGCAGATCGTGTAGCTAATTTAACGTTAAATTATCGTTTAGCTAACATAACGTGTCTGTAATTATTACAAAAAATTCACAATATTTTTTTTAAATTAAAATATTGCTTTTTCTTTGAATTTTAGATTAGAAATATTTTTAACTTAAAAAAAAAAACTGATCTTAACTATGAAATTGAAAATTAGTAAAAAAAATTTGTTAATGTTAGCAACTCGGGTTTAAAAAACAAGTGAAATATTTTTTTAAAAATCAGCAATAAAAATTCGTAAAAATTTTAATTTGTAAAAATGTTTACTAAAAAATTGTTTTGTTTTAGAACAATTGTTTACCAGAAAAACTGTAAATTAGGATATCAAATGTATAACAAATTTCCCTACTAACTTTTTTATTTGAGTGTACTGCTTTTCCTTTACTAATAATTAAAAAACAACGCCTAAGTTTTAAAGGACCAGCGCTGATATTTTATAAAAATTGTTGTGTTTTTATTGTTAAAAAAATACACACATTAAGTTGCATTAAACGATTAATCTCCAATTTTGTCGATTAACCGACCCGAATAACCGTTAAGCCATTTTTTTTTTTTTTTAATAATGCCCTAGCCAGTTAACCGCCTTGGTCGAATAATTGAAAACACAACAATTTCCCCAAAACTTAGGCCACTTAGGCTGAATAGGCTGAAATTTTTCCTTTTTCACTTACATATGAAAAAACGCGGCATTTTATTGCAAATTGATTAAAATGGCATAGAAACAAAAATAATTCTTTAGTATTTTTTTATTTGCTATTCTTCTGTGTTTACCGTTATATTTAATTATAGTTATGAAACACTAACAAAATATCATTACGCAATTTTTCTCTTAAAACGATAAAGTAATCTCTTAAATTTTACACAATAAGAGACCAGTTATCACTCTTAAAAAACAGTTATAAGTTTTAAAATTTTTTTGTAATATTTGAAAAAAAATAGCAAAAATCCTTTGTAATTATAGTTATGGAATGCAGTGTATAACATTATATTTTTTGCTTAGCACTTCGCGATATAATTAAAATTTTAGTTGTGTCAGAATATATACACATATGGTCAAAATAATAAGTACACTTGCTTATTATTTCTTCATGTTTAATTTTAGTTAACCTAGCTGAAAGTAAAGATGGTAATTCTTTTATATTTAAATAATTTTTAATATGACAATGCCTTTAAAAGTAAAATCGATACTGGGACTACCCCGTGATTTTACTGTGTGTCAGTTTTGTATATGTTGGTTTTCAGTACTTGGTCAAAATAATAAGTACATTGAATTAAATTCTTTAATATTTTCGCAGTCTGCTCTGTCGTTTGGAAAGGCTAGTTATTTTATTGCTGTGTGTAGTTATTCATAGCGAAATAATAAATAAAAAAATCTGTGATGGGTCGAAAATGCCATTGTTCTTCAGAGGAGAGAAAAATTGTTTCAAGACTAAGAGAAAGTGGTCAAAGTCTTCGTTCTATTGCGAAAACTATGGATCGGTCATTATTTTTTGTCCAAAATGCTTTAAAGCCTAAAAATTCAGTTGAAACTCGCGGAAGACCAAAAAAGACATTAAAAACAACCGACATCCATATTGTAACCCTTGCGAAGAAGGACCCTTTTGTATCTTCCCTTTTGTACCATTTCAGCAGATATTGGAAATGTAATCTCTTCGCGAACGGTTCGTCGTATACTAAAAGAAGCCGATTTACCCGGACGGATAGCCAGAAGAGTTCCGTTGCTCAGACAAAAGAATTTAAAGGCTAGGTTAGCCTTTGCAAGAAGTCATTCCAATTGGTCAGGAACAGATGGCGAAAAAATTGGTTAGGAACTGATGGCGATGAAACAAAAATAAATTTATTTGGAAACGACTCCGTTCGGAATGTTCGACGCCCTAAAGGTAAGGAATTCCATGTCCGCTTCATAAAAAAGACAGTTACGTACGGGGGCGGCAATAATATGGTTTCGGGTTGTTTCTCGTGGTATGGTGTCGGTCCAATACATCGAATTACCGATACTATGGCCAGATTCCACTACAAAGATATCTTGGAAAATACGATGTTGACCTATTCTGAGGAAAATATGCCACTCAGATGGACCTTTCAACAGTATAATGATCCAAAGCATACTCCTAAGTTGGTAAAGGATTGGTTCCAAGACAATCATGTGACAGTGCTTGACTGGCCAAGTCAATCTCCGGACTTGAACCCTATCGAAAATCTTTGGGGAAAGTTAAAGCAAAGAATAGGAAAGGATGTTTTTCTAAATAAGTATCAGTTATGGAATTTTGTCCAAAAAAATTAGTATGAAATACCAGTGGAGACCTGTCGAAATCTTATTGCCAGCATGCCAAAAAGAGTCAACAAAATAATTCAAAATATTGGGTGATATACCGGCTACTAACGGAACTCAACAACAACCAATAAATTTAGCCGATCAAATTTGGATTATATACTATTTTGCTTATTTTTACTAAATGTACTTATTATTTTGTCCAAGGATTTTTGGTTGATTTCTTACTTTTTAACCAAGACTGAATTTAATGTTTGTTTTCGTATGTATTTTATTTCATATATTGTAATAAAACAAAATATCATTTGCTTTTTCTTAAAATTTAAATAAACATTTGGCTGCAAGAAATTAAAAAAAATATTTTAGGCTGTACTTATTATTTTGACCATATGCGTATGTTAGGCCGGGTCGATTTGTATGGAGGCAAAAAAATCGCTCAACGTTCAAGGAAAATCGTATTCTAGGGATCAAAATAAGAAACTTTGCCGAAGGAACCATACCTCTAAAACGAATTCTGATGTCCCGACTTTTGACCCGTAGGGTCAAATTTTGAAAAAGCCCACTTTGATATTTCAGAAAGTAGGAGGAATCTCTCCAAGATTATGGGAGATACTTCTTCTCCGGGAGACGCGCTAGCAGAGTAATGCATAAATCATTATTCTAGGGGTTAAAATTTAATTTTTAGCAAAATGTAAAAATCTCGGGATAGAGATATTTCAGAAAATAGGAGGAGTCTTTCCAAGATTAGGGTCTCTATTTCTTCTCCGGAAGAAATAGAGTATAAATATATTCGATTGGGCTGGATTCGATTGGGGCACTCTAAATGGGTCAAAGTGGCATTTTTCAAAATTTCACCCTACGGGTCAAAAGTCGGGGCATCAGAATTCGTTTTAGAGGAGTGGTTCCTTCAACAAAGTTTCTTATTTTGATCCCTAGAATACAATTTGCCTTGAACGTTGAGAGATTTTTAAATCGACCCGCCCTATTGTATATCCTTGAGTGTATAATACAAAAAAAAAAAAAAAATATTAATTTGTTTTTCAAGTTTGTTTAAAAAAAAAAAACAATTTTTGTGAAAATATGCCTTTTTTGAAAATCAGGAAAGTTTTCAAAGTCTGGTTGCGACCACCGTTCAAAATTCGTCAATTTGTTTTTTTAAGAAACTGCCTAATGCATACCATTATTAGCATCAACTTTTCAAATCCCCGCAAAACTTTGGTAATGGGTGCGATAAAGTAAAACATTACTTGTAATATATACTCCCTACGTGTATCATTATTTTCCAACAAAAAACAAAGAGTTACCGATAATGGGTTACATAATGCTTTACTTTGTAATGAATACTCCTTACATTCATCATTATTTCGAAACATAGAATAATGAGTTACATCATTATATTATTTCAAAACATAAAATATTGACTTACCGATCATCAATTACATAATGCATGATATATAAACGTAAAGCAATGTTTAAAATATTTTTTTTTTATCTATATTTAGACACATTACTTTGTGATTTTTTGTAAGCATAAGGGTAAGTTGTATAAATTTAACATCACACAAGAAAACTTGAAGCACAATAATTCATTTACATTTTAAGCAACCCATTATTATATGTGACGATAGCTCAGTTGGTATAGTTCTCGCCTAACAAACAGAGACCCCAGGTTCGAATCTCAGCGCCAACACGTAATTTATTTATTTAAAAAAAAAGTATTTGTAACATTTTTTTTTATTAAGGTAATGAGTCTACCCATTACTTTTAGGCTCATCGCCTGTAAAATTCATCATCGAAGTAGGGTGTATTGCAATGCATGGAGCCCTATGGCGATACATTACTTTAAACATTATTTGCTAATGTGTGGTTTTACTGGGATGTATACCAAAAACAAAATATTATGTTCATCTTTGAAACTTAAAAAAATATGTTATTACTTTTCAGATAAAAGAGAAATATTTACATTTATTCAAATATAATTTTATACGTTTATCACTTGATTAAACAAAGAAAATGCTTTATTGAATTTAAAAAGAATGCATGCAATATATTAAAATGAATATAATATTTCATCCACTTACCATAAAAACATAAAATAGAAAATGCCAAAATACAATTGAGAAAACAAACGGGTGACAATTCTTGAAGTGTTATTAATTTGATTTTGTCTATAACTTAACAAAGATATTTTTTATCTTAACTTATTAACTGGATTTGATTTGATTTGTTTTTGATACACTTTACAATTTCTGTGGCTTCATAAATTTAATTTTTTTTTTTTTTTTTCGTTTATTTTACTTAATATTTTTTATTATTGTTTCAATTATTTGTGCCGTTTTTTCTTATAATTTTATTGAGAATTTGCAATTTCATAATCTGAAAAGAAAAATACAAAATTTTGTAGGAATAAATTAAAAATATTTAATATTGTAGTTAAGGTACATATTTCTTTTAAAAGAACACTAGCTTCGAAGTCCGATTAGAAGAAAAATAATTTGTTTTTTTTATAAGGATTTTCCTATTTTAATAAATTTGTTTAGCCTCTTTGTTTCAAGTTTTAGGTTTAAAGCTAAAAGGGTTTGCACTAGGTATGCCGAACGGGACTGACTTTTACCAATTCCGGGATTGTTTGAGGATTTTATTTTTAAACTATCTTCCTCACACTGGGGTATAATTAGGGTTTGGGAGTTTCCGAACTTTTTCATTTCCTGGGATTCCCGGGAAAATTATAAATTTCACGGAAATTCCCAGGAAATTGACTCTTTTTATTTAAAACCAGTAATTTGATACTTAGGAATGTTTTTTTTTTTTTCTTTGTTAAAAGGAAGTTTTTATTAACAAGTGGAAGCATTAAAGTCCGATGTGCCGAATTTGGTATAAAAAAGATTATATTCTGCTGTGCCGAATTTTTTGATACCCTCCATCTAGATGTTTGCATTTATCAGGGAAAGTGCAAAAAATATATCTATATTCTTTGTAAAAATAATAAAAATGTTGTTTTTATAAGTAAAATAAAATATGATTAATTAATGTATTTGGGATGAAGAAAAAAATGTTGTATCAATTAAAGTTTCATTCGTTAAAAACGAACTGCATTGTACATAAATACAGATGAAGATTTACACAATTCATCATATATGGTTTGTGTCCTTGCTATAAACAAAAAATTGTCGACATTCATGACACTGAAATCGCTATGTTTAATTTTTATGATATTAAATATATATTGGTATTGGGAGTTAAAATCCAATTGCAATTGTTGGTAGGGTCCAATTGGAAATTTGGCAATAGCGCTATCTATTAGGTGGGATAGGTTTAAAGCAGGGGTGCCCACGGCCTATGCGCTTGGTACTCAATTGTTTTTGTAAAAACACTTAGCTATAGGCTGTGTATTTTAATACACATATAGAGCGCTCAGCACTAGCAATACGAAATACACAAACAACTTTGTCTTATTAGTTTTTTTGTCGTTCTTCACTGTATACACGCAAGCGCAAAGCAACAACACTTTCGTATGCTTTGCTGGTAAACATTGAAATATTTTTTTCTATTTTCTTTGTATGTATTGGTTTTTACAACAAAAAATATTGAATAAAAATTAGTTTTTCTTTAAATGTATTGGTGTTTGCTCTTCCATAAGGAACTTTTGGGCACTCCTGGTTTAAAGCATAGATGCCCAGTAGTAGCTGATATCAGCAAATTCAACTCACACGTATACTTACGCTCTTTTGTTTGATCGTCAATCAACCAATAGGAAATCAGCATGTTGAGAGGAAGAGACAAACTACACTTGCAGAAAGAATATTTAAAAGATTATCAATTTATTTTACACATGGCGTTTTTAACAGACATTTGTAACATTTTGAATGAGTTAAATTTAAAGCTGCAGGGAAAAGATAATAAAATTTCGGATATGTTTAAAATTCTTTCAGATTTTAAAACTCAGCTATTTTTACTTGCAGCTCAAATTGATTCTGAAGACTTTTCGGACTTTCCGAAAACTTCTGTTATTTACGACAACGAGAAAATATTGAAAAAGTTGGAACTTTTGGAAATATTAGAAACGCTTTTTAATAACTTTAATGACAGGTTTAAGGATTTTGAAAATATTCAGCATTTACTGGATATTTTTCAAAACCCTTTTAAATGCGATATATTAAAGTACGAATTTCCAATCCAAACAGAACTTATTATACTTCGAAGTGAAATAGATTTGCCGGATAATTTTAACAATATAGAATTCTGGAAAAATCTGGATGGTACAATATATCCTGAAATAAAGAAGATTTCATTGAAGTGTTTATCTTTATTTCCCTCAACGTATCTTTGCGAACAAATATTTTCAGATTTGAATTATATTTGCTCAAAAAAACGCAATAAGCTGAATTCTTCTAGTTTGAGAAATATACTTTTATTGCGTAACTGCAATAAGAGTATCAACATAGAAGATTTCATTACTATTTAATTGCAAATTGAACAATGATTAATTGAGGGAAAATTTATAAACACTTCGAAGAATCTTTTTATTTCGAAATATATCACACCCGCCATCTCGTTGACGACTAAATAAAATGAATAGCAAATTGTTTTCTTCCAGTGTTATTTCATCACTCTCACCAATACTACTACCTTGGGCATCTATGGTTTAAAGCAGTGAAGGGCACTTTTGCAAATCCTATGTACGCGTGCATAGGAAAAGAAATGCTGCTTGTGTGACGTCGACACATGTACACTATAAACTTCTTCGTGTGGTCTCTGGCAATGTACGTTCGGCTGTTGCTTTGTTGTCATTTCGTCAAAGTTTTTTAAATCAGTTGCAGATCAGCACTTGTTGAAGTAAGATCTCGCTACGTAACTTTTTAATTACACCGAAAGAAAAATGTTCAATGAAAAATGGGCATATAATTTTTTTTTTATAGAGAATATGGATGGTGAGGCGCAACGCGTGATTTGTTATCGCGCTATAAGTAACAAAAGTTTGTTTAAGAAGACATTACTACTCTTGCCATGGAAATTACGATAAAGCAGAATTTTTCTTAAAATTTACTTTTGATGAAAATAAATTGATTCATTCTGCAGCTAATACTAGACTGATAAATTGCAAATATTTTTCATTATCAATTGACGAAAGTACGGACGTTAATAATATTTGTCAGCTTATTATTTGCATCAAATTTAACCTATTTTGATGAAGTTTTAGAACTAGTTTCTCTTCATGGTAATGTTACGGGACAAGTTCAAATAAAATAATAATAATAAAAAAAAAATGTTTTACTTTCGGCTGAAAAATTTTTCAAGTGTAGAATTAGTGAGCGTCATTCGTTTTCTGCTGCTTCCCACACAAGCATAAATGTGGTAGTATGTGTGTTGCTCTTCACTGGACAGTAATAAAAAAAAATTGTTTTAAAAATAATAAATATATTGTGAATTAATAATTTAATTTAATATCTAATTGTAATTGAAAAATTGTGAAGGGAAAAACACTTTGGTTTTGTAAATGAATTTAGTAGAAAAAAACCTAACACTCGATTAACGAGGGTTATGTGGACAAAAATAAACTCAGCTTAATTTAAATTCAATGTATTTTAAGGATTTTTTGATTAGAAAAAAAAAAATCTAACTAAAAATCGATGTAATACTCGGTTAATAAAAAAAATTAGGCAATAAAGAAATGCAGTTTGCTTATAACACTTGAAATAGGGGAAAAGCACAGAAAATAATATTATCCGTACATTTAATATTTACATATAATGTAACACTGAAATAATTACACAGTGCAACACATAAATTGGTTCCTCTTTCGTACCCGGTTTTTTTTTGAAGTGTATATCGAAACTAAAAAAAATCCGCAAAGGACTTGGCCAGATTACATCGAAATTTTTTTTTTTGGACACCCTAAGTTTTTGCACCCAAACATGATTTTTTTAAAAAACGAACATTTTTATGGAATCCATATATCATAAACCGTTCGGAATTTTGTTTTTATGTCTTTGGCAAAGTTGTAGATCCAAACCAAAGCAAAAAAATTCTCATATGGACCGACCCAAAAAAATTGCATCCACTGCATCAAAATTGCAAAAAATTGGGAAAAAATGCTATTTTTTTATGATTTTTTCATGATTTTGTCCTGAAATGGCTTAAATACTGGGAATTTAAGAAATCTTTCTTCAGCTAAATTATATCTAACAACAATATAAACAACTCTCTAGTACATGTCATCTTAATACGAACATTCCTTAACCCTAGAAAGCACATAGAAGAGCACTTGAGAAAGGATACTACTAAATACAAATAGAAAATAGTACCTTGCATTATGTTCACGACTTTTAAATCGCAACAAATTTTCCATTTGTGCTCCTCATATTTGATTTTCTCCAATATATTACCTAAAGTTTCATAGCATTCCTTCATATTAGTGCCATATGCTAATGGAATTGAAGGCTTGTTGTTAGTTTTATATAGCAGCACAGCTTTTAAACTTGATACTGAGCCATCAATAAACAATCGCCAGTCATCAGCAGCATATGCCATTCCCAACCGATTCACTAATCCTTCGATGTCAATGCAGTGGGTAAACGTGTTCGCTGCATCGACGGTGTAAAATGTTTGGAACTCTGTTTGACGGCTCCGGTATGATGAGGCACTAACGGTATGCTCTGTAAGCTTTCGGCGCTTCAAAAATGAGGTTAGAAATTCTGCATTCCGCTGTGATAAGCCCATCTTAGCCACAACATAGTCCATTTCGTTTTGTACGAGCGGTTTTGGTTTATCGTCGTCAATATCAGGCTCATAATCGGCATCTTGGAAATCTGATTGATTTGTGAAAGTCGTAGTGGATGACCGTGTGGACATAACATCCGGACTCGGAGGCTTAGGTGGTTTGACACCATCAGGCATTGACACCGGGACTATGCCTGTATAAGCGGCCACATATGTTTTGCATTTTAACATATGTTTATTTAACTTAGGGGAGTAATTGATACATGAGTAACACCGGGATTTGTCGTGTGAATTTGGGTCTTTTATCCACACCATTGGCTTCATGAAACTTAAATTTCTACCTCGTCGATGATACCAATCCAAAAGGCGGAAGTAACAAGTGCCACACACTGTATTTGGAGTGTAATCTTCACCGCTGGGATCAACCTCATCGAAATAAGATGCATAGGCTAGCTTAAATTCCGGAGTAGACCTTTTCCTTTGCACACTTGTAGGCACCATATGACCACAAACTAAACAAAAATAATCAATGTTTGGACACCGGCTATTTTCCATATTGCGCAATAGTTGAATTGTAAAATTTTGCACAAAACACGGATATAATTAGACTTTTCACTTTCGAATACACTTGTTGAATGACAATGAAACGATACTTGAACTGTTATTTATACTGCGTGCTAGTCTGATTGTCAAGTGTGTTTTATCTTCGTGTTGCACTTTGCAGGTAGAACTGGGTTTTTACAACACCCTTTTTTAAAAACTTCTTAAAAAATGTTTCTGAATGGGTGTAATTGTCAAGTGTATTTTATCTTCGTGTTGCACTTTGCAGGTAGAACTGGGTTTTTACAACACCCTTTTTAAAAACTTCTTAAAAAATGTTTCTGAGTGGGTGTGATTGTCATGTGTGTTTTATCTTCGTGTTGCGGTTTTTAGGTGGAACTGGGTTTTTACAACACCTCATCTTCCTAAACAGGATTTTAAAATTGGATTTTAAAGTTTGGCTATTTCCATATTATCATAAAAAATAGCATTTTTTTTTCCCAATTTTTTGCAATATTGATGCAGTGGATGCAATTTTTTTGGGTCGGTCCATATGAGAATTTTTTTGCTTTGGTTTGGATCTACAACTTTGCCAAAGACATAAAAACAAAATTCCGAACGGTTTATGATATATGGATTCCATAAAAATTTTCGTTTTTTAAAAAAATCATGTTTGGGTGCAAAAACTTAGGGTGTCCAAAAAAAAAAAATTTCGATGTAATCTGGCCAAGTCCTTTGCGGATTTTTTTTAGTTTCGATATACACTTCAAAAAAAAACGGGTATGAAGGAGGAACCAAACGATGACCTTAAAAATGCTGCACTGTGTTATTTTTCTATAAAACAAAACTCGGGATTTTAGTAGAAAAAAAGTCACAAAATAGGCTTTTAGCAATGACCTGTATAAAGTACAAAAAACACTTAAATTGTAGCGAAAAACATACCGATTTTTATATAATCGTATTAGGAATATTATATTATAATACTATTAATAAAAACTTTAAATGTTTTTGATCTTATTTTTCACTGAAACACAAAGTTGAAAGTTATTCTGCAGGTTTGTTCTCAATGAAGGATTTTTTTTTGTTTTTTTTTTGATAATAGTTATTTTTAAAATCAGTAGTGACAATTTACAGAATTGATAAAAACGTTGGAAAGAGTTGAGAAATCGTTTGCATGCACTGACAGGAATTTAATATAACATTTTAAACAAAGTTAGGCTTTTTTTTACATGGATTTTTAAAAAAACATTTAGAGGTCCAAGAACTGTTTTGTAAATACTTCATTAACATAGTTTAAGTGGCAACCGTTTCAGTTACATATATTCAGTCGAATTGGAAAGAATTAAAGGGAAATGCAAATTGAAGTATTTATGAAATCTGTGGATATAAGTTCGTTATATCAGACATCATTTGTATGGAGGCCAGAGAAACAAGCCGATCGGCGCAAAATCGGATGCGCGCCGCCACCGATTTTTTTCAATTTTCAGCCGCCGCCGTTTTAATCGGCTCGCATCGGCTTAAAATGTGAGCCGGCTAAAGCGGCAGCCGCCGAATTTTTACTTGCCACTAATTTTTTTTATTATAATAAACCCATTTTGTTAACATTTTAATCAGTGTCGTGTTTGGTTGTAAAACGTGTAAAAAAATAACAAAAAACAGAAAGAAGAAAAAATTAAAAATAAAGGAAAAAATGCAAAAAAAAATTACATTTTTATTTTATGTATGTCGCTTTTTAAAATATAGCTTTCCAAATTTTTAATGTTTAAAATTAACTTGAACCTTTTGAAAATAAAAACCACGTTGCAGGCAATTATAAGGTGCATTGTATACCTTTCATATGATGACTTACCCTATGGGGAATGAGGAGTCAATTGACCTAAAAGTGACTAGTTAAAGAAGGACTTATCACAGGACAGGTATAATTTAATACTGAAGTGGGTTAAGCAGTGTCAACTTAACCAGAATGCTAATTAACAAGAAAAAAAACCAATTGGTCAGAATTTTACCCATTGGAAGCTGTTTAGTTTTCGTTTATTTGTATTCCCATCTTTGGTTAGTCCTGTGGCATGCCACTATATGGTTTAAAGCAGGACAAATGACCCCCTCCTATGACAAGCCCATGTTAAAGTTGCCAGTTGTTTACATAGAGTAGGGTTTATCAGAGGACCGGTCTCTGGCACGAAAGCACCGATCCTGTGGCACACGCAGGACCGGTCCCATTCCCCATAGAGTAGTTATGTATATACCTCAAATAGGGAAAATTCGCAGATTTTTCTGAAAATCTTTGATTTTTAAGACATTTAATTTCGGGAACTAGAAGGAACAAAACTCATAAGCTTTGTAAGAGTATTTCTTTTTTTTTTAAAGGTAACGTTCATACCAATTGTCGTTAAATTTGGGAAAAGTGATGAAAACAAATTGATTGCTTTGACATGCATTAAATGTATTATATCAATTAAAAAAAAAAAAAATTATTAATTATAATGTTTTTTTTTTCTTTAAATAAATTTAATGAGTTTTTATATATATATGTACTTTTATTTGTTTAATTACAATTAGCCAACCCAATTTAATTAAATCTTTATAATTAATATCTTGTGCATATGCTTAGATATATAACTAGATTTTATCTAAAAATCGTCAAGATAACAACAGTTAAAAACAGCATTTTAAGCCGACAATTCAGCCGCCGCCGGTTTTTTAACCTAAACGCCGCCGCCGTAGTTAAAGCGATTGCGCCGCCGCCGCCGAAAATTTAGGGTCGACTTGTTTCTCTGATGGAGGCTTGTTGGCGAGACAAACAATTTAAATAAAATGAATTCTTTATAACAAAGATCCATTTTGCAATTTTTATTGTTATTGAATTGTAGAGAGAAATTAGTGTTTTTTGTCGAAATGAAAAGCATACGCGAATTAAAACAAGTGGAAGCATTAAAGTCCGATGTGCCGACTTTGGTATAAAAAAGATTAAATTCGGCTGTGCCGAATTTTTGGATACCCTCCATCTCATTGTTTGAATTAGCCAGTGAAAGTGCAAATAATATATATATATATCTATATTCTTTGTAAAAATAACAATAATGTATTTGGGGTTAAGAAAAAAATGCTGTATCAATTATCGTTAAAAGCGAATTGCACTGTATATAAATACAGATAAAGATTTACACAATTCAATACATATGGTTTGTATCTTTGCTATTAAAAAATATTCGATATTCAGGCGCTGAACTCGCTATGTTTAATTTCTATGATATTAAATATATATTTGAATTGAGATTTAAAATCCAATTAATATTCTTTTAAGAATCCAATTGCAATTGATGGAAACGTCCAATTGGGAAAATTGTCAATAGCGCCATCTATTAAGTTATAAAGGGATAGGTTTAAAGGGACAGTAATAAGAAAAAAATAGTTTTAAAAATAATAAATATATTGTGAATTAGTAATTTAATTTAATATCTACATAATAAGAAGAATAACTGGCTCCACCTTTTAAATTGTGAAGGGAAGTTTATAAAAAAAAAATAATAGAAAAAAAATATTCTGAGGAAAAAAACTTTTGTTTTGTAAATGAAACGATTTTAGTAGAAAAAAGGCTGAATTTCAGTTTATGGGGGACACCCCTAGAGAAAAAATCTGAATATGCCATCCCCTTCAGAATGTTCCCAGGAGTACGAAAATCATAATGAATAAGGGGGCTCACGCCCCCTATGGGCGTGGCAGTCGAAAAACGACCCGGCCCACCTACGTAGACAATATGGGTATCAAATGAAAGCTAATGTCTTCACGATTCCAAAAATAGCCATAGTTGCCAGATCGGGCGGTTTTTGCAGCCGATACGGCCATTTTTGTTAAATAGGGGCGGGGGTGAAAAACGACCCATGCCACCTACTTAGGCAATATTGGTATCAAATGAAAGGAAATGTCTTCACGATTCCAAAAATACCCGTAGTTGCCAGATCGTCCAGAATTTGAGGAAGATATGTTAATTTTTATAAAATGGGGGAAGGACTTTTTTTTTGTTTATTTCTTTTTAGCTCGGCCAGAGGCCGAGCACTCGAGATCCCCGCCGTCTAGAATTAAGACATACTGGAGTTAAAAACCCCTAAGAAAAACTTTACTAAGCGAAGCCAGTATAACAAATTTTCATTAACCAATCAGAAGCTTTCAAGAGTTTTCCTCGTTTCTTAATTTTGTATCGTTTTGCAGAGTTTTGCCGCATTGCGGGAAAACTGTACAATCCGCTAGACCCCGTGCCAGAGATTGTAGATGAGTCTGAAGACAGTGAAGATGAGGATGAAGACGACTAGATGCAGATGGCATCTTGGCCGTGAGAAGCGTGGAAACTCACAACTTTACGTGAGTTCTCATGCTTCTCCAAGGGGATTGATTTACTATGACCTCCACGCGGTAATCCCTGGGTAACGCTAACAATAGTAATCTTTTCGCACAAAATGCTCATTTTTGTTTGATTTTAACAAAATATAAGCAAAAAAAAAGGAAAAAAAAAATTTCCCCCACCCCAAATTTTGCCAAAATGGCCATATCGGCTACAAAAATCGCCCGATCTGGCAACTACGGCTATTTTTGGAATCGTGAAGACATTAGCTTTCATTTGATACCCATATTGTCTACGTAGGTGGGACGGGTCGTTTTTCGACTGCCACGCCCATAAGGGGCGTGAGCCCCCTTATTCATTATGATTTTCGCACTCCTGGGGTCATTTAAGGGGGCGTGGCATTTTTTTTTTTTCCCAGGGGTGTCCCCCATAAACTGAAATTTTGCCGAAAAAAATCTAACACTCGATTAACGAGGGTTATGTGGACAAAAATAAACTCAGCTTATTGCAATAATTAAATGCAGTTTGCTTATAACACTTGAAGTTTGCTTATAACACTTGAGGAAAAGCACAAATCGATGTCTCAAAGTAATCAATATTTGTAGAAAATAATATTATCCGAACATGAAATATTTACATATAATGTAGCACTGAAATAATTATTTTTCTATAAAACAAAACCCGTGATATTAGTAGAAAAAAGCCACAAAATAGGCTTTTAGCAATGTAACGAAAATGAATTGTATTAAATACAAAAACACTTTAATTTTAGCGAAAAACATACCGATTTGATCTTAACATACTAGGAATATTATATTTTAATAAATGTTTTTCATCTTATTTTTCACTGAAACACAAATTAATGTTCAAAGTTATTCTGCAGGTTTGTTCTCAATGAAGGAAGTTTTTTTTGGGATAATAATTGGTTTTAAAATCAGTAGTGACAATTTACAGAATTGATAAAAACTGTAGAAAGAGTTGAGAAATCGTTTGCATGCACTGACAGGAATTTAATATTACATTTTAAGCAAAGTTATGCTTTTTTCACATGGACTTTTAAAAAAACATTTAGGGGTCCAAGAAGGTGATTACGTAGAAACTTTTGAACTGTTTTGTAAATACTACATTAACATAGTTTAAGTGGCAATCGTTTCAGTTACATACATATATTCAGTCCAATTGGACAGAATTAAAGGGAAATGCAAATTGAAGTATTTATGAAATCTGTGGATGTAAGAAGTTCGTTATATCAGACATCATTTGTATGGAGGCTGGTAGACGAGACAAACAATTTAAATAAAATGAATTCTTTATAACAAAGATCCATTTTGCAAATTTTATTTTTATTGAATTTCAGAGGGCAATTAGTGTTTTAGTGAATTAGTTTTAGCGAATTTAGGGTTTAAAAAAAAGATTTAAAAAAATGAGCTTGCTGAGACATACATAATGAAATAATTATTAAATACCCGTTTACATTACAACACACGTGTTTATACTATAGAGCAATTCCATATGAAAGCTATCACCTTTTGGACGACCCCTCTCCGATTTTAAAATAAATAGTCTCAATCGATTGCCCAGCAAAAAATAATGTACCTACATATTTTTTTTTTTATAGTGACTGGTTTAGTGGTGGTCTGCACCACTGTCATGTGACTAAATTGAAGAATTCTTCATAAGGGACCTCATTGAAAGTTGTTTTAAAAAAAAACTACTAAAGCGATCGCAACGAGTGATAGGCTTTAATTGAATCAGGCTTTAATTGAAAAATAAAATTTTCTTAAATTTTTCTCAGAAATTTACCTTTTTCCCATTAAATTAAATTTTCCCATGAAAATTAAATTTTCCGATTTTCCACAGAAGCTCCTAAATTTTCCGGCTAATTTTATTTTTTTTGGATTCCTCATAATTTTTGCTTTAAGAATCAGCAATAAAAAAATGGGCCCCGACTCCTTGTTTGGACAGGAGAAGAGCATTTAAGAGACCACCTTGTTCTCATTGTTTTTATATTTTTTATAATTGACACTAATAGAAAACATATGATTTTCTATTGTTGATTTACTTGAATAAACGTCACTACATTGCTAGGTCTGTCAAAAAAAACAGAGTAGTATTTGGAAGATGACAAAGCCAATTGTGACAATTTTTTGTTGTTGTTTTGGTTTTTCTTTGATATTTTAAATTTTGAATCTCGCTCCTAGACGAGGACAAGAAATTCTCATTGAGTTTGTGATTTAACATAACAAATATCTCTAGAAATTCTAATAACAAAGTCCCCTGAAGATTTCCTTAGGCAGGAATGAAATCCGGATAGGGACACGCCTACATCAGATTGCTTTTCACAATTTGTTAAATAAGTTTTGGGACTTTAGCACATTTAATTACTATAAATGCAATTAATGTTTATCCCGATAAAAATAAATTTAAATAACAAATATGCAGGTGCTTGTGCAAATTTAAATGTAACTGACACTAATAGAAAACATATGATTTTCTATTGTTGATTTACTTGAATAAACGTCACTACATTGCTAGGTCTGTCAAAAAAAACAGAGTAGTATTTGGAAGATGACAAAGCCAATTGTGACAATTTTTTGTTGTTGTTTTGGTTTTTCTTTGATATTTTAAATTTTGAATCTCGCTCCTAGACGAGGACAAGAAATTCTCATTGAGTTTGTGATTTAACATAACAAATATCTCTAGAAATTCTAATAACAAAGTCCCCTGAAGATTTCCTTAGGCAGGAATGAAATCCGGATAGGGACACGCCTACATCAGATTGCTTTTCACAATTTGTTAAATAAGTTTTGGGACTTTAGCACATTTAATTACTATAAATGCAATTAATGTTTATCCCGATAAAAATAAATTTAAATAACAAATATGCAGGTGCTTGTGCAAATTTAAATGTAACTGACACTAATAGAAAACATATGATTTTCTATTGTTGATTTACTTGAATAAACGTCACTACATTGCTAGGTCTGTCAAAAAAAACAGAGTAGTATTTGGAAGATGACAAAGCCAATTGTGACAATTTTTTGTTGTTGTTTTGGTTTTTCTTTGATATTTTAAATTTTGAATCTCGCTCCTAGACGAGGACAAGAAATTCTCATTGAGTTTGTGATTTAACATAACAAATATCTCTAGAAATTCTAATAACAAAGTCCCCTGAAGATTTCCTTAGGCAGGAATGAAATCCGGATAGGGACACGCCTACATCAGATTGCTTTTCACAATTTGTTAAATAAGTTTTGGGACTTTAGCACATTTAATTACTATAAATGCAATTAATGTTTATCCCGATAAAAATAAATTTAAATAACAAATATGCAGGTGCTTGTGCAAATTTAAATGTAACTGACACTAATAGAAAACATATGATTTTCTATTGTTGATTTACTTGAATAAACGTCACTACATTGCTAGGTCTGTCAAAAAAAACAGAGTAGTATTTGGAAGATGACAAAGCCAATTGTGACAATTTTTTGTTGTTGTTTTGGTTTTTCTTTGATATTTTAAATTTTGAATCTCGCTCCTAGACGAGGACAAGAAATTCTCATTGAGTTTGTGATTTAACATAACAAATATCTCTAGAAATTCTAATAACAAAGTCCCCTGAAGATTTCCTTAGGCAGGAATGAAATCCGGATAGGGACACGCCTACATCAGATTGCTTTTCACAATTTGTTAAATAAGTTTTGGGACTTTAGCACATTTAATTACTATAAATGCAATTAATGTTTATCCCGATAAAAATAAATTTAAATAACAAATATGCAGGTGCTTGTGCAAATTTAAATGTAACTGACACTAATAGAAAACATATGATTTTCTATTGTTGATTTACTTGAATAAACGTCACTACATTGCTAGGTCTGTCAAAAAAAACAGAGTAGTATTTGGAAGATGACAAAGCCAATTGTGACAATTTTTTGTTGTTGTTTTGGTTTTTCTTTGATATTTTAAATTTTGAATCTCGCTCCTAGACGAGGACAAGAAATTCTCATTGAGTTTGTGATTTAACATAACAAATATCTCTAGAAATTCTAATAACAAAGTCCCCTGAAGATTTCCTTAGGCAGGAATGAAATCCGGATAGGGACACGCCTACATCAGATTGCTTTTCACAATTTGTTAAATAAGTTTTGGGACTTTAGCACATTTAATTACTATAAATGCAATTAATGTTTATCCCGATAAAAATAAATTTAAATAACAAATATGCAGGTGCTTGTGCAAATTTAAATGTAACTGACACTAATAGAAAACATATGATTTTCTATTGTTGATTTACTTGAATAAACGTCACTACATTGCTAGGTCTGTCAAAAAAAACAGAGTAGTATTTGGAAGATGACAAAGCCAATTGTGACAATTTTTTGTTGTTGTTTTGGTTTTTCTTTGATATTTTAAATTTTGAATCTCGCTCCTAGACGAGGACAAGAAATTCTCATTGAGTTTGTGATTTAACATAACAAATATCTCTAGAAATTCTAATAACAAAGTCCCCTGAAGATTTCCTTAGGCAGGAATGAAATCCGGATAGGGACACGCCTACATCAGATTGCTTTTCACAATTTGTTAAATAAGTTTTGGGACTTTAGCACATTTAATTACTATAAATGCAATTAATGTTTATCCCGATAAAAATAAATTTAAATAACAAATATGCAGGTGCTTGTGCAAATTTAAATGTAACTGACACTAATAGAAAACATATGATTTTCTATTGTTGATTTACTTGAATAAACGTCACTACATTGCTAGGTCTGTCAAAAAAAACAGAGTAGTATTTGGAAGATGACAAAGCCAATTGTGACAATTTTTTGTTGTTGTTTTGGTTTTTCTTTGATATTTTAAATTTTGAATCTCGCTCCTAGACGAGGACAAGAAATTCTCATTGAGTTTGTGATTTAACATAACAAATATCTCTAGAAATTCTAATAACAAAGTCCCCTGAAGATTTCCTTAGGCAGGAATGAAATCCGGATAGGGACACGCCTACATCAGATTGCTTTTCACAATTTGTTAAATAAGTTTTGGGACTTTAGCACATTTAATTACTATAAATGCAATTAATGTTTATCCCGATAAAAATAAATTTAAATAACAAATATGCAGGTGCTTGTGCAAATTTAAATGTAACTGACACTAATAGAAAACATATGATTTTCTATTGTTGATTTACTTGAATAAACTTCACTACATTGCTAGGTCTGTCAAAAAAAACAGAGTAGTATTTGGAAGATGACAAAGCCAATTGTGACAATTTTTTGTTGTTGTTTTGGTTTTTCTTTGATATTTTAAATTTTGAATCTCGCTCCTAGACGAGGACAAGAAATTCTCATTGAGTTTGTGATTTAACATAACAAATATCTCTAGAAATTCTAATAACAAAGTCCCCTGAAGATTTCCTTAGGCAGGAATGAAATCCGGATAGGGACACGCCTACATCAGATTGCTTTTCACAATTTGTTAAATAAGTTTTGGGACTTTAGCACATTTAATTACTATAAATGAATTATTTTTAATTATTTAACAAGAAAAATTAGGAAAATTTTATTTTTCAATTAAAGCCTGATTCAATACCTTTCCAACGAGCAATATTTTGTGGGTTTTTTTGTTTTTGTGCGTGTTGATTATGACCACGGATGGTAACCGATTCTATATGGTTATTGGTCTGGTTAACGCTATTTTCTTTTATTTCGGTAACGTTATTTTAGGGGTAACTATATTTCAGTTATTTCGGTTGCGGGCTTTTAGCGTTAACGGTATTTTATTTATTTCGCTAACGGTATTTTAGATATAAAATAACGTGACATTTTAGTTATTTCGGTAACTTTATTTTAGGGAAACGATTTTTCAGTTATTTTGGTAAACGCATTTTAAGGGTAACGTTATTTAAGTTATTCAGGTAATGTTAATGCACACCACAATTTTTAGCCCCATTATGCCCGAGTTTTAATGACTTTCTAGTTTATGATCATACTTTGGGAAAATATATATATTTTAAGAAGTTTTTTTTTCAGATATTGGTAGATTATTTCGGTTACGGGTGCGCCCCGGTAGGCTAGTTGGTAGCGTGCTGGCTTATCAGTGCGGGGGGCGTGGGTTCGATTCCCACCAGAGGCAATGGTCTGTTTTCGCTACAACGCGCCGAAGGCCATAGTAGCTAGTGCTCGGTTAGGGTAATAGTATATAATTTGTAATTATATGATTATTAATTAATAAAATAAAAAAAAATAAAAAATATTTCGGTTACGGTATTTTTATGGTATTGATAATTTAATTATATCGGTAACGGTATTTTACGGATAATGGTATTTCAATTATTTCGGTAACGGTATTTTAAGATATTGATTTTTTTAATTATATCGGTAACGGTATTTTACGGATAACGGTATTTCAATTATTTCGGTAACGGTATTTTTGGGATAACGATAGTCAGTTGGAAGGGGTTTGAATCGGAGACAGTATTTAAGCGATATTGACTGCCATCCCTGATTGCGTATATTCTTGTGTATAAGCATTGAATGTACGTATGTATGATGAAATAAATAGAATATTTTAAAATTTGGTTCAAAATTTTAAGAGGTATTCCCACATTTTCACTCATAACTTTTGAACGCGTTAACCGATTTTGATAATTTTCACTAGGAAACTGCTCATGATATCAGCAAACAATTTGACTGAAAATTAGCGACACCTCTTCTGTATTGGCGGAGAATTTTGTATTAACATAGACAGACGGACAGACGGACATGGCTATATCGACTTCTCTATTCATGCTGATCAAGAATATATATAGTTTATGGGGTCCCAGAATTTTTTTAAAAGAATTACAAACATTTGACAAAGTGATATATACCCTCCTGCACTATGGGATGGAGAGTGTAAAAAGTTGTATTATCCTTTTTGTTGAACGAAGTTTTATAAGGAAACGGTTATTTTCGGTAAGGTCAAACTTTATTAAAGAGAACAATTAACGAATATCTTAATCAGAATTTTAGATAAATTTAAATGAAAAAAATGCGCTTGCTGAGACATACATAATGAATTATTAAATACCCGTTTACATTACAACACATGTGTTTATACTATACATCACATAAGTCAAAAGGAAAGTGTGATAAAATTAAGTTTGTCAAAAAATTAAAAAAGAAAATATTTCGTGTGTTTTTATTACTTTTCGAGGCACAAAAAATTAAAGAAACTAGTACTTTTTCAAATTATATAAATCGGAGAAATTTACAAAAAAGTTAACGAACGGAAAATTTGTAAGAATAGTAAAATAGATAAAACAGCCGGTTTTAAATATTAAAAAAAAAAATCAATTGGTCATTATGGAAAAGATAAAAGTTAATTGAAATTGTCGACCAGAAACAATTTAAAATGTTTTTTAACACCTTCCAAAGTTAATTTTTTTTTTTTTTTATTTATTAATAATCATATAACTACAAATTATATACTATTACCCTAACCGAGCACTAGCTACTATGGCCTTCGGCGCGTTGTAGCGAAAACATAACAGTGCCTCTGGTGGGAATCGAACCCACGATCCCTACACTGATAAGCCAGCACGCTACCAACTAGCCTACCGGGGCGCACTAAGTCTTTCATATTTTTCACTTTAAATCCATAAACAATTATAATTTAATTTAACATTTGTTTTGTTCACTAAGAATACAAGCATATTTTTTCAGAAATATGTTTTTTTCATCTTACAAGTTTTTACTGGATACATTTTTTCCAGTAAAAGTTCTTTGGCATCAAACTGTCACTTTACTCTCTCTTTATATCAGTTTTTACTGAGTATTTGTGTAAACGAACACCTTCCAGTAAACACTTGTACAAATTTTTGGGTTATCGAACAAACTTAATGTTATATTTTTTATTTAAAATTTTAGCACTTTACTTATATTGTTAGGCCTGTTTTTTAAGCACCGGATATATTTTTGGATTTATTTTGTTTCATTTAAAGTTGTATTTAAAGAATGGCCCAGTTATAATCTGGACGCACAAAAGTAGTTATAACTTTGTAAATAACAGACACATTTTTATAAATTATACACCAAATTAATGGAAATTTATTCAGCTTTAAGGAAAATCATACAAATAAATAAATTTTCTTTGTAACGAATAAAAGAACGGACATGTTTGTTGATGCTCCCCATTCATTTTTGCACATCCTTCGGCTTTACTTTTTTAGCACTCTGGTTCCATTTTTGTAACATTATAACTTCATTTTTTGCTTCTTTATTACTCTTCTTCAATTTATTTTTTACATTTGCCCAATATCTTTCGATTGGTCGAAATCTTAAATAGGAATCTTAAGTATTTTAGAAATTTTCGAACCACTGAATGTTGGATTTTCTAAGAAAGTGTGCAAAATTTCTTCACGTCTTTTTTGTTCCATATCGTCTGTACGAAATACTATTCCAATGACAGACTTGAAAATTATGACAAATATATGTCTTGTCAACAACATATGTAAATGGTTTAAAATTTCATACACTGGGGGCGCTGTAACAACGTTATGAATGCGTCCAGATTATAACTGGGCCATTCTTTATTTCATCTTTCAACATTTTATAAATATGAATATTCGGGCTAGAGATCTGTTTGTTTTCGCAACAAAGTCCATGCCTTGTTTTTTAATATAAACCTTGTTTTTTATTTTTATTTAAATCTAACACCAATTAAATTTTATAAAAATTTACAAAAATGTTCTAAAAATACAAACACAGAAACTAAATTAAGCTTAACCCACAATCTATACTAATATTATAAAGAGGTAATGTTTGTATGTTTGTTTGTTTGTAGAAAGTAATCTCCGTAACTAATCATACGATTTCTAAATTTTTTTACCAATATTTAATTTGGTCCTCCAGGATGGACATAGGCTATATATCGTTCCGGAATTTTTTTTTTTTTAAGTTATGAGCGGAAACATAAAAATAATCTATATATATAAAATACAATGTTTGTATGTTTGTCCTCTATAGACTTTAAAACTATCCAACCGATTTGGCCCAAACCGGTTTCATTTGAAAGGTTATAGTCCAAATTAGGTTTTCGGCTATATATATTTCAAGTGGGCGTGGCCCCTCCCACATAAATTGAATAACATAATATATCTTGACTATTATGATAGCAAGAGTTTTGAAACATTGCAGTATCCCATATGTTACTGATTTGAATAATCAGGAAAAAAATGGGCGGGATCGGACCAGTGGGAGTGGCAGCTCCCATACAAAGTAAATATTTAATATCATATATCTACAGTACTATAATAGCCATAGTCTTAGAAATTTGTGCACGTTGATTATTTGTTAATGTGAATAGTCATGGGAAAAATGGGCGTGATCGGACCAGTGGGCGTGTCAGCTCCCATACAAAGTAAATATTTAATATCATATATCTACAGTTCTATAATAGCCAGAGTCTTAGAAATTTGTGCACGTTGATTATATTATGAATAGTCATGGGAAAATTGGGCGGGATCATACCAGTGGGCGTGGCAGCTCCCATACAAAGTGATTATTTAGCTCATATACAAAATTAATATTAATATTAAATATCTAGGGTTCTATATTAGCTATATAGCCTTCAAATTTTGTACGAGTCCATCAATTACAAATATTAGTAGTCGAACTGAAAATGGGCGGAATGGGATAAATGGGCGTGGTATCAAAAGCAAAAAACAAATAAGCATTAAAATAAATTATCACATTCAAGACTTTTTGCAAGGTTATTTAATAATGTTGTTCAAAAATTGTTTTAGCGTTCCTCATAGTCCTAGAATAAATAAAAAAAGGTAAAGAAGTAAACATGAATCCGCGTTGGGCTTCCCATGAAATTACAAATTTTAAAATGATTTACTAATGTGAATTTATTTTTTTAATTATTTATTTGCGTAAAAGAAATTTCTTGATTTAAAGAATTAATTACAATTAAAAATTGAAGGCAAAACAACGTTTGCCTGGTCAGCTAGTGAATTTATAAAAAAATAAATCCGGTTTGGATTAAGTTTTATTTAATTCTAGTATTTGCATTTTTGCAAAATTGTATTTCACATCATATTAGCAAATAAATGTTAGCTTTCGATAAAAAAAAAACAATGTTTTTTTTTAATTTTTACCGAAATAATATAAATTTAATAATAGATCCGGCGATTTTATGTGAATGATAAATAAATAGGTCTTGCTGGGATAAATTTTGAAAAATTCCACTTTGACCCATTTAGAGTGCCCCAATCGAATCCAACCCAATCGAATATAATTTATACATTCGTCTTCTATAGCGTCTTCCGAAGAAGAAATAGAGACCCTAATCTTGGAAAGACTCCTCCTACTTTCTGAAATATCTCTATCCCGAGATTTGTACTTTTTGCTATAAAAACACGGCTAAAAATGCCATCTTTCAATTTAAATTTTAACCCCTTAACGGTCACTTAGAATGATGATTTATGCATTAATCTGCTAGCGCGTCTCCCGGAGAACAAGTAGCTCCCATAATCTTGGAGAGATTCCTCCTACTTTCTGAAATATCAAAGTGGGCTTTTTCAAAAGTCGGGACATCAGAATTCGTTTTAGAGGTATGGTTGCTTCGGAAAAGTTTCTTATTTTGATCCCTAGAATACGATTTTCCTTGAACGTTGAGCGATTTTTAAATCGCTCCCGCCCTAATACATACATACCATTTATAAAAACCTACATACATACAGGGTGGCTAATGAATACTATTAAGAAAATCAAATAACTTTTTTTTTCAATACATATACATATTTTTTTTTTTTAGTTTTACATTTGAAAAGCAATACACTCAAAAAAAAATAAGTTAGAACAAAAGTTAGTAAAACATTTTGTAAATCAGGTATACTATTTTTCAGCAAATTTTTTGCTAAACTTATGTTTTAAACTAAAATTTTAGTTATTCTTTTCAACACTTAACTGTTTTGAACTAATATTTTACTACTGTTTTACTAATTTATTTTGCTAAAAAAATTGTGCTGATTAGCACATCAATAGTGTGAATGACAACCAGACTGAAAGATATACGCAGAATGAATTAGATGTCGCGGCATGTCACGATGTAGTAGTGACGAGGAAAATTGTCAAAAAGTACAACTCTAGTAAGACATATAAAAAAAAAAACCATGGAAGATTTTTGTATCTGTTTTTCATACATAAAACAAAACAACTTAAATTTTAAGTCGTCACCGGCAAAAATTTTTAAATTTAATAAAGATTAATGTGTATTTGTAAATTAAATGTTTATAGAGGTTAATAATCTAGTGTGTTCAAATTGCAAACAAATATACACCAGGTAGACAGACTAAAGCGAAAGACATACATCTTAGGTTGAATTTTAAGTTTCCTTTTTCTTATTGCAAAAAAAAGTATATGTTACATTTTGTTATTTTTTTGTTTCGTTTCTATAATTCTCTGCGGCATTTGCGTTCTTTTAAAAGATAGCATCATTGAGACAACCATTGATGTAAGTAGTTGAAAGATAATTTTCCTTACACTCAAAAAAATAAGTTAGTACAAAAGTTAGTAAAACGTCTTGTAAATCAGGTATACTATTTTTTAGCAAATTTTTTTGCTAAAATCGTGTTTTCAGCTAAAATTTTTGTTATACTTATTCAGCACTTAACTGTTTTATACTAATGCTTTACTAATATACTAATGTTTTACTAATTAATTTTGCTAAAAAAATTGTGCTGATAAGCACATTAATAGTGTGGACGACAATCAGATTGAAAGATATACGCTGAATGAAGTAGATGTCGCGGCATGTCAAGATGTAGTAGAGAAGAGGAAAATGATACTAAAAAGTACAACTCTAATAAGACATATAAAAAAATCAACCATTGAAGACTTTTGTATCTGTTTTTCATACATAAAACAAAATTGAGGATTAAAACAACTTAAATTTTGTGTTGTCACCGGCTTGTGAAAATAATTGTCTTTTAATTAAATAAAAGACAAAATAAAATATTTATTTATTTAAACTAAATGTTTATAGATTAATTATCTAGTGTGGTCAAATTGCAAACAAACATATACAGACATGTAGACAGAGTAAAGCGAAAGACAAAGACACACATCTTAGGTAGATTTGTATGGTTCCTTTTTCTTATTGCAAAAAAAAGGGTTGTTTTTTTCGTTTCGTTTGTTTTCGTTTATTTTTTCGTTTCGTTTCTATAATTATCTTCGGCAGTTGCGTTCTTTAAAAGAAAGCATCATTTAGACAAGGATTGATGTAAGTAGTTGAAAGAAATTTTTGTTATGTTATATATATTTATTTCTATATATTTTCAGATATTAAATTACTTCATGACATCAATGTGGGAAAATGAAAATTTTTATATTTCGTATTTATTGTAAATTATTTTTAAAAGAATCACAAAAATATGTTTTATGATTTTCAGCAAATATATTAACTAAATTACAATTTTTTTACAATTTTTTTGCGTTTTTTTCAGTCTACTAAAATTCAGCAAAAAATTTATTAATTTTTAGCAAGACTTTTTTATTTCTAATCTACTAAGTGTTAGCAAAACTTTTGCTGAATCTACTAATTTTGTTGCTAAAAATCAGCTAGCTGATTTTCAGCAAAAGATTTTGCTGACATTAGCAATTTTTTTGCTAGCACCCTCCTGACTAAAATTTTGCTGACTCAGCAAAATTTTTTGCTGACTTTACAAACTTTTTTTTTTGAGTGTATGTTATATATAATTATTTCTATTGTTTTTACATATTACATTAATTCGCGTCCTCAATTTGGGAGAATGAACATTTTTATATTTTGCAACGTATTGTAAATTATTTAAAAAGAATCACAAAAATAGTAAATTATCATATAAAAATTATAATTTTTCTGTTAATTTAGAGAAAAATTTGTCATGATCTAAAACCGAACAAATAAAATCTCACACAAAATATATTTTTTAAGATTTTCAGCAAAGAAATTAACTAAAGTACACTCAAAAAATAAGTTAGTACAAAAGTTAGTAAAACGTCTTGTAAATCAGGTATACTATTTTTTAGCAAATTTTTTTGCTAAAATCGTGATTTCAGCTAAAATTTTTGTTATACTTATTCAGCACTTAACTGTTTTATACTAATGCTTTACTAATATACTAATGTTTTACTAATTAATTTTGCTAAAAAAAAATTGTGCTGATAAGCACATTAATAGTGTGGACGACAACCAGATTGAAAGATATACGCAGAATGAAGCAGATGTCGCTGCAGGTCAAGATGTAGTAGAGAAGAGGAAAATGATACTAAAAAGTACAACTCTAATAACACATATAAAAAAATCAACCATGGAAGACTTTTGTATCTCTTTTTCATACATAAAACAAAATTTAGGATTAAAACAACTTAAATTTTGCGTTGTCACCGGCTTGCGAAAATAATTGTCTATTAATAAAATAAAAGACAAAAGAAAATATTTAAATTTACTATGTATTTCTATAATAAATGTTAATAGATTAATAATCTAGTGTGGTCAAATTGCAACATAACATATACAGACATGTAGACAGAGTAAAGCGAAAGACAAAGACACACATCTTAGGTAGATTTGTATGGTTCCTTTTTCGTATTGCAAAAAAAGGGTTTTTTTCGTTTCGTTTGATTTTGTTTATTTTTTCGTTTCGTTTCTATAATTATCTTCGGCAGTTGCGTCCTTTAAAAGAAAGCATCATTTAGACAACCACTGATGTAAGTAGTTGAAAGAAAATTTTTGTTATGTTATATATATTTATTTTTATATACTTTCAGATATTAAATTAATTCATGTCGTCAATGTGGGAAAATGAAAATTTTTATGAGATAGGCGTGGTAGAGAAGATTAAGCATACTTTTCTAAAAATCATAACTACATTGTCAATTTTTTATTGAATTAGACTGCGCAGTTTCTGGTAACACAACCTTCATCAGTAATCCTTTTTGACAATACTGTAATTATTTGTTATGGTTTTTATTTTTTTATTTTTATATTTCGTAATTATTGTAAATTGTTTTTAAAAGAATCACAAAAATATGTTTTATGATTTTCAGCAAATATATTAACTAAATTACAATTTATTTGCGTTTTTTCAGTCTACTAAAATTCAGCAAAAAATTTATTAATTTTTACCAAGGCTTTTTATTTATTATCTACTAAGTGTTAGCAACACTTTTGCTGAATCTACTAATTTTGTTGCTAAAAATCTGCTCGCTGATTTTCAGCAAAAGATTTTGCTGACATTAGCAATTTTTTTGCTAGCACCCTCCTGACTAAAATTTAGCTGACTCAGCAAAATTTTTTGCTGAATTTACAAACTTTTTTTTTTGAGTGTATAATATTTTTACTAATATTTTGAGTTTTCTTCAGTCTACTAATATTCAGCAAATATTTTATTAATTTTTAGCAGGGGTTTTTTTATTTTGTAATCCACTAAGTTTTATCAAAACTTTTGCTGAATCTACTAATTTTGTTGCTAAAAATCAGCTCGCTGATTTTCAGCAAAAGATTTTGCTGAGATTATCAATTTTTTTGCAAGCACCCTCCTGACTAAAATTTTGCTGACTCAACAAAATTTTTTGCTGACTTTACTAACTTTTTTATTTGAGTGTACATTTTTATTAAGTATTTTTAATGGCTTTTAAAAACAATGTAATTAAAATGACTTCCACGCCCGATGACGTCAAATGCAAGCGAAATTCCGTGTAAATTACAGAGAACATTCCAAGCTAAGGGGCAAGTCTACTGTGTTCAATTTGCTTGTTATTTTAGGTGTAACGATAATTTAGTTATTTCGGTAACGGGATTTTAGCGTTAACGTTATTCTATTTATTTCGCTAGCGGTATTTTAGCGGTAACGTTATTTTAGATATTTCGGTAACGTTATTTTAGGGAAAAAGATTTTTCAGTTATTTTGGTAACGGCATTTTAAGGGTAACGTTATTTTAGTTATTCAGGTAATGTTAATGCACACCGATATTTTTCGCCTCATTATGCCCGAGTTTTAATGACTGGCTCGTTTATGATCATACTTTGGGAAAATATATCTATTTACAGAAGTTTTTTTGTTCAGATCTTGTTAGATTATTTCGGTAACGGTATTTTTATGGTATTGATATTTTAATTATATCGGTAACGGTATTTTACGGATAACGGTATTTCAATTATTTCGGTAACGGTATTTTAAGATATTGATAGTCAGTTAAAAGGGGTTTGAATCGGTGACAGTATTTTAGCGATGTTGACAGCCATCCCTGATTGCGTACATATATTCTTGTGTATATGTGTATAAGCATTGAATGTACGTACGTATGTATGATGAAATAAATAGAATAATTTAAAATTTGCTTCAAATTTTTTAGAGGTCTTCCCACATTTTCACTCATAACTTTTAAACGCGTTAACCGATTTTGATCATTTTCACTAGAAAACTGCTCATGATATCAACAAACAATTTGACTAAAAATTAGCCACACCTCTTCTGTATTGGAGGAGTATTTTGTATTTCCACAGACAGACGGACATACGGACATGTCTATATCGACTTCTCTATTCATGCTGATCAAGAATAGATATATTTTATGGGGTCCCAGAATTTTTTTTTAAAGAATTACAAACATTTGACAAAGTGAATATACCCTCCGCACTATGGGATGGAGGGTGTAAAAATTTTAAAATTGCAAATATATTTAAATTTATTTTCATCGGGATAAACATTAATTGCATTTATAGTAATTAAATGTGCTAAAGTCCCAAAACTTATTTAACAAATTGTGAAAAACAATCTAATGTAGGCGTGTCCCTATCCGGATTTCATTCCTGCCCAAGGAAATCTTATATATATATATATCTTTGTTAGATTTGAAAATTTGAGTAATTGTAAACATATATACACTCACAATATATCTTCATTTACCGATTCAAGTTTATTTAAATTTAATGTTTTACGTAAAGTTTGTTTTCAAATAAAGAATCAATAATTTTTTTCAGCTTTTTCTATCGGTAGTTTAAAAACCAAACTATAGAAATATACGTTCTTTCGGTAGTAGTTAAATAATGGCAGTTAAATTTTGAATTTTATTTATTCTCTTTCAAAAAAAAAAAGTCCAATAATTCCCATAAATTTTTTTACAAATACAAAATTATTTCAATTGAATTTACAAGAAATTCAAACATACCAACGCAACGAAATTCAAACATACAATCAAATACATACAAACATTGGCGTATGAATGTGTTCTGTTTTGTAATTACAAAAAAAAAAAACTTTTATATTTCAAAAACAAAGAAAAAAATATTTTTTTTTACGGTTTGTCCGTTAAATATTAAAGGTTGTTTTAAAAGACTTTCTGTGTTTAAAATAGACTTTCTATGTTTAAAAATATATATCAAAATGGGTTGAGTATACAGAAAACTCAGTAGTCCTTTTTTTAATATTGTTTTCAGTTAATTTAATAGGTATTTTAGGTTGTTTTTAACGTAATAATATTGTGAGTGTATAATTACTTGAAAACATTTTCAAAAGTGTTTTTTTTTCTGCGTTTAGGATATATTTTTTAATCCCGCACCTAACTGGTAACTTAGTTGCAATTTCTACTCGAAGAGACGGAAGTTGGCTACAGCATCTGCAGAGCAGCAAAGATATTGGCAGCGACGATGAATATACGAGTATCAATCAAGAAGACCTCAATTTTTTCAAAATTGCTCAGTTGCTGATCAAACATTGCACAACAGAAGTAGACGTACTACAGGCCTTTCCCATATTCGTGTTTGATTCTTCATGGGTAATAAAATCTTTAAAATTAGAAAAGATCCTATTTAATTCAGTATCTTTATCCTTGCAAATTTCGTTTGATTTTGAGCTACGCTATTTCTAATTTAAAGTAAAAGAACTATTCCACAATTGGAAGAAACAGTAAATGAGGCTGGCGGACAAAACTTGGAAGGTTCATCTGTCTGGTATATTGACGTCTCAGTGTTTTTTAATCTTTTAAATTTGCTTCCATCGACTGCTGCTGGACGAGATACAAAAAGAGCTAAGATTCAGAATCAGTGGACAGCTTAATAGCATTTGAAGAGGTTATTTAGTGAAGAATAGCTACTATTATCTAATTTGTTGTATTTTTATTGTAGCTACACAAAAATAATTTCTGAATAAATGTGGATTTACAGAACTGGAATACTCTCCGCTACAGGTTGGATTTAGGAATAAAATAAGTAGAATTATACAAAAAATATTTCAGTGCAAAAAAAAAACAAAATCTACTCTGTAGCATAGATTAGTCCAGTATTGTGAATCTACCTTAAAAGGAAAAAAATAACAAATTACAGAACTAACAATTACATTTTTTTTTATTATTGATGACATTTCACAAAACGGGTTTTAATTTTAGCCCTGCCTATATTAAAAGCCACACTCGGTAAGCATACAAACTCATTCGGTTGGGTATTTAAAATAACACATATTTAGGGATAAATATATTCCGGATTAATATTAATAACACTTGTTTTGGTGTAGAACTTATACAAAAGGGCATTACATTAATTCCTAGTTACTTAATTAATATTTATAAAGGGTCCGCCATCTAACGATTTTTTTTTCAACTAGTGCTTATTTCGTGAATGGTAACACTTAGCTCATGTCTGATTTGAGAGATAATTAGTTTTATCCTTCCGCTGAACGAATATGGTTGTGTATACGCTTTAACAACGCTGGGAAATATTGCGACATTACTTTGAAAATCATGGTAATGTTGCAGAATGTGTGCGAAATGAGCAAGGAGTGGCCGTTACAGTCAATGGCGATCGCTATCGTGCCATGTTGAACGAATTTTTGTTCACAAAAATTGAAGAGGAGGATATTGGCAACATTTGGTTTCAACAGAACGGCGCTACGTGCCACACAGCCGAAGCTACACTCGATGTTTTGCGCCCTGTTTTTGCATTATCAGGCCACCTCGGAGCTGCGATTTGACACCGTCGTACTATTATTTGTGGGGTGCCGTCAAAGATAAGTGTTACGCCAACAAGCCAGAGACAATTGACGCTTTAAAGGACAATATTCGTGAAGCCATTTGTGAAATACAGCTGCACACAATCGATAATGTGCTTAAAAATTGGACCGATCGTGTAGGCTACTGCATGGTCAGCCGAGGCAGCCATTTGAATGAAATTATTTTCCATTATTAACCGGAATTATTGTACTTTCAAATAAAAAAAGAAATTTGAGAAAATATTTAGTCATTTTTTTATAGCATTTTCAAAAAAAAAAAGTTATTTGGCTTACCCTTTATTATGCTCTGTAAAATAAAGGAAAATACAACTCTCTCTTACTGTCTCTCATTCACTCTCTTTGTAAGTATACAATAATAGAATAAATTTAATTCTTTTTTGAATTTGTTATATACACACACAGGCTCGGCAAAACCAAAACTTTTTACTGTGCATGTATACTAACATTTACACACAACATATTCTAGTTAACCGTGTTTCTATTACATTTTACATTGCATGGTACCCGTATGTTTGGTTCTAGAATTTTTTATGTACCCAGCAAAATAAAGTGGAAGTAGTGCTTGAAGAACCTCTTTAACTTGACTTCCAAAGCATTAGCATACGCACATTTTTTACTTTAATAGAAGTTATTGTTAACAACTGCCAAAAATGTTAAATTAAAGTTATTTTAAACAGCATTTGCATCACCATATAAATTAATTGCTATCTAAATTAATAAATCATAAGAAGTTCTTTTTCAGAAGTTCATATATTCTTTTTTTTATATGGAGGTTGAGGTGGTAAGTGGTTAGATTTGCAATCAGAAGGTTGCGAGATCGATTCCGGGCCGGGAATCTTGCGATCAAGTAGAAATTAAAACTGAAGTATAGGCCTCTTGGATCTTTTTGTAATACTTCGTTTTGCAAAATTTATCGTTAGAAATGAGAAATCTGCTCTCGAAAAGTGTTGTTGTATACTTACAACAAATGCAAGAAAGGGTTTGCCAGTATTTTTAAAAATTATTTAATGGTTCGAAAAACGATTTCGCCTTAGATAATCAGGGTGATTGCTTAAATAAATAAAAATATAAATTTTTGTCAAAATCGCAGCAAGGACCTGCCTGCCGTCATATGTCCTGAAAGCTATAAATGCAATACGAGCTACAGATGTTATTGAAATGTGACGAAAAATGGTAGATTTCTTAGATATGCAGCTAGAATAGAGTAGGTAAAATGTTGTATATTTTCGAGCAAGGATACGGCAAGCTCCAAAATGACCTTGAACTAAAAAATTACATAAAATATAAAAAATATAATAAACATATAAACATGTCATTCAAAATAAGTGTGCTGATATTTATTGAGTTCCAAGCAAGGACACTCCCAACCTCAACATATAATGGTACAAAATTTTAATTTTTTTTTATAAAAGAAATAAAGCTTATTAAAGACTAGCGAAAATATGTATATATATTTGGTACGTAGAAGCCAATATGTGAGCCGAATTTCAGTCAATTAGATGCAAGGATACGAACGATTGAACTGTTTTGAACTAATGTTTTACTAATTTATTTTGCTAAAAAAAACTGTGCTGATAAGCACATTAATAGTGTGGACTACAGCCAGATTGAAAGATATACGCAGAATCAAGTTAATGGCGCGGCATGTCAAGATGTAGTAGAGACGAGTAAAATGATACTAAGAAGTACAACTCTTGTAAGGCATACAAAAAATCAACCACTGCAGATATTTGTATATGTTTTTCATAGAAAACAACGCTAACAATGTGAATACATATGTGGATTAAAAAAACTTTAATTTTGCGTTGTCCCGGCTTGTCAAAGTAATTGTCTATTAATTAAATTAAAGATAAAATAAAATATTTAACTTTAATAAACATTAAATGTGTATTTGTAAACCAAATCTTTAAAGTGATTATTAATGTAGTGTGATTAAATTGCAAACAAATATATGTTCAGGTACACAGAATATAGCAAAAGACAAGGACACACATCTTAGATAATTTTGTATGTTTTCTTTTTCTTATTGCAAAAAAAGGGTTGTATATTTAGACAACCATTGATGTAAGAAGTTGAAAGATAATTTTGTGTATGTTATATATAATAATTTCTATATATTTTCAGATATTAAATTAATTCATGTCTTCAATGTGGAAGGAAGTATCAAAGTTTTTATATTTTTTAACGCATTGTAAATTATATTTAAAAGAATCACAACAAAAGAATAAAATAACTCAAACAAATCTATATATTTTTTGAGCTTTTACAATCTACTTATATTCAGCAAAAACTTTATTAACTTTTAGCAACAATTTTTTTAATTTTTAATCTACAAAATGCTAAATCTACTAATTTTGTTGCTAAAAATCAGTTAGCTGATATTCACAAAACGATTTTGCTGCATTTGCAATGAAACAAAATTTTTCCTGACATTACTAACTTTTTGTTTTGAGTGGATGTCCCTTAAAATAATGGTTTGTCGATTTTCGTTCATTACACACAAACCAAAAATGAATCACGAATTTGATAAAACTACAGAAACGTTTTTTTTTAATAAATTTAAAAAGACTTTTTAAAATGCCTAATTTGCAGATGTCGATTGCTGTTATTATAATATAATAGTTGTTATTAAAAAAAAAATTGGAAAAATGATCATTCGAGATTGTAGTTGGTGTGACTCCTTTGCAGGACATTTTATGAAAATAGCTTATTTTGTCAAAAAATTTAACTAAATTTAAATTTTTTTTATCAAAGTTTGCATAATTTTCGGAAAAATCTCACTTATATTTATTGAGACTATAATTATATTTACTGTTATTTAAAAAATCGTTAACCCGTAGTGGCCTGGGGACAAAAAAGACCCATGAAATTCAAACTAACTTTGCAAAACCCTTTGTCGGTTCTGTTTATCTAATAATCAACTTTAATTTCGCATTGGAATCATTGAGGCTGACGGCGATAACCCAAAATTTGTAATTAGTTTTACATATTTGCTTCATAAAAAAAGGCACAAAATTTGTACACTCCCTTACAAGATGCAAAAAGTGGTTACCAAACTTAGTAGTTATCCGTGTGCTTATAAGCAACCAAAAAAAAAAAAGCTTCTTCAAACAAAAATAACTAGTACTGACGCCAAATTATAATGTATTAAGATATTTATTTTCATTATATAACCACTTAGGTGGCAATGAAAGTTTTTGCTGGGAATCTAAGCATAAATTGTAATTTAAATATTTTTAATTTGCTTGAAACTTAAAACTCATTTTTAAACATCCTATAACATACACACAAAAGGTTGTTTATGTCATAGAAAAAAAATTTTTGAAATTAATTTACCACAATTTTTTAAAATTTTGAAGTGTCTTATATATGTACTTGTACAATTTTATAGTAGCATCTGGTGTATAAAATAGTATGTCAAATTTTTTCACCAGACGGTTAGAGGTGAATCATATTTTAAGTTACCTCAAATTTTTTTTCACCATAAAAATAGTTTTTCACCTCAAAAATGTTTTTTCGACAGACAATTTTTTACATACAAAAAAGTGTTTCACCTCAAAATTACTTTTTTCGCATCTATAAATGATTTTTTTCTTATTGGTAAAATCAAATTAAATGCATGTTCTTTAGAGCGACTCACAGAAAAGGTAAAAAAAGTGCCCCCTCTGAAAATGTACCTTAGTTTGTTTTATGACGATTCCCAAACTATAATATACAAGTAATGCACATCATATAAAAGGCTTTTCGAAGAGTCGTCCAACGGTGTATATGACATGTACGAGCATGCTCTATACACATGTAATATTCAATGAAATATGTATTTTTACAGGTTTTACATAAAAATTTAATCATTTTGTAATCACATCAACATATTTTAATCACTATTGGACTTAAAAGCGGTTATATAATACTTTTTTCATATTCGTGCTAGTTGGCGATTACCAAAAATTTGGAGGATTGGAAACAAAGTGTTTTTAATATGGCAATATAGGTATCTTTTGCCAAGTGCATTAAAGATATGTCAAAAAAGTGCATATAAATGGTGTTTTTATAGAGGTATATAACTTTGAAATGGAATAAAACAAAGATGATTTTTTTAAATTGGCATGAAATTTACTCTATTCGAAAGATAATCTTCTGGCATTATAATTTAAATATGACTTCTGGCATATGACAGCCACTGCTGGCTCGGACGTAGTCTAATCTGGAGGTCCAATTTTCGATGAATTTTTCCAATATTTGTTTCCGTATATTGGCAATAACTCGGCGAATTTTGTCCTCCAAGTGGTCAATCGTTTCGGGCTTATCGGCGTAGACTAGCGACTTCACATATCCCCACAGAAAATAGTCCAGCGACATTAAATCGCACGATCTTGGAGGCCAATTCACGGGTCCGAAAAGTGAAACTATGCGGTTACCAAACGTTTTGTTCAATAAATCAATTGTGGCACGCTTTTAAAGAAGTACGGACCAATGATCCCACCAGCCCATAAAGCACACCAGTCAGTTTTTCTGGATTTAACGGTGTCTCAACATACACTTGAGGATTATCATCACTCCAAATACGGCTGTTTAGTTTATTGACGTATCCATTTAACCAAAAGTGAGCTTCATCGCTAAACAAAAGTCGCAAAATTCGTATTTCGAACAGAACCATGATTTTCAAAAAAAAATTTGCACAATTTCGAAGCGTTTTTCAGTCGTCAGACTATTCATTTTGAAATGCCAAACCAACCTTAACATAAATCACTAGACAGCTGACAAAATGTACGCCAGTTAAAAAAATGTTGCCAACTTAAAGGTATAAAAACACCCTTTATTCAAAATTTTAAAACCCGTTGTTTCGAGTTTCTAAACGTTTATTTTGATAGATAACTCCCAGCTCACTAAGCGACCACAAAGCCACGTCACCACGTAAACTTTCCTTTTTGCAAAAAAAAAAAATACTCCATTTAAAAAAAATTTTAAAGATTGAAGAACAAACTGAAGATAATACGCATATTATTTTCAACTGTGTGTGAGGTTGAAGTTAATCAATGAACCTATATATGATGGAGGTGTCTCTTTTGGACCAGAAAAGTAACTCTTCTATCCTTTTGACCATCTAGGGCTGATGAAGGAATTTCAAACACACAAACAAAGCTATCGAAAACATATTGAACAACATTTTCTAAATACAATACGTAATTAGTAATATGAATTCGAAAAAATGGCTGTTTTGCCAAATTGTAAAAACTCAACAAACAAATTCAACCAACGGAGTCCTTGACCGATCCCGTTGAAATTTTGTGTCATAACTACTACCTAGTAGGACTACAGTTGATACATCGAGACAGGAAGACATCGGAATACCCCATTTGTTTCTTAATTTTTGTTTACAAAGGAAATACAGTGGAGTACGCTTATAACTAACACCGGTTATAACGAACTTTCTTTATTACGAAACATTTTTCATACAAAATAATACGGTTATACCTAACACCTTTCCCAACGAACTTTTTGTATAACAAACTAATTTTTTGGACCCTTTTACGAATTCTTATACAATTGTTTACAATTATAAAGAACACATTTAAAAACCAAACTTTTTTATAAACAATTGTGCTGCAAATTTTAAAAACTTAAGCTTTTTACTTAAAACTTCACTAATAAAACTTAAAAACTATATGAAACGTAATTAAATGGAAGAATTGTATTATAATTTTTCGCAGTCACTTTGACAGAAAACAGCTGTATTTTAAACTCTTAACAACAGTTTAGAAGCTTGTTAACATAAACTTAACAAGAGTATAACAAGTGTATTATGAATAGCATATATGTTAACTAGAGTGTCCCTTAAGTATAAATGTTGATACGGTACCCTCTAATTTTTTTATATTTGACTTCAATACAACTCATATGTAATTATAGGCCTCTACGACAACGCCTTCCCTATGCGACTAGGCCTTAAAGAGCGAAATATGCGTTTATATGGGGAAAAAATTACTTTTCTAGGTTTTTGCTAATTTTTTTAAATGTTGTAATAGTTTTTATTCTAAATGATAAATTATTCGATATAATGATAATATTATGTATTTAAAAATGTATAAAAATCCAAAATCGGTTAATAACTAGCCCCGTAATAATTTTAATTTTTTTTCTTTTATTCTCTAAGATGTTTTAAACAAGACCTTGGAGTGCAAATATAATTTTTTTTCGCTTTCGTTGAAGAAAACATTTTAAAATTTGAAATTAGAGATTAACAAAGTACCCCAAAAGTTTTGTCCGTTTTTGACATCACATATGAGGATGATTTTTTTTTTTTATTTTTAACACTTACTCTGCCGGTCTACGAATTCTTGCCAAAAATATATAAATTAATGTTTTATTAATTTATAAATACGATTGCAGTGCGCCCCGGTAGGCTAGTTGGTAGCGTGCTGGCTTATCAGTGCGGGGGTCGTGGGTTCGATTCCCACCAGAGGCACTGGTCTGTTTTCGCTACAACGCGCCGAAGGCCATAGTAGCTAGTGCTCGGTTAGGGTAATAGTATATAATTTGTAATTATATGATTATTAATTAATAAAAAAAAAAAAAAATACGATTGCAGAGAATGAGTTATTAGGAAAAACGCACCCCCTTTCCGGGGGAGGTGTTCAAAGTTGAAATTTTGATTTGCTATTTTATACAAAAGTTCTGAAAAAACAGGAAAAAATTAAAAAATACCAAATGTTAAACTGACCCGTAATGGGTTAATGAATGGGGATGTATTACTCTTTCAAAAGACATTTAAAACACCTTTCCGATGATGCCTAAATGATGCCAATCCATTCAAAACTTTTGTATAAAACCGCAAAACAAAACTTCAAATTTGAACCCCTCCCTCCCGAATAAGGTCCACCAAAAGTTTTTCCATTGCCAGATTCAGCGTTTAAAAGTTTCATTAATTTTGGAAACATGCGGCTAAACTTTATTTAAGCCAAAGTTTTTGATCTCAGTGTATTCAAAAACTGGTTAAACCAGATGAATTAATTGGATTTATTTATTTTGTTATATTTTGTATTTAAAAAATAAAATATTTTCCCACATTCCCATTTTTAGTTATGTTTCAGAATAATTGAAAAACTAAACAGAAATATTTAAATTTCAAGATACAATTAAAAATGGTGTAGAAAATTCTTATATTGAAGTATATTTTACGTTTTTAAAAAAATTGCAAAAACCGAAAAAAGTAATTGTTTTCCCATATAAACGCATGTTTCGCTCTTTAAGGCCTAGTCGCTTAGGGTAGTAGGCGTTGTCGCAGAGGTCTATAATTACACATGAGTTATATTCAAGTCAAATATAAAAACATTAGAGGGTGCCGTATTAACATTTCCAACATTTAAACTAATGGAACACTCTAAGGGACACTCTAATATTAACTCTTTGCTAACTTTTACTTATGAATATGAGTCTTAAATGACTCTAAAAAAAATATGTATGTATTTTTGATCCCCTTTTTTTTGGAAATGTATTTAATTTATTTTTGGAGTAAACAATTTATTTTTTTCCAGTTTTATTTTAAAAGTTGTCAGAATTGTTTTTTTTACTAAAATTTGTGTATAAAAAACATGACTTACGAGTAGTTTTATGAAGAAATATCGCTTACCGAAAACATAAATAAGCACGAATTCGCTCATGTCCTCGTAAAAAAATAGTAGTGTAAATAATTAAAACAATAAATGCGGAATTAGTTGCTGGATAGAGAGAAAGAAAATATACTTAAAAAACCACCATGTATGTGCTCCATGATGTCTTTGCGGAATTGATTGCAAAAATTCAAGATGGAAGATTTTCAAGACGAATGACCCTTAAACCACTAAGACCGTCTACAGACGGTCTTAGTGGTCTTATATGAAAATTATGCATTTAATTAATTTTTTTAGTATGCCTCCAATAAGCAATATCTGTTGTGATTTTTCTGTCCACTTATGTATATCGAAAGTTGGAAATTGATTTGAGAACTTTTGTTTTTGGAAATTGCGATAGTTTTTTTAATTGGTACTATTCCGGGACGTCTCTAAGATTATCCGCTACATAAAACTTCCGTCCGGGAAGCTGTGAAGAATCCGCGTATACATAACTTTTGTTGTCCATAATACAACATTGGAATTTTTGAAAAAAAAAAATAAAGCAAATCAAACATATTAGCTAGGTTGATACTAGTATTTCGATCTGGCTAAAGATCCCATTAGAATCCGAAGTTTTAGAAAAGCTAGAGCCTCCATAATAGACAGAACTTTAACAAAAAACCTATTAATCATTAATTTTGCAAAATTCTTGTATTTTATTATTTGATACATTTTACAAACATAGTCTGACAAATAAAAAATATTAAAACTAATCGCAAAAAAAGTTATAAGAAAATTGTATGTTAATGTCTATTTGGGCGCACACTTTATGATACTACAACTCAATAATTTTTATGTAAATTAGATAACACTATCTAAATTTAAATGTTTTCCTAGTTTCTAAAATATTTGCAGTAAAATTTTACAAATCAAAACATTTAAACTTTAAGTTAAAATTTTTGTTCGTTTTAATGGCACATTAATGGGATTTTACACGATAATAAACCACTATTTTGGGACTTCAAATCCGTTTGCGTGAATCAACTTTGTCAATTTCTGTGGTGTTTCAAAAAAATAAATTTTCGACTTGAAATCGCGGTTTACGCGATATTAAAAAATTATAATTTTTTTGGAGATTATATTTGAATTTAACGTAATCAGTTGAAGAGAAAATATATTTTCTACTTGTTAATTCCAACTATGGGAAGTTTTTTAACGTGATGCTTTTTAATACTTATTAAATTTCATTTGGTCCATTAAATATGGTTTTTTGTTAAAAGCTAAAGGACCATCTATATTTAGCGAAGTTGAATTAAGGGAAAGAGCGATTGTATGAAAATGCATTGAAGACTTAATATCTAACTTAAGTTAACTTTTATATAGTTCAATCTCTATAATTTTGGCTAATTTGTAATTAAGGGAAAGAGCGATGGTATGAAAATACATTGAAGACTTCATATCTAACTTAAGTCAACTTTTATATAGTTCAATCTCTATAAATTTGGCTAATTTGTAATCTAAACTCATCGTACCCAACTTAATCTGATTTAAAACATTTCAAAAAACAAAAATAAATTACAAAAATAATCAATAAAAAAAATATATATAAAATAAGTTTCCAAATCTGGCGAGAATAAAGTTGCAAAACACTTTCTAACATGAAAAGTTATTATGGTTGTGCTGAAATTTAAAGAAAACTTAATATGAATTTTGAACCAAATTTACAAAAAGTAATTATGGTTAAAGCTTAATAGTTATGAATTTAATTTAAAACAAAAAAAAACAAAAAGTAGATATATTTTTGTTTTTTAAACAAAACGCTACATAATTCATTATATTTTTGATTTTTTAGAATTTTTTTTATAAATTCATGTATGAAAAATCTACAAGTTAATGCTTTTAAATTTTAAATTTGTGGTGATATTCTTAACTTATGACCAGTGTTAATATTTCTTTATTAATAAAGAATTTTTATTTTATTTATAAAATAACAGTCATTTTATATTAACACTTAAAAAATGACAGTTATTTTTTGTTTTTAAATTTAAAAAACCATTTCAATTGTTAGTTGTTTTCTTTTAGATAAAAATCAGATAACAAATTATAATAAGGAAGCTTTAAGAATACATCTATTGGAGCCTATATGTGTATGTAACATCGTAATAAGACAGCATTAGTTAAGTGATTTTTTTGAAACTAAAGTTAACCTTTAACCCTAACACTGACACTATTTACATATGTAAATATTTCAATTTTTAAATGGCTAGAAATTTGATGTTTTTGGCACGATTTGAATAAAATTTTTACTCAGTGGCTAATTTTTTATGCTCTTTCTAAAACAAAAAAAAAATTTAAAAAATTTTATAGTATACCGTTATTTTTTTTAAATTTTTGACTTTTTCTTCATAATCTGACCCTATTTACATTTGTAAATAAATTGAATTGGTGGGTTTATTTGGGGATAATTCATGTTTTTATTATAGATTTTCTTTGAAAATATTAATTATTGTATAAAATTATATAATCAGTCTGTACAACAACCATTACATTTCGTTTGAGTTTTGCTATGCTCGACACAAATTGGCTTCTTACACTGAACACATATTTTCCGTGTTGAGCGTTTTCTCTTACTTTCTTCGTGATAGCACATATAGCAAGCACCTTTTATTGTTGAATGTCCGCGATCGTCTTCATCTGGAATAAAATCCACAGATGTGGAGCTATTCAAGGAATAATTCGGCTTACCAATTATGCATTCAATTGCATTTTTTGTTGGAAAATATGAGACAACCCTTGGAATGCTTGACCTCTTCAATATCGTTGGCATACACAATTGTTCCGCCAATTCTTCTAGAAACAATCGGCGTCCACCTATTATAAAAAAAATAAATAAAATTAATACATAATCCAACTTAGCTCTCAGCAAATATGTAAATATAATTACCTTTTCTACATGTAAAACGTGACGGATTATTTTCCGAATATATTATATACGCAGCAAGAGCAGATATGTCGATCATATTATAAAAAACAGCAAGAGGCCAACGATTTGTTTTGCGTTTCGTGGTATATTGCCCCAACATATGATCCATTACATCTACTCCACCTTTTGTATTATTGTAAAATAATATTATATTCGGTTTTTGTTTTACGTCGGAAATTGTGTTGTCACATGGCATTGTTGAAAGTAAAACGACTGCCTTGTTTTTTTTTTGGTACATAAGAACAAATTGTTCTGTTTTCTCCATAGCCGAATATTGTTGAATGTTCTGCTCGTTGCGGCGAGGATTTGAACTCTGAGGGCAAACATGCTTTATTCTTTTTCATTGTTCCAACCATAGATAGTCGCCATTTTGTGAGTGCATCTGCCAATGAAAGACTTGTGAAGAAATTATCGCATGTCACATTTCGTCCGGTGTTTTTATACTGTTCAACTAGGTCTTTCACGACTCGCTCTCCTTGATTCTTCTCTCTTTCGCTGTCTGATTTGCCTGTATATATTTGCCCAGTTAGGGGATAGTAGGATTTTGCATCGCATACCCACCACAGCTTTATACCATATTTTGCAGGTTTCGACGGAATATACTGCGTAAACTTGGTACGTCCTCTAAAAGGAAAAAGCTGTTCATCGACAGTGATGTTTTCCCGAGGTCTGTAGTTTTGACGCAAATTTGCATTTAGCATATCAAAAATTTCCGATATTGGAGCTGCTTTGTCAGTTGCGCATCTTTTTTCTCTTGAAGCTTGCTGATCAAAGCGAATATACCTTGAAATATCTGAGAAGCGTTTTAGGGACATAGCTGCTCGGTACAAAGGAAATTAATTTTTTTGCCAAAGCGACGCAAGTATCTCAGAGTTGGAGTTATGACTACCCATTGCTATAAGTATGCCAAAGTATGCACAGAGCTCTTCCTCAGTTATATGCACCCAATCATATTTTCTGAAGAATTTTGGAAAGGTTATATTAGAAGCAAGATCACAGGAAATATCACTTTTACTTACTTTGTGTTTCTTTCCACAATTCGACCACTTTCCAGCTTTTGGTACTCAGCTTTGCCTTTTCTATTAGTATTTCTACAAATAATAGATTGAATTGTTGGATGCATGATATTCAAAAAAGTATCAATAATATTCAAGTGCTTTGTATTCGGATTGGGGCCAATAAAACGAATTTCACGAAATATGTTTTGCTGTCGCATGCGTTGCAAACCGGGTGGTGTTTTGCTCCATTTTGTTCCGTCTTTCGCAAGGAAAAAGTCCTGGTCTTGGTTCTCTGGAATATCAGCTTCTTCTTCGATCTCATCCTCAATGTCTGAGTCACCTCCGTGTCCCATTTCTACGGGACATTCCTCGGTTTCAATATCAGAGGCATTACCATCACCAGCATCGTTTACACAGCTCGAAGTAGCTTCTGCTGTTAGTTCTTCATCGTCTGACTCAATGCCCTCAATAAGGTTTTCAAAATACTTTACTTGCATATCATACGGAAGCCAATAAAAAAACATAAAACTATATACATACATATGTATGTATTTCATATTTTTCTTACCGGGCCACCGATGAAACACTCAAAACTTTAAATTTGTTATTACTATTTTCCATTTTGATTATTCAATTGTTCACAATTCACAGTTTACACCACGAGAGACTACAAAGAACTGAAGAAGAAAGATCAGCATACAACAAGTAAAAGCAAATATAATGGTACTCTCAAATGCAAAGAACAAACGCAACAACAACAATTAAAACATAGATAACGCACAAAAAATATTTCCATGCAAAAAACGCAACAACAACAATTAAAACATATCGCACAAAAAATATTTCCATGCAAAATGTATGAAAATAAATATATTTACAAATGTAAATAGGGTCAGTATTCGAAGAAAAAAATTGGTGTTAGTGTTAGGGTTAAGTTATTAAGCGTCTCTGGTTAAAATATTGATAAATCGTAAAAAAACTGTTAATATTGCCCAATTAAGCGCAACAGCGTTGATGTGCCGGAGCAAAACGTGTTTAGATAAAAGAGTAAATTGTTTAGCAAATTGTAAATTGTTTTGAAAAAAAATTGTGATGGCGATCAATTATATGCGTTGCCACTATTATTTCTATTATTATTATTATACTATTATTTTATAATCTGTCAATATTATTGTTTGCTATATAAAAAAGCAAAAACAAATTATTAAAATTTTCAAAATTTTCAAAAAGTCCATAAAATGTTTGCTTTTAAATTTTTTTAGTTGCTCCTCTGATTTTGTGTTGTAAAATAACAAAAAAAATATCAGTTCACGCAGTAAACTGGTCTATTTAAAACTAAACAGCGAATGTACCTTGGGAAAACAGCTTTTTGAACAAAACACACGATCATGTTTTTCAATTTTTGTAACGGTCGCACTCTTTATCTGTTAAGGGCACATCAACATGCAGAATTTCAACATTAATGTATTAAAATTTTTGTTGTATGAAGTAGCGGCAGTGCCCATTGCAAAAAAACACCAAAAATTTAAAAACTGAAAAAATAAGGTACGTGTTGAATTTATCTCTCAATGTTGGAAGATTTTTGTATAATCAAATGTAATACAAAAGTTGAAAGCTTTAAACAAAAAAAAAATAAAAATAACAAAAAAAGTGTTTCAAACGATTTTTTAAATTTTTCAACTTTGCGTAACATTAACAATTAGAAATATAGACCTATGGACCTAAAACTTTCAACTCCTATGCGTTAAAGTGTTGTTAATCCAAGCGTAGAACCCGCTTTTCTAAAATATAATAATTGGGAAAGTTTTTGCAAAATAATATCAGTTTCAAAGGATTTAAAAATTTTTAAATCAGAATTTATCTCGTAATGAGGAGAACAAATTCAAACAAATCATTTTTGTATATTCGAATATTTCAGTGGTAAAAATTGGCTGAAAAGTTTTAAAAGTTTAAAGTTTTCGGGCCTATTTTTTGGTGGGCAGGAGGGGAGGGGCCATATATGTTAACCTTTTTATAACCTCCATCCCATAGTACAGGAGGGTATATATCACTTTGTCAAATGTTTGTAATTCTTTTAAAAAAATTCTGGGACCCCATAAACTATATATATTCTTGATCAGCATGAATAGAGAAGTCGATATAGCCATGTCCGTCTGTCTGTGTTAATACAAAATACTCCGCCAATACAGAAGAGGTGTTGCTAATTTTTAGTCAAATTGTTTGTTGATATCATGAGCAGTTTCCTAGTGAAAATGATCAAAATCGGTTAACGCGTTTAAAAGTTATGAGTGAAAATGTGGGAATACCTCTTAAAATTTTGAATCAAATTTTAAAATATTCTATTTATTTCATCATATATACGTACATTCAATGCTTATACACAAGAATATACGCAATCAGGGATGGCAGTCAATATCGCTAAAATACTGTCTTCGATTCAAACCCCTTCCAACTGACTATCGTTATCCCAAAAATACCGTTACCGAAATAATTGAAATATCCTTATCCGTAAAATACCGTTACCGATATAATTAAATCAATATCTTAAAATACCGTTACCGAAATAATTGAAATACCATTATCCGTAAAATACCGTTACCGATATAATTGAAATATCAATACCATAAAAATACCGTTACCGAAATAATCTACTAATATCTGAAAAAAAAACTTTTTTAAATATATATATTTTCCCAAAGTATGATCATAAACTAGAAAGTCAACTCGGGCATAATGGGGCTAAAAATTGTGGTGTGCATTAACATTACCTGAATAACTTAAATAACGTTACCCTTAAAATGCCGCTACCAAAATAACTGAAAAATCTTTTCCCTAAAATAAAGTTACCGAAATAACTAAAATGTAACGTTATTTTATATCTAAAATACCGTTAGCAAAATAAATAAAATACCTTTAACGCTAAAAGCCCGCAACCGAAATAACTGAAATCTAGTTACCCCTAAAATACCGTTACCGAAATTTCATTGCTTCGTCTTTCAATTTAAGGAAAATAAACGATTGGGGTAATCTAGCTAAAATTTATTGCTTTTCAAATGAAAGAATAAAAAAATATTTATATGTATTGAAAAAAAATTATTTGATTTTCTTAATATAACAATATTTATTAGCCACCCTGTATCTATGTAGGTTTTATAAATGGTATGTATGTATGTTTAGTAGCAATCGCATGCAGTGCTGCCAGGTTTGACGATTTATCGTGTTTGTAAAAATAATTCTCCATCCCATAGTGCGGAGGGTATTGTAATTCTTTAAAAAAAAATCTGGGAAAAACCCACATAATATTATTGTTGTTTTTTTTTTGGTTTTGTTTTGTGATACAGGGTGGCTGATAAATGCCACTACAAAAAAACGTAATATCTTTTTTTCTGAGTTATTAATCGGTTCCTTTTTTTGTTTCATTGATTCGTCTCTCAATTTAAGGAAAATGAATGGGGTAATGAAACTAACATTATGATTGTGCGCCACTACAATGCTTTGGTGGCTGGCGTTTCCGCATAAACAAACTTAACGGGCACATTAGGCGGCACTCCTCCGAGCGGATTGGGCTCGTAAATTATTTTGTCAATCGTGGGACAATCATTAGGACGCCTTTTAATCAAAATTTCTCAGTTCGAATGTAAGAAACAATTGTTGCCATAGTTGCTGCAATACAAGTCAATTCTAGAGTTTCGACATGGAAAATTTTTGCTCCTATATGTATCACCAAACAGTCAATACGGACAGTTCTGCTTAAGGATTTTCATTTCTCTCCTTTAAAAAAAAATCAAATAACAAGCAATTGAACGCAGTAGACTTGCCCCTTAGCTTGGAATTTTCTCTGTAATTTGCACGGAATTTCGCTTCCATTTGATGTCATCAGGCGTGTTAGTCATTTTAATTAAATTGTTTCTTAAAAGCCATTAAAAATACTTAATAAAAATGTATGGCTTTTCAAATGTAAAAACAAAGAAATATTTGTATGTATTGAAAAAAAAAGTTATTTGAATTTCTTATTGTAGCAATATGCATCAGCCACCCTGTATGTATGCATGTATGAAGGTTTTTATAACTGGTATGTATGTATGCATTAGAAGCAATCCCATGCAGTGATGCCAGGTTTGCGGATTTATAGTCATTTTGACGATATTTAATACCCAAAATAACTAAATGACTATTGGACGATTTTTGCTTCCAAAAAATTTACGAATTTTTGACAAAAGTTTAATATGTCAGCAAAACATATTAATTTGTCACCGGATCTATTTTTTGATTTATATAATTTAAAAAAATACCAGTTTCTTTAAGTTGTTGTGTCTCGAAAACAGTCTAAACACACAAAATATTTTCTTTTTTAATTTTTTGACAAACGTAATATTATCACACTTTCCGTTTGACTTATGTGATGTATAGTATAAACACGTGTGTTCTAATGTAAACGGGTATTTAATAATTATTTCATTATGTATGTCTCAGCAAGCGCATTTTTTATAAACCTTTTTTTTAATTCGCGTAAGCTTTTTAAACCCTAAATTCACTAAAACTAATTCACTAAAACACTAATTTCCCTCTGAAATTCAATAACAATAAAAATTGCAAAATGGATCTTTGTTATAAAGAATTCATTTTATTTAAATTGTTTGTCTCGTCAACAAGCCTCCATACAAATGATGTCTGATATAACGAACTTCTTATATCCACAGATTTCATAAATACTTCAATTTGCATTTCCCTTTAATTCTGTCCAATTCGACTGAATATATGTAACTGAAACTATTGCCACTTAAACTATGTTAATGTAGTATTTACAAAACAGTTCAAAACTTTCTACGTAATCACCTTCTTGGACCCCTAAATGTTTTTTTAAAAGTCCATGTGAAAAAAGCATAACTTTGCTTAAAATGTAATATTAAATTCCTGTCAGTGCATGCAAACGATTTCTCAACTCTTTCCACAGTTTTTCCACAGTTTTTTTAACCTGCAGAATAACTTTGAACATTAATTTGTGTTTCAGTGAAAAATAAGATGAAAAACATTTAAAGTTTTTATTAATATTATTAAAATATAATATTCCTAGCATGTTTAGATCAAATCGGTATGTTTTTCGCTAAAATTAAAGTGTTTTTGCATTTTATACAATTCATTTTCCTTACATTGCTAAAAGCCTATTTTGTGGCTTTTTTCTACTAAAATCCCGGGGATTTGTTTTATAGAAAAATAATTATTTCAGTGCTACATCATATGTAAATATTTCATGTACGGATAATATTATTTTCTACAAATATTGATTACTTTGAGACGTCGATTTGTGCTTTTCCCCTATTTCAAGTGTTATAAGCAAGCTGCATTTAATTATTGCAATAATCTGAGTTTATTTTTGTCCACATAACGAGTGTTAGATTTTTTTCTACTAAATTCGTTTCATTTACAAAACAAAAGTTTTTTTCCTAAGAATATTTTTTTCTATTATTTTTTTTTTATAAACTTCCCTTCACAATTTAATAGGTGGAGCCAGTTATTTTTCCAATTAGGTCCTTTCTCAATTACAATTAGATATTAAATTAAATTACTAATTCACAATATATTTATTATTTTTAAAACAATTTTTTTCTTATTACTGTCCCTTTAAACCTATCCCTTTATAACTTAATAGATATCGCTATTGACAATTTTCCCAATTGGACGTTTCCGTCAATTGCAATTGGATTCTTAAGAGAATATTAATTGGATTTTAACTGCCAATTCAAATATATGTTTTATATCATAGAAATTAAACATAGCGATTTCAGCTCCTGAATATCGACGATTTTTTTTATAGCAAAGACACAAACCATATGTATTGAATTGTGTAAATCTTTATCTGTATTTATATACAGTGCAGTTCGCTTTTAACGATAATTGATACATTTTTTTCTTCACCCCAAATACATTAATTAATCATATTTTATTTTACTTATAAAAACAACATTGTTATTGTTATTTTTACAAAGAATATAGATATATATACACTCAAAAAAATAAGTTAGTAGAAAAGTTAGTAAAACGTCTTGTAAATCAGGTATACTATTTTTTAGCAAAATTTTTTGCTAAAATCGTGGTTTCAGCTAAAATTTTTGTTATACTTATTCAGCACTTAACTGTTTTATACTAATGCTTTACTAATATACTAATGTTTTACTAATTAATTTTGCTATAAAAAAAATTGTGCTGATAAGCACATTAATAGTGTGGACGACAACCAGATTGAAAGATATACGCAGAATGAAGTAGATGTCGCGGCATGTCAATATGTAGTAGAGAAGAGGAAAATGAAATGTAGACAGAGTAAATTGAAAGACAAAGACACACAGACAGAGTAAATTGAAAGACAAAGACACACATCTTAGGTAGATTTTTTTATGGTTCCTTTTTCTTATTGCAAAAAGGGTTGTTTTTTTCGTTTCGTTTGTTTTTGTTTATTTTTTCATTTCGTTTCTATAATTATCTTCGGCAGTTGCAATAGCATCATTTAAACGATAGCATCATTTAGACAACCATTGATGTAAGTAATTGAAAGACAATTTTTGTTATGTTATATATATTTATTTCTATATATTTTCAGATATTAAATAAATTCATGTCGTCAATGTGGAAAATGAAAATTTTAATATTTCGTTATTATAGTTAATTATTTTTAAAAGAATCACAAAAATATGTTTTATGATTTTCAGCAAATAAATTCTCTAAATTACAATTTTTCTACAAATTTTTTGCGTTTTTTTCAGTCTACTAAAATTCAGCAAAAAATTTATTAATTTTTAGCAAGGCTTTTGTATTTCTAATCTACTAAGTGTTAGCAAAACTTTTGCTGAATCTACAAATTTTGTTGCTAAAAATCAGCTCGCTGATTTTCAGCAAAAGATTTTGCTGACATTAGCAACTTTTTTGCAAGCATCCTCCTGACTAAAATTTTGCTGACTCAGCAAAATTTTTTGCTAACTTTACAAACTTTTTTTTTTGAGTGTATATATATATATATATATATATATATATATATATATATATATATATATATATATATATATATATATATATATATTGTTTGTACTTTCACTGGTTAATTCAAACAATGAGATGGAGGGTATCCAAAAATGTAATCTTTTTTATACCAAATTCGGTACATCGGACTTTAATGCTTCCACTTGTTTTTTACTAATTTAAGGACTTTTAATGAGAATCTGAAGTCAAAATAGAAATATAACCACAAACAAAAAGTCGGTAGTGAAAAGTTTAAAGTTAATTCTCTTTAAAATCTCTTGAAAAAAAAATATATTTGTGAAATACAGTTAAACCTCGATTATCCGGGCCTCCATTAACCGGGTACATCTATTAACCGGCATGCTGGATGTTTGATTTATACCTCTATTAACCGTGTTTACCTCTGTTATCCGTGGTATTATTTTTTTTCTATTAACCGTGCTTCACATCTATTATCCGTGCAGCACTCATATTTATTTGCTTGTTTTTTCTTTTAACCTACATACAAAGAATTAAAATTCGGGAGAAATAAATAATTGTTATTAACCGTGTTTAAGTCTCAATCTGGCCCCATTTAACCTTTAGGAGGTCTCACAGTTGGTTAAATTATTAAAGGTGTAAAATTAACAATTTTTGACAAGAGAAATGAGGGCAAGTATACTTAGTAGGTTGTATTCACAATATTAAATAAAATAAAAAAATTATAAACTCTTAAAAAAATGATGTGACAAAGAAAATTTCATGCTGGGTGGGCATTTGGAGATTACCACTGTATGTTTAATTCTGAAATCCAACATTAAATTTTTGGTAATTTTTTCAAATTTGTACAAAAAATTGCATATATCTGCAAAACAAAGCGATTTAAAAAAAAAAACGAATAGTCCTTGGGTCATCCAATAGGGCCTTTTTTTACTCAAAAATTAGTCAGAAAAATTAATGTGTCAACGAAAATTTATCTCAAAAATTGCAACCTTGTTTGAGTAATTTTTGAGTCTAACATAAAAATGGAAATTTTCCTAAAAATTTAAAATGTAAAATTGAAAGTATCCACTGCTTTTATGATTTTTCAAATTAAGTTACCACAACATAAGAATATTGGGCGTTTCATCTCAAGTAACCCAACTTTCAAAAAAGATGTCTTCCGATCGGGATGAAATTTGCACCAATGTTAGTCCTATTGGATAGTAGTTTAGACGCAATTTTTCAACAAGATCGGTCAAGAACTCTCTGAGTTAAATTTGACATTTTGGTCAAACAGGTGTTTTTTCTCATCCACGTAACTTATTACCTATTTTTCTTAGCAAAATTTGTCCTAAATAGTTTAGATAGCTATCATAAATAGTTTAGATAATAATAATAATAATAATAATAAGCCTTGTTCTTGATGTTGAAAGAACTGCCTCTATACTGGGCATAGGCTGTCTATAAATAACTTCCATCTTTGTCTTCTTGACGCTACTTCTCGAAGTTCACCGATGTTGCTGAAGCTCCTACTTTCAGAGACACTGTTGATTTCATTCAACGTAGATCTTCTCCAAGATGAGTTTGGCCGTCCACGTCTTCTTGAACCTTGGGGATTGTATACAAGGGCTTGGCAACATACTTGATTTTTTTTACTTATAGACTTACTGGGAATAATGTTAAGTTTCGGGAGGTAACGGGGGATCGGCCCATTACACCCTATCCTGATAGTGGGGCTGCCACCTAAGCCATCAGGTTGGCACAATACTGATTTAATCAGTCATTTTCAGTGATTGTTAAAATTTCCTCGTCACCTACTTCCTGAGACGAATGGGTGTTATTATGCCGGTCAGGGAAACCTCAGGGATACCTAGAGGCACCGGCCGCCTCTCTCCTTAGCCGTCAACATGCGGGTGCTTGTTGCCGTTTCCAGGGATTACCACGCGGAGGCCGCCCCTGTTAGTACAGAGGCGGTGTCATCTCGAGAGATGACAAGGTGAGCCGACTTGAGCTGACCTTTACCTTTACAGGGATAGACCACGGCTTTACCAAGTTAAAGCGATCGGATCGTTGCCCTGCAAGTATCAATTAGTGTCCGACCGAGTACTCGGCTTCGGCTTCGGAGTTCGGCCAAAAAGTGAAGTTCGGCCAAGTTCGGTGTTCGGCCAAATTTTGGCCGAACTACCGAACTTTTTATGATTATTTATAAAAAGCACAAATAAATAACAACTGTGGTTATATTTACTTTTCAGAATTTACAAAAAAACTACATAAAAAATACAACGTTGAATATGATAGAATATAAAAAAAAACAACGATATTTAAATATCAATGGATGTGTGTGAAAAAATTTCAAAAAGCCGAAAGAGTTTAAAAAAAATTTCCAGAAATATTAAATATAAAAAAAAAGTAATCCTAAAAAGCGAATAACAGGTTCATCAATTTGGGATAGACATGATGCAGTACCAGACTTAGAAGTAGCAGAACCAAACGAAAATTTTATTGAAAATGAATTAAGTCCCGAAATATAAATATATTTGAGTATTGGAATTCAAGTCCATTTACAAATATAAAAGCTGTAGCAATAAAATATTTATCAGCCCCACCTACTAGTGTAGCTAGCGAACAGCTTTTTAGCGCTGCCGGACAGCTGTATTCTGATAGACAAAACAATTCACATGGAGTGAATGCGGAAAAATTGCTTTTCTGTCATTACAATATCAAACTTTTTAATTTTAAATATTAAAGTTTAAGCTTTTTTTCTATATCAACTTAAAAATCGATCAACTATTTTTCTTTGACTATAAAATATAGTACAAATATTTTATTCTTTTTTTTTACTTAAAATAGTACAACTATTTTCAAAATATGATTTTTTAAAAAAATACACCTATAAATTTCTATTTTGTTTATGTTTAATAACTTTTTGGTTTAAATTTATTGATCTAAAAAAACAATTTATATTTTTTTTTATTAAAACAAAAAGTTCGGCTTCGGCTTCGGCCGAACATTGATATTATGGCCGAAGTTCGGCTTCGGCTTCCGCCGAAAAAAATGAGTTCGGTCGGACACTAGTATCAACCCCTAATAGTTTAGATAGCTATATTAAAAAAAATAAAAAATTGTTGACTATTTTTTCATAATCAAAAACTTTTTTGCAAAATGTGCCCATTTTTTCGCTCAAAAGAAAGCTTAATCTTTTCCTTTAAGAGCTTTTTTGTCGCTTAGTGAGATATCTATCAAAATAAATGTTTTGTAACTCAAGACAAAGGTTTTTCTATTTTTAGCATATGCACTATTTTGAATTATTTCCTATTTGTGTGTAAGTGTTTCTTAAACTATAAAAACAAAAATTCTACTGAGAAACTAGACAAATTAACCTATCCGATGGTATGTAACATACCATTTATTTGTAATAATAATTAAATTATATTATGACTATTTTTATACTTAATTTATTGTAGCTGATGGTGTTTAAGTTTTGTAAATTTTCATATACCCAGTCTTTCATCCAGATTATTTATCGCCTTTATTTGCTGCTTTTTTTTTGTCAATCCTTTCTTGGAGTTACTAGGTTCAGCTGTTGATTTCGCTGCCAAAACGCAATGTTTTGGCCTCAGTTGAGTAAATGTTGTGAAGCCAATTTTGACATTCTCGTGTTCAGAGAACTATTCTCTTCTGCATTTGAACTTTCTTGCCATCGATTCGTACAGACACACAGTCTTTCAGCCCTGGCATCAGGCGACTCATATCATCTAGCTGATAAAACTGAGTTACTAGAGAGAGCTTCAGTTTCGCACTCTAAAGTTTTTCCCTTCTTTTTGTTTGGGGTGTGAGAATCCCACGCTCAGCAACCAAATTTTTAGCAATTCTTGCTTTTGGTTGAGACGATCCAAACTCAGTCATTATTTTTGCACAGCTCCATGTCGATGAGCAAGCGTGAGATGTTAAATTCTTTCAGCTCTTCTCTGTGACGTTTTGTATTTCTCTTTTATTTGTTAAAGAACTTCTACTGCATCCTTATGATATTGGTTTTGACACTCATTCTGTGAACTTATACCTTCTACTGAAAAGTTAGAATCACCATCATCAACAGTTCTGCCATCATTTTCAGAATTACTTTTGTCTTCATCTGGAATAATTTCAACGCAAGGCTCATTACTATTCAAATCGGGTAATTCTGTCAACTTTCCGAGCTCTTTCCTGCATGACCCACATATTAGCAACCGTTTTGACATCGTAGGGAACTTTTTTAATAAGCCGTCGGAAATATTTCGCATATCTGATGATGTGTGTTTCTTCTTGTTAAAGGGATTAAAACAAAAAGAACCATGAATTTTATTTTCAAGCTTAGCCTTTTTAGAAGCCGTAGACATCGTGAAGATTAATGATGTAAGAAATTATAAAAAACTGATTTCCGAATGTCTTTAGAATGACAATAAATAGTTTTTTAAGATCATTTTAACCAAAAGTTACTAATAATAATAAAAATAAACCAGATGCTAATTTTTACATTTTCAACATAATATTAAAATAAACATGTAAACTTCTACTTCTCTAAACACTTTTTAAAGTTAATTGTCATAAAATAATAAATAAACTGGTATATCGACGAATGGTCATAAAATATTTCCACCTGATTCAAAAAACTTGTCTTTGGGGCACCTGATATTTTGACAATAAAAATCACAATTAATATTACGTGCGCTCAAAACTACCTATAGGATTGACAAAAAAAGCCGCAATGAAAGGCAGATACAAGACTCAGAAAAGATGTTGGGGGTTTAACATATTGTGGGTATTACAGTATCGAGGGTATGACATTTTAGTTAGGGATGTTACATACCGTCTGAAAGGTTAATTTGTCTAGTACCTCCGTAGAATTTTTATTTTTAAGGTTTTAGAAACGCTTACACACAAATAGGAAATAATTCAAAATAGTACATATGCTAAAAACAGAAAAACCTTTGTCTTGAGTTACAAAACATTTATTTTGATAGATATCCCACTCGCTAAGCTTTCTTTTGAGCAAAAAAAAAATGGGCATATTTTGAAAATAACGTCAAAAAAATTTTTGATTTTTAAAAAAAAAATAGTCAAAAAAAAATTTTTTTTTTTTTAATATAGCTATCTAAACTATTTAGGATATTTATCTAATTTATTTAGGACAAATTTTGCTAAGAATAAGTTACATGGATGAGAAAAAACACCAGTTTGGCCAAAATGTCAAGTTTTGACCCTTTAACTCAGAGAGTTCTTGACCGATCTTGTTGAAAAATTGTGTCTAAATTACTACCTAATAGGATTAACGTTGGTGCAAATTTTTTCATACCGAGCGGAAGACATCGTTTTTCAAAGTTGGGTCACTTGAGATGAAACGCCCCATATACTTAAGTTATTTTTTTTTAAACAATAACGAATTACGTTACAAAATTATATTGCAAACATCGCAAAATATTCAATTTGTTGTCTTAAATTTCGTTGCCCTAATCTTTAAGATATTATTCATATTTTGGATGGTTTTTTGATTATACATATATATTCGAAATACAGCCGCCCATATGTATCTTCATTTTATTCCATTTTTTACAAAGCAAAATTAGCGCACAATTTTAAAATTTTATATTATTGTAAATTTTTTTATTTACAATTAGACATTTCAAAAATTATTCTAGCTCCAAAGATTATTGTTCGTGTATTTATGGATTGTTCAATAAACATCCCCTTCTTTTGTGAGACATTTATGACTCATTTTTTTGAGGCATAGAGTTGTCAAATATTCGACGTATTTGAAAACCCGGTTTTTGAATACTTAAAAAAACCTCTTTATTTAAAAACCGGGTTTCGGGGTTTTAAATTAGATTTTTTTAAATCACTTTATATTGCTGATATCTGAAATATTTTGTACAAATTTTAAAAAACTACCAAAAATTTAAATGTTGACATATAAAACTAAACAGATACCGTTTCTAGGCTCCTTTTTAGATATTCTCTAAATAAGGAATTAATTAGGAAAATCTAAAAGATTGGTCCTCGTAAATTCAAAAAAAAACGTCAAATTACAGCGTGAGTAAAAATAATAAATACAAAGTCTGTCAAATCATTGAGATCTATGAATCCAACTTATTTAAATTTAGAAGATAGCAATAGTTTTAAACATTTAGACCTCGACTAAGCTAATTTTGAACAAGTTTAAAGTAGTAAAATTATATTTGGCTAGCATGGAGGGGGTTCTACCGGGACACTCAACGATGTGGATTAAATGTGGAAATGTGAAATAAAAATATAAATTGTGCATAAAAAATCGAACTATTCAATACATCTCGCAGTAAAGAATGCTTACCAAAAAATGTTTACATTTTGTATTCATCATAACTTTACGAAATGAAGAGCTATAAATAAGATTTTTACATCAAATCAAACACAAGAATCTAAAAATTTAAAACAATAGAAATATAATACTGAAAACTAATATTTCTTTTAATATTTCTGCATGAACTTCAATTATTTGAACTCGAGATTTTTGGTTCATTGTAGTTTTGGGAGGTTTTAAGTTAACAACGCTGATTGAATCATTTCATAGTATTTTTAAAAAATTGTTATATTTTTGTCTAGCAATAACGAATCAAGGCAAAACTGAGCAGTAATAATAACAATGTCAGAAAGTATTTCTTATTTAGAAGCACAGTATCTGTTGTAAACATTCTAAGTTTGAACTATTGTCTGTCCTACGTAAAAAAATGCGACTCTTGAAATCAACCATTACTACAGTTTCATTGTCATAGTGGGCGTTGTGGTGTAATGGTTAGCGCGTTGGACTGTTACACAGATGGTCCCGGGTTCGATTCCCGGTGACTACAACATCAATTTAGAAAAATAATATTTATGAGATTTCTATCACTAATATCGTTGCGCCCACCTTCGGTGTTCCCATAGCACTTAACCCCACCGAAGTAAAATAATGAATCACGGCTATGAAACAAAATGCTTCAATAAATTCGCCAACTCTACATCAGGTGGCGAGCAACAACTGTTCTAAGACTTATCATCTCGCGCAATTACAGTGTTGTCATGTTTGAAGCCCTTTATCTTTCACCACCTTTCATCTCTCCACTATCCCCTTTCCAAAGAAAGCAACACATTAATTAGTAGGAAGAATTTCCTGAGTGTTGCATCTCTTTAAAAAAAAAAAAAAAAAAAAAAAACATCTTTAACATCTAAACATCTTTATGCCCAATATTTGCTTCGATTTGTAACTTAAATTAAGAGTATTTTAAATTTTTATTAACATTTAAGTTATCGCGTGTTTTTAAATAGATATGATTATTTGGATTGAACAGTTTGCTTTCAATGTGCGAAATTTTGATATTGGAATCATTTTTCATATCCATCGCTTGTTTGCCATCGTAAGTCTTGGGGTTTTACTGTTTCATTTTCATACAGCTAAAAGCAACAACTGATTTTTGGTAAAAATAAAAGTGTTCAAAACTAAAATGCTACCCTTTAGTATAAAATTCAAAACTTCGCTACAATTTTTTCGACACATACATTTTTGAGATTTTTGTGCTTAATCTAACATATAAATCTTGTTTCAAGTTTGTCATTTCATGAAGTTATGATAAAAACAAAATGTAACAATTTTTTTGTAAGCATTCTTTAAATTTAATAAACATTAGAGTTATAATTTTAGACTTTTTTGCAAATATTTTTGAGTTTTTATTGATAATCAGTTAAGTTTCACATCGCATATTAATCGAGAATATCATATAAATAAAATGAAAAAAAAAATAAAAAATTACTAGGATTTTTATTCGAATTATTAGATATGTGTTTGAACTAAGACTTCGGTCCCATGACACCCCGTATGTAGTCCAATTTCTTGGGAGCTCTTTTAATTATTATGTAGGTACAAGGTTGTTGATATTCTTTTACAAGGCGATGGCAAATGGCTTTCCAGGCTATATAGTTAACAATTATGTTTTATCCCATTCGGAAAAAACCCATAATTGGTATATCAAATACATCACTCGACTATGTTTGAGCAATCTTTTCAGATTAGGCTTTCGAGAATATGGAATGATTTACCTAAACACCTGAGAAGTTTTAGTTTTTCACCCCTCAGTCTTTAGGCAGAAGCTGAAGGATTATGTGGCTGTTCATGATTTGTAATTTTTTGTGTTCGATATCTTTTTTATATCTCTCAACTTTTTATTAATTTTTTATTAAAATGTAGTTTTTGAATTAAAACTAAATGTTTTTAGTATTATTTATGATAGTTTTAAGTTATTTATTTTTTATATAGAAAATGTTATTAATTAGCTTTTGTTAAAAAGTAGCATTTAATAATCATATATGCCCATAAGGGATTAGGTTATGTAAATTGGAGAGAATAAATTCTATATTTATTATATAAAAAAATTTATCAAATTTTACTTATCCATAAAAACTAATACTAACAAAAATTTATTACTTCTTCGTTATTTTTAAAAAAGTTTAGATTTAGATTTCTCGCGTGCATGCCTATGCTGATGACATACAACTATATATGTCAAATCGTATTGGAATGGTGGAGGATACATGTTATAGACTAAATGATGACCTAAATTCTATTTTAATGTGGGCTAGAAATAATAACTTAGTGCTAAATCCTGCCAAATCTGTGGTTCTACCGATTAGTAGAAACCAACTCAGCCATAGTGACCTTCCAACACTATACCTTAATGGCACCGCCATTAAATATGTAAATAGGGTCAAGTATTTGGGATTTAACATTAACTCCTCCTTGTCTTGTACGGATCATGTGAATAATGTTGTACGCAATGTATTCCTTACGCTTCGCAATCTGCGAATGTCCTCTAATTTCACACCTACAGAGTTAAAACGAAAGCTTGTTGTCCAGTTAATAGCCCCTTTGATCACATATTCGGCTGAAGTTTACAGTAAACTGGACTCACATTCACTCCATAAGTTACAGGTATGCTTTAATAATGCGACGAGATATGTATACAGTTTAGGTCGATACTGTAGTATATCGACATGGAGAAAAATGGTTCTCGGCTGTGACCTGGTTGATTATTTACGCATGCGAAACCTGATATTCTTACACAGATTATTATGCGACAAAACCCCTCTTTATCTTTATGAAAAACTTAACTTTGGTAGATCAGCCAGATGTGTAACATTGAATTTGCCGAACTATACGCATTTAAACACAAGCAGATTCTTTTTCGTTAACGCCATTAGTTTGTGGAGAACCTTACCAGTAAGGTTAAAACTTATACAGAGAAAAAACTGCTTTAAAAAAGCCCTTTTTGAATATTTTACTCTAAACAATTGAACCCGTCATTTCGAAAAGGGCATGAGTCCATACATTAAAGCTTTTCAGAATTAACAAAAAACGTATTTGTTAGGAAAAAGTCTATGGTGGTTAAGAAACTGAATATAGAAGTTAATAAATAAAAACATATATAATTTTTGTGCCATTTATTTATTTTTAAAAAAAGCATGTATCATACAGATTTTGGTGGTTGAAATTTTTGGACTTATGCCCTTTTCGAAATGACTTCTTAGAAATAATCGCAAATCCAAAGATTTTCGGAAGAAGTGACATTTAATCATCATTATTTTCTTCATATTGTTTATTAGCTGAAGTTGTTGGCCATGCAAAAATCTCTGCATAGAAATTTTGGTACTTTTCTGGAATGTATTTTTCTAGTTTTTTCAAATCTGGTATTTTCTTTTCATTGATTGGCACTTTGCCAGAATACGCATCATATCATTTGATGGTAAAGGCGGGCTGGTGCCCATTCTCTGTAAGAACTGGAATTCATAACTGGTTAAACAATCTATAGATTCACGTGTTGTAAAACCCTTAAATGAATTAAATGGCGTCAAAAGGTGATATTTGAAAAAAGTGTGACTCGTGCCCTTTTCGAAATGACAGGTTCAATTAGTTTCAACTCTCAATATTTATTTTTCTCATTAACATTTTGTTAAATAAATAATAAAAAAAAAAATAAAAAAATAATAAAAAAAATAAAAAAAAAATAATAAAAAAAAATCAAATTTACATTATGCTTTAACTAGCTAGCCAACTTTATTAAAAATTGTCTTTAATATTTATTAAAATTTGTATCTTAAATTTTTATCCTATTTTTATCTATTATATTAATATACACTACATATTGACTTTTCAAGTGTCTAAATGTTTTTAAATGTCGTTACTATTATTATAATTATGACTTTCAATTATGTTATACCAATTGAACTATAAAAGAATTTTATTCTTAATGTTCTAATAATGAAACAAAATAAATCTAAATCTAAAAAAGTTCCCGCATAAACTATTTGAAGTTGGGAAATTTTTTTTTTGTTTTACTGAACTAAAAATCAATATTTGGACAAATTTGTAAAGCCAGCAGGCTCTAACAATCGTATCGATCTTAAAGGACACAAAAGCGTTTAAACTTGGAGGTAAAAAGTATTTTTAAAAATGTTGTGAAGTAATTTTGGTTCAATTAACGCAACTTTAATAGTAGAAACGTGAAAAATGCACTTTAAAAATTGCACATACTTAAAGCAAAAAAAAAAATAGGAAAAGGCTAAAAAAAAACACAAATGGCTCAAAAAAGCGCAAAAACATAAGAAGAAGGAACAAAGCTAATTTGTCTTCTCATGATTTTTTAACTAAAACTGAAAAACGCTTGCAAATTATTCCAAAAATGTTTATTTCTCTGAAATTTTCAGATTGAAAAACATTCGAAAACGCCCGAATTATTAGAGACGATAAACCCGGTTTCTCGAATAACTAGAAAACCACCTTTTTGAAAAAAGTAATTTTGAAAAACGGGTTTTCGAATGATTCGGAAACCGGGTTTAACAAATGTAGCCCTTATATTTATGAATCAGAAACAAAATTAGTATATACATAATTACATATAAAGGGTGATTTTTTAAGAGCTTTCGGATTTGATTTATAAAAAAACATATAAAATTTAGGAAAATGTATGAAATCTTTATTTGAGTCGATAGAACGGTCTATATAGTTTAATGTTTAAAGATGATTTCATGTAAATGTTGACCACGGCTACGCCTCAAATGGTTCATACGCTGGGTCCAATTTTGGCATACTCTCTCCAACATATCGGTCGTTATCTCACGAATAAATTCTTCAATATTGGCTTCCAGTGCGTCAACAGTTGCGGGCTTGTCCCTTTAGACATGAGCCTTAACATAGCCCCACAAAAAATAGTCTAAAGGCGTTTAATAGCACGATCTATGCGGCCAATTGACCGGCCCCAAACGTGAATTAAACTGTTCACGAAACTCGCCTCTCAATTGGACCATTGTTTTGCGTGCTGTGTGGCATGTGACACCGTCTTGTTGAAACCACATGTCACCCAAGTCCAGCTCTTCCAGTTTAGGCAAAAAAAAATTTGTAATCATAGCACGGTTTCGTTCGCCATTCACAGTAACGTTCCTGCATTCGTCGTCTTTGAAAAAGTACGGTCCAATGATGCCACCGGCCCATAATCCACGTCAAACAGTGCATTTTTCGTGATGCATTGGCAGTTCTTGCAATGCTTCTGGCAATGCTTTACCACGTAGAGGAGTTGCTGCGAACGGCGTCGAATCGATAATTCACGGTTATCAACAGCACTGGCGGATACAGCTGCGATATTTTCCTCTGTCCGTACTCTACGTATGCGTGTTGGTGCTTTAATGTCCAATAATGCAAAATTTAGTGCGAAATTTAGTCACAAGATTCCGAATAGCCGCCTCAGAAGGTCGCCCAAACTGACCATACATTGAAAGAAGTACACGATGCACTTTCTGTACCGAGCATGAATTTTGATAATAAAATTCAATAATCTGCAAGCCTTGTTCGTTTGTAAGCCTATTCATGGTTAAATTGTAGACCAAACTGAACATGTTTAACCAGTAACATGTTACCACGAAAACAGTTGCTAAAAAAATCACCCTTTATGTATACATAATTATATATAGTGATTATAGAAATTATACTATTAGTTATGATGGATGATATATATTGATATAGATTAGTATAAATATATATAATAATTATATATATTTATATATAATTATATATATTTATATATAATTATATATATTTATATATAAATATGTTATATATAATTATATATGGCATAATATACAATTAAAATTAATTATATATTTTCCAATATATAATTATAACTGACTTATATAATTAGATCTATTTTATACAATTTTATATAATTATAGAAAATTATATATAACCATTTTTCCGGATATAATTATATATAACAGTATCTGAATATATCAGATTTTATAGAATTATATATAATAATATCCACCAATTTCCATATATAATTATATATAATTTGATATGGCTTATATTTTTTTTCAATTAAGTAATGTTTTTAGATGGCTCATCATTGCCTCCGATAAAAAATCATGATTCTTGAAGAAAAAATTTTTTTAAATTTCAGAAAAAGTTTCATATTTGAATAGTTTTTTAGTCATAAATTTGAGGGCTCCGAAAATAATCTTTTTCTCGGCTCATTTACGACTCATAAATTTACAGGGCCCCGAAATTAGCTGGCTGTGTAGTTTTTGGCTATACATAGTATAATACACCATTAGCCTCTCAAATGCCATTTGTTATGGCTACTAAATATGGCTATTATTAACCCCACTTTTTAACCCAAAAACACGATAATTCACAAATAAAGAATTATCTTAGTTTTGTTTCGTCTACATTATATCCAAGTTTCCATCAAATCTGAGACTTCTTGTAAGTAATATTCTAAAATTGACAATCATATAAACTTGGCCGGTAACCCTTAAAGTAAATTTAAGCATACATCTTTATGGTTATATACAAAACAATGCAAACAACTTAACTTACCTTTGAAATTAACGTAGTATTGTGGAGAACAAACAAATTTTGAAGTACTACTCCTTCTGCCGCTGCTGCTACTGTCATTAATGTCATCTAGACGAGCAAATAACAAATACAGTGATAAACATTTGACATTTGCAAAGGTAGGAAAATGTACAAGAGGACAAAGAAGAAGAAAGGTTTTGAATTGTTGAGTGGGTGTGGACGGGTTAAAATTTACTTTCTTTGATGTTGTTGCGGCTTTGATGATGACGACAACGACGAAAATGTTGCTGTTGTTGAGTACTTTTTTATTTGCAACTGGATCCGAGACAGTTCTTAATGGTAGTGTAAATGAAGATGTACAGGAAAGGAAGGACAATGATATCATTTTGATTGAATGCTCATAGATTATGATTATATTTAAATTAATATGTTTAAAAAAAATTAAAATGCACTTTCTAAATTCAAATTTAATTTAAAAATTTTTTTTAACAAACGAACCAAAACACGGCACGGCGAACTAACGAAGATAAAAAACTTCCAAAATAATGACAGTTTAATTTTTGTTGGTATGTCCTTTTGGGTGTGTGTGTGTAATACAATTTACATTTGTTTCTGTGCTAAGGCATGTGTATGCATGTTTTGTGTGCACTTTGCAATTCTTTTTTTTGCTTTTTTCATATTACAATTTTTATGTAGACATTTGTAAAAAAGCAACCCTTTGAAGTTTTATAATTCTCTTAATGTTGCCCGGCGGGTTGGTCCCCGACCATTTTTACACATTATCAGTTTTCATTAAGCCGAAATTTTTCAATATCGATGGCAAAATATTAACAAATGATTAAAAAACCGTGAAAATGCTTGTTCATTTACCAAGGACGCCCTGCTGCTGTTCAGTTTAGCAGGTGTAGTTGTATTAGCACCATATAATCGGAGGGGATTATTTGTGATCTTTTCACACACTCTTTTGTTGTTTTTCACTTTTTTAGCTTTTGAAAAGCATTAGAAATTTTCACAAACTCATTTTTTTTTTAATTGGTAATTAACAACGTTTTTTTTCTTTCTTTTTTTGTGTGTTTTCCACGAATTTTTTGTATATTCTGTTTTACTATTGTATGCTTGCTTCTTTTATGGTACTTCTGGTTTTTCTTGTCTTCTACAAATATCTTTTCCGAGTTTGCAGGTATTTTTGTTGTTGTGCTAATGCTAACTGGATTCAATTACTTTTTTTATTTCATTATTTGTGAATTTGGACGTTTTTGACTTTGATATGAATTTGTTTAAAGAAAACTTAAGTTAAATGAACGGAATCGTTGATAAAATTAACTAAATTAAAAATTTATTTTCACTAAATACACGCACAAGATAATTTTTCTTTTTCGTCTCTTTCAACTTATGGTTCGCCATAGCAGTGATGCCAGATGCAATTCGAAAAATTCCCTATGTTTGTGATAAAAATTTCCTCTTTTTCCCTACATCCAAGAATTTATTTACCTACATTTTTCCCCACACCATTAATATATTCAATCAAAGAAAAGTAACAATCGCCGTATATTTAACGGTTTTTTTTGCTTTAAAGTGCCGAATTCACTTGCAATATTATTGCGCTTTTTCTCGTTTTTGTTGTTAATTCAGTTACCATATGCGATAATAGATTAAAAACAACAACAAACAATTGCGCATTAATATTACTAGTGTATGGGTACGTTAGAAGGTGTTCCCAATAAAACTTAAATTTCTATGAAACGCTTAATTTTGCTAGTAGCCCTGCGAATTTTTTAATTTTATAATTTCATTTCATAAGGGGTTACTAGCTTTAAAAATCAATAACAACGACAATATTTAAGCAATTATAAAAAAATAAATAAATGGTTTATTAAAATATTCTTTTTGCAATAGAAAAACACAATATTAAATATTATTCTAAAAATTATAATTAAGAATTTGGACTACCATGACAACCCTGGTTACCATTTCATTATAGACCATTTTTTAAGGGCAATATCGGGTGCCATCGTAAAGCCTTGTGTACTCATCTGGGAAAAAAAAATAATTCTGTTTCACACACGAATTACATATTTAGTCAATAACGTACACACAAAAAGATCTTGCTGAACGTTTATCAAAAAATTTAATAAAATATCTAGGACTTTTTCTAAAAAAGTGGGTATATTAAAAATATTTCTGCTTAAATATCATAAAATTAAAGTACGATTTATTTCTAAGTTTGTTTGGGTGAATGACATTATATTTTTCTCCAAATCATTTTCCTAAGTTGATTGAGAAACTTTACTGAAAATAGTTATTAGTTGAAATGCTTCTACTATACTTGGTAATATTATACCCCTTTTTTGATAAACATCGCACCCATATTTTTGTGTGTGTGGTACGAAAAAATTAAAAAACTCCAAAAAAACCGTTGTTTTTTATTTTTCAAAAAAATACTAGGCAAAAATTTAAAAATGTGGCTACGTTAGGTACTTCATTTTATGGTCCTCTAGAAAGCAAAAACCGATTGATAATCGGTTCACCCGTTAAGGCTACACAGTGGCACCCGATTTCCAATATCTTGTTTTGGGAAAAAAGCATTTAAAGTAAATATTGCTCATGTAAAATATAGGGCAAGGAGTTTGTTTAACAAGCTGTAACTTTTTATATCTGCGATTTTTTCCCAAAATTTGCAGAGCATATAGAAAAATTTCAAACTATTTAAAAAAAAAAAATAATAACTAAAGCCAAGCCAAGTATCTTGTGTACTACAACGATAACAAACAATCATTACAAAGTCACTCTTTTATAACGTAACAAACTATTTTTTATTGAAAAGCGGGACTCGGCAGACGAAAAATGGGATTTTGGTGAAAAAAAGCTGGATATTAAAACTTTTGGTCTAAATATCCATGTTTTATGTAATTTTCTACTTTTTAGTTACATTCGCTTAAAAATACAAGAGAGGTATCTCGACCCGAACTCGCAGATTTTAATGAACGTCGAATATGTTGTAAAGTGTATAAAAACTTGTCTTTAATTTACAAAAACTATATTTGTTTGTATACAGGGTTTAAAGTACTCAAGAAAACCAGAACGGACACCGAGCTGACACTAATTGAATTATTTTAAATATACTGGGAAAAGGTTCTTCGAGAAAATGAATGATTTCGAATGATTTCGAATATCGGAAAAGCTCACCCCCTCGATTAAATTAAATAGGCGTTACTATGCGTTCTTTTTAGCTTACCAAACTACAATTCCTTAATAAAAAGCCATAATTAATGTTACTCAACATTTTTGTATATAACAAAAGTATTTAAAAGTCTTTACACGTAATTTCTACACCACTAAAGGTGTCTTCAAAACCCCTTTCATTTGATACCAAATTTGTCCATAGCTACTTCAAATAGAACGAATTAAACCGAGAAAATCTTAAAATGTAGTAATTTTTAACCCAATTTAGTGACCCCTAAACATAAGATTGGGCAGTTAAAAAAAATATGGGTCTCCTAATTCATAACCGCAGTTCATTAAGATCTGCTATTCTGGGTTGGGATTACCTCCCAGTGTTATTTAACATAGTGTCCATATTAGATATTAACTTTGTGCGAGAACGCCAACAGAATAAAGGAATTAAATTATCTGTTCCTATTTATGTTTAGGGTGGAGAACACGTATTCATATTTATATCATGTCTTATCATAATTTTCTGTCTCCCGTTGAGTAAAGACGTCAGTTTATTCATTCAATTTTCAAGTATGCGATTAAAAAATAACTTTAAATTAATTTATAACAGTTAAACAATTTTTAATACAATTTTTCTTCTTGTATTTTTTTAGGCGTTTAACTTTTATTTATTTTTTTTGTTTACAATCTTTTATGTATGTGTGTGTGTATTTTGACAATTCATATCATAATATTGTTGTTATAGATTTGTCATAACAACACTATTTTAATATCAGATATGATACTAACAGTAAGAGGCCTTTTAAACGAAGAAATTAATTGCAGGCAATTTTTGAATTCTCTTTTAAAGTTGATTCTAAAAATCATTTACATTTAAACGAGGAGTTTTTACATGCAATTTTTTTGACGTTTATTTTTCCAATCTTCTTTAATTGTTCATTCGTTGAAATTTAATTTATTCGTAATAATTAAAAATAATATAATTTAATAATATATATAATATAAAATAATATAATTTAAAATAATAATGTATAAAAAGTTCTTTATTTCACATTATTTATTTATTATTTTACGAAATATTTTCGATACACAACACTTGAGAAGCCGAATACGAATAAAGCAAATTAACAAGAATACGAACGATAGCAAAAAGAAATGTCAAAAAATATCTTGAAAACGAAAATCGTGCATTTTTTGCTACCCCGCTTGCTTCTCTACCCCGTTTGCCTACAAACAATAATTGCAGGCATCGTTGCAGGCAACAAATTGCTCCGTTTAAATGGCCTCTAACAGTAATGTGTGGTCCACACGTAATATAATTCTCTCTGAGATTGAATTTGAAGTTTGCTGACAGAAAAACATTAAAGTTAATGTCTAGTGTGGGCACTATGTAAAAATGAAACTCAAATAATACTTCGAAAATTGCGTGGAGTTATATTAATATTTAAAAAAATAACAAACAAAAATAAATAAATAAATAAAAACATAAAATTCATTCGCAAATGTGGCAAAAATTTTCAAATTCGAAGAAGTCAAATATGGTCGGTCTTAGATTTCAAATTAATCAAAAAATTAATCAACATTTTGAACAAAATTAACAAAAGGTAAGTCAACTGTGGCTGAAGCTTAAGAAAAGCGTTTTCTTTTTTACAAAAATTATTTTTTTAAAACAAATTTCTGAGTTAATTTTTTAAATTTCTTAAATTTAAAAAAAAAAAAACTGTTTGTCAGCATTTGTTTACACTAAAATTCTCCCAAAAAAAAATTGTGTATAAAATTCGGGAAAATACCGTTTCTTGAAATTACTATTGAATTTTACTATTTCTTTCGTAAACATTTTCCAATTTTTTTAATAAAAAAGAAGCTTTTAATAAACTTTACTCGAAATAACACTTTAAATTTTAATTTTTTTTTTATTAACAATCAAGAACTAAGTTTATATTTTCTTTGAATGGTTAAAAAACGATTTTGGCACAACAAAATTCCTTTTTGTGCACATTTTCGAAATCCATACACTGGTTCTGATAAATTTATTTCAATTAAAAAACTTCTAATATTTCTAGTTTTAATTTGTTTATGAAAAATCTGTTAAGTTCAAAAATATCAAAAGCAGTATTTCGGTTTAAAAAGCAGGAAACAATTCCAGTAGGGATCAGCCTTTAAACAGCGGCGCATTTTTAAATCATATTGTCTACTAAATTTATGAGAAAAAGGTTTACCGCCATTTCGCATTATAGTAGAAACATAATACAATATAAAACTAAAAAATATTTCCTCATACATTTTGTATGAAATGTAAAAATTTGCTTTGTACTGCGGAAATTAACCTCCTGTTTTTATAAAGCGAGAGGAATAATTCCTCCAGAGAAATGCCTATTTTGTTTCTGTTACAATCACAAAATACCCACATTCCTCTCAAGGAATTATTCCTCTCGCATCATAACAACAGAGGGTAAGTGTTTCTTACAAAATGAATGCAGAAAAATATTCCATTTTGCTTTTTTTGTTGTTTGGAAATAACAACAACTTTCTCTTTTCCTACACACAAAAAAATCGTTGATATGTAATTAAGTGCATTTCAACTAATAAAGTTTTGCGAGTATTATGCAAAAATAGTTTACCAAGTTTTTACTTGTTTCTAACTAATTTTTGAGTAATTTATATGAAGAAACTTTATTTGCTCCTACTTAGTTGGCAACGATTTCTTTGTGTGTACATATGAAATTTTGGGATAAATCTCTACGAAAACGTAATTTTGACTACAAATGGCATCACTGCGCCATAGTAGTATTTTTTAGAGTACTACTTTTTAAATTTAAGAACAAAATAGTAGTATATTTTTCTTATTTCCTTTTATTTTATCGTTTTGGGGTCGAGAAAGAAAAGAAATAAATGTGACATTGGAACAGTGCTGCCGTTTAAAGGCAAATCTGTAGATTTATATGTAAATGGGGATAAACAAATTTTAAATTCGTTGATTTGAGGATTTTTTGGAAATATGATAACAAAATTCCGGAGAACTTTTTAGGAAAAAATAATTTCCTCTTTAACTTTTCATGATTTTTAACGCTGATAATGTTTTTTATATTTCTTTTGTAATTAATGGTAACAGTGGCAAAGTGGTAACAGCAAAGCCGTCATTAAGCAATTACTGTTAATTGCTACCATGGAATACCGCCATACATTTTTTTTTTAAATTCCCAGGATCCCGCACAATATATAATTCATTAATTGCAATAATTTATTTTATATGCAAAATGTTTTAAACCAGCTGTTATTTTTGTCAAAATGTTAAGTTTGTCTTTTCTTAAGTGAGAGAATTTTTTTTTATAACAGCATTTTTTAAATCTTAACCCAATAACGGACAAATGAAATCTGTAGAAGAAAATTCAGTAAAAATGTATTGATGTGAAATCAAAATTTAAGAAAAGTTGAAATATATTCTTGTAAATTGCCAAGGAGCAAAAACTGATAACAGCTCCTCGGTTAAGGGAGCTGTTTTTCACCTTTTCGAAATTAGGTATTGCAAAACTCGATTCATGGGGTATTAGTGCCTGAACAAATAATACATATTAATAACACATATTATATAACTATTATTATTAAAAAAAATTAAAAATAAAATTTTTCCTTTGCCAAAATGTGGCCAAGAAATTGATCAACTTTCACTATACACTGCCGACTTTCAATTAATTTGTACAGGACCAAAAATTCATCAATTTTTTGAAAATATATGGGATACTTTTGAGTTTGATTAAGAAAAAAACCAAATTATATGAAACAAAAAATTTCAGTATAAAAAATTGTTAGCAGAAAACAATGAAAAAATTTTAAAACTAGCAAATTATAAAATCAGTAGATTGCACCTTACAGTATGCCCCAAAGGTTAGCTAATATAAACTAAAACCATAAAGCCCAAAAACTAAAATGTCATAAAAGTTGGATATACAAAATTGTCATATTGACCAAAAGCAGTCATATTGCCTTAAGTTTTTTTTTCGTCAATACAACATTTGCCTTAACCCATTAATGCCTGACCCCCGATTCCATTGTCCAATATCGATGAAATTTCACACATTCTTTACTTAAGGTATTGGAAGTTATTTGATATAATTTTCTTTTCGATTTTCCATACTTGGGACTTATTAATTAACCACTGATATAAATTAATTCCTCTGTGGTTTTTTAATTAAATTATTTTGTTATGCTCTTTCATGTAAAACTCTTCATTTTTACTTGAAAATAATCGATATTTCAAGCAAGGGTACTTCATAAAACTGTAAAATACGTATTTTAATGGTCATGTCATGAAATCATACCTGTTGCCCAAGTGAGTGGTCCTACATAGCTACAAATTTTTTGCACTTTAAAGAATACCTAATACTATTAGCCAACACATTTAATTACTATAAATACAATTAATGTTTATCCCGATGAAAATAAATTTAAATAACAAATATGCAGGTGCTTGTGCAAATTTAAATGTAACTGACACTAATAGAAAACATATGATTTTCTATTGTTGATTTACTTGAATAAACGTCACTACATTGCTAGGTCTGTCAAAAAAAACAGAGTAGTATTTGGAAGATGACAAAGCCAATTGTGACAATTTTTTGTTGTTGTTTTATTTTTTCATTGATATTTTAAATTGTGAATCTCGCTCCTAGACGAGGACAAGAAATTCTCATTGAGTTTGTGATTTAACATAACAAACATCTCTAGAAATTCTAATAACAAAGTCCCCTGAAGATTTCCTTAGACAGGAATGAAATCCGGATAGGGACACGCCTACATCAGATTGCTTTTCACAATTTGTTAAATAAGTTTTGGGACTTTAGCACATTTAATTACTATAAATACAATTAATGTTTATCCCGATGAAAATAAATTTAAATAACAAATATGCAGGTGCTTGTGCAAATTTAAATGTAACTGACACTAATAGAAAACATATGATTTTCTATTGTTGATTTACTTGAATAAACGTCACTACATTGCTAGGTCTGTCAAAAAAAACAGAGTAGTATTTGGAAGATGACAAAGCCAATTGTGACAATTTTTGTTGTTGTTTTATTTTTTCTTTGATATTTTAAATTGTGAATCTCGCTCCTAGACGAGGACAAGAAATTCTCATTGAGTTTGTGATTTAACATAACAAATATCTCTAGAAATTCTAATAACAAAGTCCCCTGAAGATTTCCTTAGGCAGGAATGAAATCCGGATAGGGACACGCCTACATCAGATTGCTTTTCACAATTTGTTAAATAAGTTTTGGGACTTTAGCACATTTAATTACTATAAATACAATTAATGTTTATCCCGATGAAAATAAATTTAAATAACAAATATGCAGGTGCTTGTGCAAATTTAAATGTAACTGACACTAATAGAAAACATATGATTTTCTATTGTTGATTTACTTGAATAAACGTCACTACATTGCTAGGTCTGTCAAAAAAAACAGAGTAGTATTTGGAAGATGACAAAGCCAATTGTGACAATTTTTGTTGTTGTTTTATTTTTTCTTTGATATTTTAAATTGTGAATCTCGCTCCTAGACGAGGACAAGAAATTCTCATTGAGTTTGTGATTTAACATAACAAATATCTCTAGAAATTCTAATAACAAAGTCCCCTGAAGATTTCCTTAGGCAGGAATGAAATCCGGATAGGGACACGCCTACATCAGATTGCTTTTCACAATTTGTTAAATAAGTTTTGGGACTTTAGCACATTTAATTACTATAAATACAATAAAGTTTTCCGATGTGTCGCTTTTCCAATTTTTCAGAGGCAGTTTCAATTCTTTCTTTCAATTTTTCAGAATATGCAAATTTTGCAGACAATTGAACAGATAATTACCAACCCCCAATTTTTACCAACATTTTCCTAAAATATTTTAATCCTTTCTCCACCTACCTGTAAAAATCAATTTGATGCAACTCTTACCTGGCTTTAGCTATAATTTTTTTAAAATGGCTCCTTTTTGGGTATTTAAATACCCAATAGGCAGGAATGGGTTAATCAAGATATATTGATATAGGTAGTCTTACTAGAACAACAACTACAACAAACAACTACAAACAATACAAAAACAACAGGGTTTTGATATTTCAAATTACTCAAGATACAGTCTTTGTACTGTCAAAACCGTTTCAGAAATGTCAAAACCAGGTAAGAGGAAGATAAACAGCTGGGCTACTAAAACTACCTTATAAATATATCTTGGCCTTAATGAGAGTATTCTTAAGCCGAGCACAGGCGGTCAATATAATTGATTACAATTTTATTTATCTTTGCACACGTATCTTTCAATGATTTGAAAAGCAATATACTAAATTAAAATTGATCAATATTTTCCATTCTATAGAAAATTTGCTAAATTTGGCGCATTTTATATTAAACTACGCTTATAATGATTATTTTTAAAATAATTATGTTCTTTTTTTATAAAATTTTTAATTTTTAACCACAATAACAGATTTAAAAAATAAATTTTAATATTGCCCACAGACTTTTCAATAATATTAATTTGAAAAACCACAACAGAATTGTGCACAGATATTTTTTTTGTTTTAGCTTTCATTGGAAATTTTCAAAGTCTTAAACATATTTTAGATGAGGGTACCAGAAGACGCTAGAGTTTGTCTGCGAGATCAAGAAACATTTTTCGACCAATTCTAGAAAGTTACTAGAGTTTGTTTGATAATTTGAATTTTGGGATATCATAAGTTTTTAAAAACTTTTTGCACCAAGAAAGTTGTTCAAAATTTTTTGCAAAAATATTATAATGTTGTGTAATATTTGTTCCTTGATATTTAAAATTTGTTTTTGTGCTCGTTTAAAAGTTGGCAAGCTTTAAAATGCGATTTTTTTGTTTGTTTTTGAATCCTAATAACTTTTTAACGGCTCATCAGCTAAAATACCTTTTTATGGCTTTTTTGACGTAGTTACCACGGGTTCCCGCGGGTGCACCATATACCCGATACAACTGTAATTTACACACAAATTTTACGACAGAAACGACTTAATAAATTGGTAGAGGGTCTCGATATATCAGAAATTTTTGATCACTCTTATTGATTGCCAGCACATTTTAAAAGCCTTAACAAATATAATTTTTTTTATTGTATATTTAAAAATTTAATTGGTAAAGTAAGACGGCCACGTATATTCATTTAATTCTATTCTACATAAAAAGCACTAAAAGTTCTCGTTTTTATCTGTCGCGAAGTATGGGAATATTTAAAGGAAAACTGCACCATTCTTTTTCCTAAAAATTTTTCAAAACTTAAACTAATAATTTTTATGTAGAAAAATTTCTGTGCCATAAAATTAACAAAAACTAATGTTTTTTTAGAAGGAAAATGCCATTTAAATCTAATTTCCAAAAAAAGTCTGTGGAATCCATAATTAAAAAAATATTCAGAACTTTAAACTTGAAGATTTCGGTGTAGAAGAAAATTAAAAGAATGTTATCGTTTTTCTATTTCTTTTGAGAATCTTTGATATCAGAAAAAAATAGATTTTATACCTACACTCAGGGGAAAATCCTCATCATATTTATGAAAAACTTCATAAATATTAACAACATATTCATTGATTTTCGTCCAATATAGTACTTCATAAAGATGATGAAGCTGATACAAGTAAATTTAATTTAATCGCAAAATATCTTATTCTATCCACCAAAACTTACTTATCTTTTTGCATCTTATTAGATCCAAGTAGATCTAAATTAATCCACACTAGGTAGTTTGGAATGCATCAGGATCTTAAATTAGATAATTTTGGATGCCCCAATTTGGAGATCAATTTTGATATAACTTAATCCGGTAATATATTTGAGGGATCTAATTGGATATTACTGGATACCCCAATTTTGAAATAAACTTGGATAAGAATAAATATCGATCTATATTAAATGAGATCTGGTTTTGTATTTGAGATGTAACTTTTTTTGATCGGGCGCCTGTTTTATATAATTGGAAACACTAGCTAAAACCAAATATATGTCAAATAATTATTTTATTCGTTTCCATATAAATTTCATATAAAAACAAACCAAGAATGATAAAATAAAGATTACGCCAACGCGCATAAAATTTTAAAATGTTCTGCGCATGTTGGAACTGTGACGTCACACGTTCTGTGTTTCTATTGGCTAATAATTTCCAGCTGTCAAACTGTAATGTTTATGAGTAAACATAACAGTGGGACAACTTATAATTTTTCTCTTCAAATTATTTTTTAGCTAAAAATTTATTTTTCTAAATTTAGTTTTTTATTTATATTTATTTCATTTAATAAAACTGATCTAACAATATTTTCACAAACAATTAAAGGCCATTTTTCCTTATGTTGTTATTTTATTCATTTTCCTTTTTCTTTTATTAATATTTTGAGCAATTTCACCATTAAGTAATCTTATTCTAAAATACATTCTACATCTAAAAAAAAGTTTTTTCCATCTCATCATTGGCTTCAATGTCCTTTGCTTCCGATAAATGTTTTTGCAAATATCCGGTTACAAGCAACAATTTTTCACCATTTAGTTTTAAAAATATTGCATCACATGATTTTAGTGTTTTCATTAAAGAAGTTGATGGCCTACTTAGTCCACCTTCACTTAGGTGGTTAACCCAGGAGCAGGTAGAGTCCTCTAGAGGATTAACCGCAAGATTAGGGGTTTTATTTTTTAATCTGTTGCAAATATATCCGGCCAAATTCTCCAATCCGTCATACTGCATCATCCTGATTTAAGCGATACGTTAAGATATAGTCAATATTATATCGATTCTTTAGTTCGATATGTAGCATTTGTAAAGCGTTATTTGATTGAATGATGACTGTGAAATAAGATTTCTAAACATGTTATATAAAGATTTCTAAACATGTTATATAATATTATACCTTTTTGAAATGGTAACAGTGCATTTATGCCAATCACACGGCTCTCTGACATCATTTTCGTCATATTATTTAAGATATCATTTTGTATTTCTGGTGCCAAACCATATGCGTGGAATCACTCTCTTGTATCTTGTCTCGGTACCCTTGAATTCATGACATCAAACCAGTCATTGGTCTAGTAAAAGAAAATCACAAAAATAATTTTGCTATTATTTAAAAAAAAAATAAAAGTAATTACTAGTTTGAACAATTGATGACATTCGCTCCAATTTTGATTTGTCAAATGTCTTAAACTTGCAGCTCGCGTTATAGATTGTGCAATTGTATGTGAGAAAAGTTTGGTAGCCAGTTTAACCTTTTGCCTCTCAGCTCCAACAGTTAAATTTTGTGCTGATATTTTATGTGTGATCTTTAAATCATTGGATTGGAGAGACAGAAGATTCAAGATTATATCTTTTTTAACTTCTTTGTTATCAATGATGAATCCACTATCGATAAAATGATTTCTCAAGCAGATAGATGCGTATTTGTATTAAACGTACCAAGGCTTATTAAAATCAACTTCAAGTTCATTGAAAAGTTTTCTATTCCCACCACCTAAATCGCATACAATTGCCACAATTGTAAAGCCACTCTGCTGCATTGTCTTCAATATATTAAATAAAAGTGATTTTGACATTTGGCAGTCATATTCATAATATATTGGTTGCTTTCAATTTCCTATTAAACCTATTATCAAATAGACAAACAATTAACAAAAAAAAAGTTTATGTCAATAACTCACCTCTCAATAAAGCTACCTGGATATAATTGGCTGGTACAAGTGGCTTGTCGTAACAGTACTTTTTTTTGCCTTTCGTCAAAGCTTAATACACATAGTTTTTCAGTTTCAGACATTTCGTTAGCCGCAGACAAACTTTTTAAAACGGGGTCCAAAATACCTGTAGACATATCTAATTTTTATGACCCTCTTTGTAATGTTCTCATTGAGGGAAGTGGGAAATGTTTTTTCCTTAAAAACTTATAAGCCTTGGCACTTGTGGAATATAAAGTGATTGATTGAGCAATATCTGCTTCAGTAAAGATTTGCTTTTTATTGCCGTTTTTAAGCTTTTTTATCTGGCCTTTAGTAAACAAACTTCTCAATGCTTTTTCGAAATTTAAGTTTGCAAAACTTAAGCTCTGAACTTTACGAGACAAATTTTTTATTGTAATCGCAGATTGACTTTGTGCAGTTTTAAGGATACCATTCTCCTGGCGCAATGCATCTCTAGAAAAGATTTTAAATAAGTATTTGTTCACTTTTTTTAAAACATACATACATTTTTACTTCCAAAGTATTTATGTACTGTTCTCGACTATCTTCCTTAATGTCAGTCGTCTTTGGAATGTTTAGAACTTCATTTGGAATTTCAATTTGATTTGCAATTTCATTTTGAATTTCAAATTGAGTTGGAATTTCAATTACATTTTCAATGGTGCTGTCTATGGTCGGAACTGCTCCCGGTTTCAACTTTGGTGCACGCCGATTACTAAATCCTATTCATAATTATGAAGCAATGAACAATTAAATATATGTTGACTTACCCATTTCAAATATCATATTTCTTTCAAAGTCCTCCTGTTTGAAATGTAAGGCACAAATTTTATCCTTTTAAACATCTATGGGTTTGCATCGATTGCAAAACATAACCCAAAGCTTCCTTTGTGCTGCATCTTTAGGAAAATTGTAAAACGATACATCTATAGCAAAAAAATATATTAGTTTCATTAAAAAGATCCAAAAATTTTATTTTTTCTCACTTGTTTTTTACTGTTGTTTTGCTTACAATTGCCCACTGCACACTTTATGTTTATATTTTTTATTGTTCTTTTTTTGTTTGTTTTTCTTTTTGCAACAGCTTTTATTTACACTTTTTTACACGACATTGAACGTTTTTAATAAATTAAATATAATTTATCAACAAATACAATGCGAAATTTTTTATTTTATCAAAACCCGATGTAATATTGTCAAAGTGATTTCAATTGCAGGGTTGCCAACTATCATACTGTTTTCGCAAGAAATTTTAATTCTAACACATGAAACATTCTTGGTAACCCTTAGAATGGAACTTCTAATCATGCGCATGGAGTAATCTTTATTTTATCATTCTTGAAAACAAACTGTATTTTAGATATTGACGAATTTATACTGGACCATAATACTGCTGCACATGTTGAATAAGTAAGTATTTTTATTGAGACTGCTTTCTTTTCATAACAAAGAGTGGGATAACAAATCGGCAATATACATTATATGTATACTTAAAACTATATTCGTCTTGTTTTAATACATGTTAATATAATAAGCTACTTGCTTAAGTGAACGGTAAATGAACTAAGTACACGATTAAATATGTAAACAATGTTTGCTCATAACATTTACTGTGGCGAACAGAGCAAATGTCTGTTAAAAAAATAATAAATAAGATAAAATTTGATAACACTTAAGACTAAAATAAATAACAACAAAAAACAGCTGTAAAACACAGTGTCAAAACAGAGAACATTTATATCACAGAATGTTATAAAGAATTGTACAGGTACAAAAACAAATTAAGTAATTTGTTAAAAATATAAATTTTAAGTGCAGGATGTTTTCCTATAAGATATACGATAATACCAGTAAGACAATTAAAAACACAAAGTACAATATATGTACAATAAAAAAAAATAATTTGTAAATATTTAAAAATCTAAGGCCCAAGAGATATTTGCTTAAATTCCTTTGGTGTAAAAGAATGCGAATCAAATTTTTTCTCCCTTAAAAGAGTGATTATTTCAGTGTGCAGAGAAGCGTCTGACAGATACAGCTTGCTCTTATGTTTATTCACATTCTTAAATTTAAATGAATCTTTTGGAGTTTTTTCTTCCAGCTGCTTACTTAGATGTTGAATGTCCACATTTTATAAAATAATTGGCGGGCAAAAAGGTTTAAAAGTTCGGCCTGTAGGTTTTAACGATCCTGATGCACCGCGTTATTGTGTCTAACATTTTCGGCTAGACGACTTTCGATCAGCTCATACATAAAATCGGCTTAGTCGGTTAATAAAAAAAAATTGAATAATTAAACACACTACACGAATCCGCTCAATAATATTACTAGACTCAAAAAAGTTTGACAGTAGAATCTGCTAAAATTGACTGTTAAATCAACTGCAAATTCAGTCAAAAAGCAATCAGATTAACTAAAAATTTAGTTGTTTTTAATGTTAAAAATAACAAATAAATGCAATAAATATAACTAACAATGTCGTACAAATAACTCGCAATTTTTTCTACAAAAATTTAAACAACTGTAAAAATATTTTTTCTTTCAATTAAAATATGTATTTCCAACATCCTACTTAAAATGTTATGACGTTTTATGTATTTGGAGATACAATGAACTTTTCTAATTTTTATTTGGAAACTATGAACATATCAATAATAACAAATATAAACTAAATGAGACTTTTTAAATAGCTAACAAAAATTAACTGTTTATTGCTAAATTATTAGTGGTTGTTTATTAAAATACTACAACTGCTTTAAACAACTAATGCAAAAATATTGTTGTATATATATATTATATAATTTAAAAAAATGCATTTATTATTGAGTTTTTTTATTAGTTTATAATGTTATTAACACAAAGTAATTTAATTAAATTTTTGTCTTAGAAAATGGTTAAAAATTTGTAAATTGGCGGCTATCAAGATAAGAAAGTCAGTAATTCTATTTTTCTGTTATTTTGGTCTTAGTGATAAAAAATACGTATTAAAAAAAATTTATATAAATTTTAAGAAAAAATATTTATCAAATGTAAAAAGTTGATTTGTGTAAAATATCAAAAAATATTTGCAAAAACATGCATTTTGTATCAACATATATCAATATATGCATTTATAACAAAATATGCAACAAAAAATTGCAAAATATGCATTAAAATATGAATTTGTAGAAAAATATGTAAAAATATGTATTTATAACAAAATATGCGTTAACAAATCGATGCCATTTTAATGTTTAATTTGTTAATTCGCAAAGATATTTGGTTAACTTTGTCTTCCAGCTAACTACAACAAACATGTTTATAGCCGTAATATTTTCGGCTGCTCCGGCTAACAAAATGACAACGGCTCGGCCTAAGCCGACGCGGCGCAGGTCTCTGCCGAATACTCGTTACATCTCTTAAAATTTATACAAATTTAATCGGAATTAATTCGATATACTTATTGTAATGTCAACAACACATACAAAAGCTGACTGATGTGTTGTAGAGAATCTGAGAGGCGGTTTTACACCCCACCTTCCGTTAAATTCAAAATGTAAAGTTTACATATCCACTATATAGAGATAAATACATATGTAGAAATAAATTGCCGCAAATGTCAAAATTATGTTATATCTAGTGTGGACCACTCAATTGCGTACATATTTATTGCCGGTAATATATATTGAATTTAATATTTAGCAATAGTCGTTAAAAGTTATTGCTAAGATAACACGTCAAATTCAGTTATCATTTTCACTTCAGGTTTAGAAAAAAGGACGTCACAAAAAAAAAATTAAAAATAAGGCAAAAAACAAACAAAAATCATTAAATTTAAAATTTATTGAATAATTAAAATAATACACAAAAATATAACTATTTTGAATTTTTAAAAGGGGTATTTCAAAGTAATCGTAAAATCGTGGATTTTGAAAAAAAAAATGGATTTTACCTTCAAAGAATTATTTTTGCACATTTTATTTAAAGCACGACAACAGTTGCTTTAAAATGAGGTATCAATAAATTACGTTGCTTCAACCGTTGAAAATATTTTAAAACGCGATATGTATTTCCAAAAACGTTAGAGCTAACAACGCAAAACTTGTACAATGACATATTTATAGAACACTTACCTTCCCTACCAATGTTTTATGTGGAATGAGTCAATAGGAAATCATTTAAAATAATACAAAATTATATGCGTTATAAAATATTTTTTCAAAAATTACTTTTCTCCTAAAATAACAGGTCAAGTACCAACTCTCAAAATACCGCTACTAATGTCTATTTGTTTTTTATAACAATTTTGAAAAAAAAATTTCTTTCGGGTTAAAAAAAAAATATATATATATCATCTGCATTAGGCCAGGTCGATTTGTATGGAGGCAAAAAAATCGCTCAACGTTCAAGGAAAATCGTCTTCTAGGGATCAAAATAAGAAACTTTGCCGAAGGAACCATACCTCTAAAACGAATTCTGATGTCCCGACTTTTGACCCGTAGGGTCAAATTTTGAAAAATTACACTTTGACCCATTTAGAGTGCCCCAATCGAATCCAACCCAATCGAATATAATTTATACATTCATCTGCTAGAGCGTCTTCCGGAGAAGAAATATAGACCGTAGTCTTGGAAAGACTCCGCCTACTTTCTGAAATGTCTCTATCTCGAGATTTGTACATTTTGCTATTAAAAAAACGGCTAAAAAGGACCTCTTTCAACTTAAATTTTAATCCCTTAACGGTCACCTAGAATGATGATTTATGCATTAATCTGCTAGCGCGTCTCCCGGAGAAGAAGTAGCTCCTATAATCTTGAAGAGATTCATCCTACTTTCAGAAATATCAAAGTGGGCTTTTTCAAAATTTTACTCTACGAGTCAAAATTCGGGACATCAGAATTCGTTTTAGAGGTATGGTTCTTCGGCAAAGTTTCTTATTTTGATCCCTAGAAGACGATTTTCCTTGAACGTTGAGCGATTTTTAAATCGACCCTAATCTGCATACAATATATTTTTTAAAATTTTTTCTACTGAGGGTCATTTTGACAACAAAAGCATCTAATGGTAAATATAGCTCCGATTGGCTTTAGCCGCAGTATCTCAGTTGTTCAATTTGTCCAAAATTTTTGACACAGAATTATCTAATATTGTGTTATAATATTTTAAAACTCAAATACATAGTAGTAAAAAACTTAATAGTAGTAAGTAAAGATTTGATTTTTTTTTTGTAAATTGAAATATAAAAGTCTGGGGTAATTTCAACCTTGTGTAATGATAATAAAATAACAACAACAAAAGTTATAAAAGTAGCTTAGTTTCGATTTTAAATAATTTATGACAACAAATAAACCATGTTATTAATAAAAAACATCCGTAAAAATCAAATCGTTGCCCTACCCAAGTGTACCGGGGGATATTTTTAAATTTTTTTTATCTTCTAACATATTTTAAAAAAGTCTCTGGAGTGCAAACCTCGTTTTTTCGGTTTTTTTAAAGAAAAGTTTTTAAAATTTAATATTAGATTTGAAAAACACCCCAAAAATGTTGTCCGGTTTTGACATCATCTTATGATAGGTTAACGACATCAAAAGAAAAAAAAACTTCTTTCATAATTTTGAGTCTTTGGGCAGTATTTATTACTGGGCTAGTTCTTAACCGATTTTGGATTTTTATTCCTTTTTGAACACATAATTTTATCTTTATATCGGTTCATTTATTATTTAGAATAAAACATATGTATAACAATATTTAAAAAATTTCGCAAAACTGAAAAAAAGTAATTTTTTCCATATAAAGCACAGTTTGAATATTCAATCGGTTTTCAGCACGGCTTTTCTTTATCCGATTGTCACCAAATTCCATATATATCAGAAACGCTCAAAAATCGCATTTTGAAATATATCCATACAACTAAGGACACCTTCAGTGTATACGCAGAAAAAAACTGATGTGTTTTTTAAAGCCTTTTCTTGCTAAATTTACTTACTGTTGAAATGACGGCGAAACTGCGTTTTTGTTAAATTTCTCAAGTTGTATTTATGGCACATTATTTAAGTTTATGCTACATAAAATTTACATTGATGATCTTTAATATAAAACATGCTATGTAAAATTAATATTGATGAAATTTGGAAATCAAAATAAGCTACAACTATATGTTTCTAATAAAAAAGATAAATTACAAAAACCACTTAGAATTTAGTTTGGCATACACATACACAAATTATTAGATATGTCAATATCGAACATAGAAGCATAATGTAGGTGGAGTTTTTTTTTAGCATTTTATTTCTGATGCAATTTATTTAAATATACATAATGTAAAAAAATGGCTGTGAAAAATGAAAAATTATAACTAATGTAAGTAATATCTTATATATAAATACAAAATTCTAAAAACTAACTGTATTGTTTTTTTAAGGCACAATACGTTGGGGTTATTACGACGCAGAATTTGGAAACTCTTCTCAAGACGTTGGACGTCGAAAACACATCAGGCACACAAAAAATTTTCAGAGGGAATATGATAAATGCATACTTCCCAGGTGAAAATGATAATATATGGTAATATATATGAACATGCATGATTCCATGTACGAGCATATATTGTTTCATATATCAGCATATATGAAGAAGGATGCCATATATGTAAGCATATATGGGTTCATACATGCAAACAAAAAGGTCATATATGATAATATCATGTATTGACTTTATATGAGATTATATATTAAATTTATATATCGTTGACTAATAAAAAAAAGCCATTAATTTTTATGTATCATTGACTTAGAATTAACAATTATTGTTTCTTAAAGTTGTTGAAAGATAGATTTCTAAGTCGCAGAATATAAAATTTATTTTATTTTTAAAAAGTCTTATGAGCGTTAAAACTCAAAATAGACGCGCTAATAAGAACATTGAAGTTTTGTTTCAAATTATGTTTTATTTATATTTAAAATAGATATTTGAATAAAAAAACTTAATCAATCTGAGAAATAGAGACGGAGGAGATTGGAAAAAAACAAAAATCTAAAAATAGAATATTTGTGTTTGTTAGTGTTAGTGTTGATCACTTCCGAGTATAATACATATTCAATAACAGAAAGGCTAATAGGAAAGAAATCTGCAATTTAGCTGCATTACATTCGAGGACATAGATCGCTAAGATGTCATGACTTGGTATCGTTACGTTTGCAATGTAAGAAGAAGCGCAATCAGGTTTGATACTTACGCAAGTTTTTAAAAATTTAACATATAGGCACAATCTGACAATTATATGAAAATAATAATACAATTTAAATGGAAAATCACTGATGACGAAACTCCGCCTGTCCATTAAAAAGTCAGAAACTTGGCTAGCCTGATTTGAAAATTAATAGTTGTAACAAAGGGGTTTTAAACCTTTATTAATTATTTTATTTAATTATTGCTGGTTCGAATAAGGCTGCATAAACGCCAGTACTCTCCCTCAGCATAAGCTAGTCACAAAGGTCCTCTTGTGTCTTAGCTTTGTAATAAGTTATGCCTTTTTAAATAAAAGACTTGCGTTTAGATTTAATTAACCTTATTCTTTAAGTGTTACATCGGAAATGACAAAAATTATAAAAGAATATAACTAACTAACCTCTAGCAGAATTGAAAATGTAGTCTAGTAAATAAAAGAGATCAGTAACTAATAACAAGTGTAATAGATAATAGATAATGAGAATGAGTGTAAATTAAAATATCTCTTCAATTATTGTACTGAAATTATCTCAAATTGGTTATTTTTAATGCAGGGATGGCAAACTTGATACTATAGTACTTTTTTTGATACTATTCGATGTTCCCAAGTACCGTAGTACTCCCGCGACTGATTTGATAACATTGGACGATTTAAAATTTTTAATTCAATTTATTTTTTTAATTTTTATTAATATATAAATTTTATGTGATGAATTTAGTTCGGCTTAAGGTCATGGGTTGCAATAATAAAAACCAAATTTTTAAATTTTGTTTTTAATTATTATTTTTATTTTCGATATTTCGGACAATTTTATTGTCCATCTTCAGGAAAATCTAAACAAAAATACATTTGTAACAATTTTATTAAAAAAAAAAAATATATACACATAACAAATAAACATAAAAGATTACATACATTATCAGAATAATAACCGCGGAGTTAAAACGTCTTTCCTTGTTTGAAGTTTCTGTTCAACTAATTTGATTTTATTTTTCTGTACTTGCCTACTATGTGTCGGTATAATTGAGCACATTTGTCAGTGTCTGTTTTGTAATTAACGCCCTGTTTCTAGAACACGTTTTGCTTCACGTTCGTCTAAAAACAATAACAAAATACATGCAATGCAAAAACAAAATACATGTAGTCACCCGTTCGTGTATAGGCGAACGTGTTGTAGAAACCAGGGGTAAGTCTTTGATCAGCTGGTGTCAGGGATGTTAAATGGGGTTTTCAATTTTGTACCAACCTCCAAAAAAATTGTACTTTTTGGACCTTCACGGTACCATTTTTTTTTTATTTATTAAAACAAAAAAAAAGTACATTAAAATTCACTTACACACAACAAATAAAACAAAACTTAACAATAACATACATTATATGTATGAATAAAATAAGGTTCAAAAAAGTCTTATGAATATATGAGATCAAAATCATGGAATTATGTGTTTAGTTAATAAACTATTTGGAATTTTTACATCACAGCAGCATTAATTTGTCGATCTTAACCAATCCTTTGTCTGTATGAGACTTGATAATGTTTCTTTCCTTAGTTTTTATTATATTTTGAAAAGAAAAAACTGTTTCCACATTTGCAGGCGAGTGTGGAATGGATTAAATTTCAGCAACGACTCTAGAAATGTCAGGAAACATATTGACATTCAGTTCATTTTAATTTGTTTGCTATACTAAAAATTCAAATGGGGAAAAATTAAAACTTTTTAAATTGTACCAAATGAGTCGCGGTAGTACCACGGTACTTTAGAAGGTCAAAATGTACCAAAAAAAAGTACAATTGTACCAACTTTAACATCCGTGGCTGGTGTGTCAATTATGTAGAGCATTTCAAGAGAAAATCTCTTTGCATAATTACTCTCTTCCTGTAAAATGCTCACGTCATTAAATTTTGGTTTATGCCCTGTCAAAGTACTATGGGCCGTGAGTTCAGTTTTTTGCTCAATTGGTTTATGTAGTGCCCTATGTTCTGACTTATGGGATGCAAGTCGTGTTTTTAGTTTGGTTTTTGTAGTCCCAACATACACTTTGTTGCATACATTGGACCCGTCTCCTCCACAATTGATTTTATATATTACGTTGGATTTATCTTCGTTTTCTAGCTTTGTTTTAGTTTTGCTGAATAATTTGTTAACTGTGTTGCAAGTTTTAAGGGCGACTTCGAATTTGTCTTTATCATAAATATTTGAGTTTTTAATTCTCTCCGAATAATTTGGCACATAGGTTACCGATTTATAAATTTTCTGTGGGTTGTCTTCTTCTCGGTGAGTTTTCTTATTGTTAACGTGTTTAATCAATTCTAGTATTGTCTTTCTAGGGAAATCATTTTTCATAAGTATTTTCATAATTTTATCCTTATTATCCCTGTGAAAGACGTTGTCGCTTATCTCTAGTACTCTCTGTATAAAATTAGTTGCCGTGTTTATAATTATCCTTCTGGGATGTTTTGAGTGGAAGTTGATAAGTCTTCCCGACGAAGTTGGTTTCGGGTACCAATCTAGCTTTAATGTATTACCTTTTTTTATTATTATGGAGTCTAAATATGGCAGCTGGTCACCTTTCTCCTCTTCTTTAGTGAATTGGATTTGGCGGTGGTATGAATTTAAAATGTTCAGAGTATCTTCTACTTTATCCTTTTTCAAAATGCAAAATAAATCGTCTACATATTTTGTGAAAATTCTAGGTTTTATGTCCATCATTTCAATTGAATGATCTAAAAGCTCCTCCATTAATATATCAGCAATGACTGGCGATGCCGGAGACCCCATAGGCATCCCTTTTCTTTGTTCATATACATGATTATCATATTTAAAATAACGAGTATCTTTTATACAAAATGTTAAAACTTCCATGAACAATTGTTTTGGAATTTTTGTATATTTTTCAATAATATTCCACTTATCTTCAATGGTCCTAAGGGCTAGATTTACCGGGATGCTGGGAAATAAGGCAACCACATCAAAAGATATGAGTATTTCATCATCATTTATTAAAGAGTTATTAATTCGTGTCTTGAAATCAATAGCATCTTTATTAATATATTGCTCGCTACTTCATAAATAAAGATGTGTTAGATAATTGCACGCCGTTACAATTAAATATCCACGATAACCATATTTTGCTTAACGACGTTTTTGTGGTACGGAACTGGATTTGTATATAAATACAAATCAGATTGAATCCGGCACTGTAAATCAGATAAAAGAAAATTCCAAAAAATGTTATATTAAATTTTGTGAGGAAGACCACAGTAAATTTTGATAATGAAATTTTAATTTGGTTCAGTAAGTTTTCACCTGAAAACATTGTTTGCGGAAGAACCAATAGTATCGTGCCATTTTTGATAAAAATTTTTCCAAACGATGAAAATAATTTTGACGCCATTAATACCCCATACAAAGCGTTGGCAGATTGGCAAGAACTAAAACTTTCTAGAAAGGGAAATATATGTAGTTTCTGGTCAAAAGTATCTAAAATTAAAAATGAGTTAAACAAATATATGTTTCCCGATATTTTAAGAATTGCTGCAGGTATTTTATCCATACCACATCCGTCTGCAAACGTCGAGAGATTGTTTTCATACCAAAATCTGATTAAAACCAAAAGCAGAAACAGACTTCATGTTCCAACAGTATCAAATCTAATACAAACCAAAGATTTATTAAATGAAACAAATTCTTGTTGTTACAATTTTAAAATCTCTAACAAGTTATTATCAACCAATTTATAAAATTCTTTTCTAGCTGTATTGATTAATTTAATTTTGATCTCATTTGGAGTTCTTTGTTCCTGTCCATTAATTTAAAAACATACTTTTTTAAAGTAACACTTTATTTTTTTATAAATACATATAAACATAAATTTATGTTCATTAACATTTAATGTTATTTTAATGCATTTTGTATGAATTTTAAGAATAGTAAAATAATAAATAATGTTAGTACTCTGAGAGTCGAAAAAGTATAATTTAAAAATTTTATTGGTACCGAAACGAAATTCTCATTTCCCTTCCCTGTTTTAATGTAAATTATTAGGGTTTCCAATACTAGACATACAATAAAACTAGCAAAAACAATAATGACATATAAAACAACAATAATAATCAAAATAAAACATAATTGATGAAAAAAGGTAGATTAATAATTGAATTAAATAATAATAATTCAAGCCGCTACACAGTGTTTTTAATTTTTAGAGAAAAAAGTTTATTCTTCTTCTTAACCTCAATCTTTCTAAAAAAAACTTATCATTTTGCGTTTTTAAATTTTCTTCCATATTTTTTTTTTTTTTTTGAACAAAATAAAAATGTTTGAAATTTCTGTCAAACAAAAATGAAGAAATTTGTTCTTATTGAATAAGAATTTAATTGTTTCATTTTATATTTATTGAAAATTAAATTGAAACACCATGTTCCGGAATGTTACTATCGAAATAATTCACTAAATGCCGGAGTAGCTGCGATCAGTTTTTGTTAGGAGTGGTTTTTGATATTTGTTGTTTGGCTTTGAGCTTAGATTAAACAAAAAACTATTATTTGATTTTTATTAAGCAATAAAATAGAAAACATTTAAAAGTTTTTAATTTAATCGGACCTCAGAGACAAAAAACAAAAATTAAAATAAAAAAAAAAATAGAAAAAAATAAATATTTGAACTAAAATATATGGCCAAACACCCTTAAATATCGGAGCCGAATATATATGACACTTTATATATGCTAATATCAACATTAATAGAACAGACTTAAAAATGCATTTTAAAACTTAATTTGCATTTATTGCATTTGCATTATTATCTATATGTTAATGGTTTAATATTAAATATTTTAAAAGACAATAATACCAAATAATGCGCCAAAAATGCTTTTTCCTGTTTTGTGCAAAAAAATTTTAAATCCTAAAAAACTTACAAGGGAGGCATACCGACACTTACCGACAAATCTTAATGAACTTCGGATATGTTGTAAAGAATAAAAATGTTAGGAATTAATTTTTTTTCATAGCTGCCCCCCAATCACATGTTTAGGCATTTCGAAGTGGGATAAAAAATTACTCCATTTTACGTTTTTTTCGGTTTGTTTCGTTCTATTTAAAGTAACTATAGACAAATTTGGTATCGAATTAAAGGTTTTTTGAAGACAAACTCACTCGTGAACAAATTATGGCCAAAGATTTTCAAGTCTTTTTATTATTCAAAACAAATGTGTTTTGAGTAACATTAAATCTGGCGTTTTATTAAGGAATTTTAGTTATATTAAGCTAAAAATAATGCATAGCAATGCCTATTTAATTTAATCGAGGTGGTGTCTGATACCTCGATATTTGAAACCGTTCGGCTTTTAGGCGACTTTTACCGAAGAGCCTTTTTCCCCTATATTTCAAATAATTAAAAATGTGGCAACTCTGGGTCCACTATATAGGCAGTATTGGTATAACAATTTTCTTTTTTTGAGTACTTTAAATCTGGCTGCAAAACTTGTTTTCATACAAAAACACCTACTTTTTAAATTTGAAGGTGGGATTGGGCACCTAAAACAAAATACGTGTCTCTTTTTATGCTCTTTTATAACATATCTAAAGTTCATTAGAATCTGCGAGTTCGGGTCGGGATGTCTCTCTAGTTACATTGTTGGATTTTTCAAGGAAAAATGTATTAGGCCTTTTTTTTACAAGAAATAACTCAAAATAGTTAACTTTCTTGTCCCAAAAAATCGAAGCTGAATTTTTTACAAATAATTTTGTCATTTGCAATTAAAATACAGTTTTATTAAAGATCGCAAAATTAGACAACTGCAGCATTCAGCAACTTTCTAAAATTTTAAAATAGTCCTTCTACTTAACCAGGCGCGAATTCAGGAACATAGTTTTGAGAGAGAAGTTGGAGTATTTTTGATAAATATTCAAATCTTTTAGAGCCAGTTTTTGGGAGGACGATCAAACTTAGTTTTACAGCTGTTTAGTTAAACTTAAATAAGATATAAACTGCTTTTAAACCTCCATGCTGTTTTTCAGTGATGGTTTAAAAAATCTCAAATTAAATAAGATTACCATATTTTACACCAAAAAGAGTAATGCCATTTTCAAAAGAAATATGGTAGCACTTGCGAATGTCAAAAATGAAAAACAAACAAAACAACGCGCATAGAAAAAAAATGTTTGTTTATTTTGTGCCCAACAATTAAATATTTCTTTTGTTTAATATTGGTTGTAATTAAATATAAAATGGACTCTAAAATAAATGTAAAAATATAAGCCGATGGTTTGGACGAGCGGAAGCGCTGATAAAACTCCAAATCATTATATAAATAAAAACACATTTTCAAAAATTTCGTATATATTGTTTTTTTTTTGGACTTTTAGTTAACAGCTGCTTTATTTATGTATAATTTTCATTCACAGCTGTTATGATTTGACAACTCAAAACTTAGTTTAAACGGCCAACGCTGGCCGGTTAAACTACAATTAAAATATAATAAACTTGATCTCAAAAACAGCATTTTAAGTTTAAACTTCGTTAAAACTATAAACAAGGTTGAACTACATCCCAAAAACTAGCTCTTAGAGTTTTTTGTATTGAACATTTTTGTTTTAAGGGAGGAACTGTCATATTTTCCTTCCCCCTGGATCCGCGCCTGACTTAACAAATTATGGCTCTTTCAGCATTTTTTTAAGTTTTTGAAAAATGAAAAACGTGCATAAAATCGAATGTTTTCAAAAGCGGCTATATGGCTTCATAGAGTCTTCCTGTTAACAATATAAAAAAAATAAGAAGACATGAGTTCAAAAATGCCAATTTTTTAATGTTCTTTCATGGAACTAATAATATATATATATTAATTTATATCATATTTATTTTAAGTTTTTAAAATATTAATATCTTTTTCCACATATGCCACAGCTGGATCTAAACCGAAATTCATTTTAATTATATCGGAAAAGGCTGATAGAAATATAAATCCATTTATTACGTGATTTAAGATATCAGCTATCTTCCGTTCCGTTTTACCTTTATGTATGCTCATCACAGATATTATCATCAGTAGTAAACCGGCGATGATCTATCAAAATAAAAATGAAACACCGATTTATTGTCTTTTCAAAAATAAACTTTTATTTTCAAACTTAATACTAATTATATATTTTCAAGATATGAGTAAAATTGAAATCTAAAAAAAAAAAAATTAAAAATATAATCCATTCATTTCACTATGGATCCTTTTTTTGCTGATCCAATAGTCGTAGGGGTTGTGAGGAGTATTCAATGCCAAACCCGGATATAATCACATTTATCACCGATATAAGAAATATAACAACCAAAATTATATCATTTAATATTATAGCGGCAGTTTGATCCTGTTTACGATTGATATTTAAACTTCCAATGATTACAAAGAATATACCAACCAACAGCTACAGTAGTACATATAAATAATTACCAAGAAGTACAGAAATGGAAAAGAAAATAAATTACTTATTTTTTAATGAAAGTTGAAAAATAACACTACTCAACAAATTTAAATTTTTTGTAGAACTTCACTTTGAAATAGATATTTTTCAATAGACCTAAGCCACGTTCACACTGGATTGCAAAGCATGTATTTTTTTCAAAACACTATATTCCATTCCAACAGTTATGTATTCTTTTCCTCTCTTTTTGGCAAAAACACGTGGTTTGGAATCTAGTATGAATGACATTTTAGGTAAGCTGAATCCAAATCTTTAAACAATTTTTTTTTTTCATTTGCAGTTTTTGAAATATCGCGGTTTTTAAATTTACACCATTTTCCCCAATTTATTGTATATTTATTTTGCTTAAGTTTTTTTTAAATTGGAACGAAAAATTATGACATTTTTTTAAGAACATATATCTACACAAAATTCTCTTTCATATGAGTATAATTATGTTGATGGTTGTTTCAGGAAATGTTACTCGATACTGCAAGGAAGTTGAAAATTTTGCATGTTTAGTTTTATCCTTATAAGCCTCATTTTCACAATGTCCCGTTAGCTAATAACTGGGACTTTAACTGACACATGTGTTGTTCTTTCTATAAATTTTCAATTTAATTATTTGTTAAATTTTAAGTTGACATTCAGTAATCGGGCTTAATTTGTATGTATGCAAATTTTTTTTTTTTGTATTTTCTGAACTATTAGAAACAAAGAATATTTTTACATACAAAATATGGGGTATATAGTATAAATATAAAAGACGCTATATTTTAAAGACAAAAAAGAGAAAAAAAATGTTTTTCCCAGATTTAGACTCAGCGTACCCAAATATATTAGAAAATATGTATTACAAAGATAGGTCCTGCAAATTCTTCAATAGTAATGATAATAATATTTTTATATACATATATATATATATATAACTTTTTTCTTTATACCTCATTTAAAGTTACTACAACCAAAAACTATTAGTTTTTAAAAACTACTGGCTATTAATTAAAATTTTTTATTGAATTTGACAAGTAAATACAAATAGTTTTAAAACACTATACTCAAAAACATAATTTATTAGACAAATTAGTAAAACGTCTTGTAAATCAAGTATACTATTTTTCATCAAATTATTTGTTGAAATTTAGTTTAAAATTAAAATTTTAGTTATACTTGTTCAGCACTAAGCTGAAGAACTTATGTTTTACTGATATTTTACTAATGTTTTACTAATTTATTTTGCTAACAACAAAAAGATTGATAGGTGTAAGCAGAATAAAGTAGATGTCGCTGCATATCAAAAAGTAGTACAGACGAGGAAAATTATACAAAAAAGTACCACAGACATATGCAGACATATAAAAATATCAATCGTGGATGATTTTTGTATATGTTTTTCATACATAAAACACACAAATAAATTGTGAATATAAAAAACTCAAATATTTTGTTTATTCCTCAACGAAATTGTCTATTAATTAAAGATTAAATAAAATATTTAAATTTACTAAAAATAAAATGTGTATTTGTAAACGAAATGCTGGTTATTTATGAAATGTGGTCAAATTGCAAACAAATCACACACACAGAGAAATATAGTGCCAACCGAATTGAAAAGTGCATATTAATGGTAACAACTTATAATTTCAGTTAGTTCAACGATATTTACATTATATTTCTGAAAATGTTGGGTGTTGCAACTAAAATTCTGTTGAGTTAACCGAACTTTGTTGTGAAAACTGATTTAAAATTGTGCCAACTGTCTGAAATTCGTAATAACCGAACTTGAGTCGTAGTAACCGAATTTCAGTTGGCAAATAGCAAAATTTTTTTTTGTGTGCACATATCTAAGGAAATTTTTTATGTTTCTATATTTGCAAAAAAATTTTTGTATGTATATGTGAAATTTTGCTATTTTTGTTTCGTTTCTAGAAATACTGCATTAATTTTGATTCAAAAATGACACCATTTAGACAACCATCGATGTCTATAGTTTAAAGATAATTTTGTTTATGTTATATACAATTATTTCTACATACACTCCGGTTCATTTATTTAAAGGCATTAAAAAATCTGTGTTCATCATCCTGTATCTTTTCCAATTTTTAACTGAATGTAGTACTATAAAATAGAATTGGAAGCTAAGCACCTTTAGATATAAAAAAATTACGCCAATAGTGGTTTTTTACCTTTACAACTTTTTTTTGAGCAATTTATTAAAAAAAGTCCAAAACTGTGCTATTTTTTTGATTCACTTGAATAAAGGCACTTTATTATTTATTTAAATTTTTAAAGTAAGCGATGATTTTTCGTAGGGAGCGTTTGTTTATTACAATTTATTGCATCTTAATAATTTTACAAGTCAAAATGGCAAGAAAAAAATTTAAAATTTCTCGGAAAAAATTAAAATCGATGTTTACCGTTTTGAAGGTTATTCTAACCGCGCAATAGCTCAAAAAATTGGACGAAGCCCAAAAGTTGTTGACAATTATGCAAAAAAATTTAAAGAAAGGGTTTCATTGTCTTTACCTGCGTATGAGAAAAGAAAAATCCTAAGAATTGCATCTAATTCTGCCTTATCCTTATCAAAAATAAGAGCTCAAGCTGGAGTGAAAGCGAGCAAGTCAACAGTACGCAGAGTAATAAAGACCTGTGAGTATCTAAAATACCTGAAATTAGAAAAAAAACGCCACTTAATGCTCCGGGTAAGGAAAAGCGGCTTCAATTCGCAAGAGACTACATGGTATGGGATGTGCAGCAAAGAGGTCTTGTAAATGACTGGAGAACCGTAATATTTACGGATGAAAAGAAGTTTAATTTAGATGGTCCTGATGGCTACAACTATTATTTCCATGATCTGCGGAAAGAAAAGCGATTTTTGAACCGACATCACAGCCGAGAGGGCGGCGTTATGGTGTGGGTGCTATTACTCACTATGGCACCATCGATCTTGAATTTGAAAGTGCAAAAATGACTGGTGCAAGCTATAAAACGTTATTGGAATCGGCTTTTCCGAAGTTCAGTGAACTATTTGGTCCCGTATCTTGGATACTGCAGCAGGATAATGCTCCTATACATAACGCGAGAGTAGTTAAGGAGTTCATTTCAAGCCAGAATGTAAATATTCTTGATTGGCCACCCTATTCTCTTGATCTAAACACTATTGAAAATGTCTGGGGTTGGTTATCTCGTAAAGTCTATGAAGGAGGAAGACAATTCGATGACAAGGAGTCACTAATTCAGGCCATTAAGGATGCTTGGAATCATATTTCGTTGGATTACATTAATTCGCTTTATCTGTCAATGAAAACCCGTATATTTGAAGTTATTAAAAACAAAGGTGGTTGTACCCATTACTAAAAACTCTTTAATATTAATTAAAAAACAAAAAAAAACCGTTCTTCATTAAATTTAATTAAAATGCCTTTATCCAAGTGAACCAAAAAAAAATAGCAAACTTTTTAACTTTTTTTGATAAATTGCTCAAAAAAGATCTTTAGGTAAGAAACTGCTGCTGCCAGGATGTTTTTTATATCTCAAGATGTCTAGCTTCCATTTTCATTTTATAGTTCTGCAATCGGTTAAAAATTGCAAAAGATACAGGCTGCTGAATGTGGAATTTTTAGTGCCTTTAAATAAGTGAACCGAAGTGTATTTTGAGATATTATGGTTAAACTCAATATGGGAGTACATATAACCATTTTGATATTTTGTAATTTTTTTTTTTAAAGAATCACAACAAAATGTTTAGGATTTCAGCAAATAAATTAACTAAAATATAATTTTTCTACAAATTTTTTGAGTTTTTTTTTCAATCTACTAATATTTAGCAAAAATTTTATTAATTTTTATCAACGATTTTTTAATTTGTAATAAACTACGTGTTAGCGAAACTTTTACTGAATATACTAATTTTTGGCTGACATTAGCAATTTTTTAGCAAGCTAAATTTTTTGTGGACTCAGTTAAATTTTGCGCTTACTTATTTTTTTAGTGTACTCGTTTTAGCTTGTAGTATAAATTTAGCATTAGGTAAAAAATATTTACAATTTTAACCCTTTGTGACGCCATGTCGTAATTCTGCAACATACCATTCAAGAAGATATAAAAATGCAGCAAATGCTGATAGAACGATTTTGCACGCTGTTGTACATTGGCAACAAAGCTTTCTAACGGTGTATTTACAAATTAGCTTACTAGCTGTAACTAGTACTAGTACTAGTGTGTAAAGCTGTACTGCATTTTTTTTTATTCGTTTTAGTGATGAAATACTTACATTTCGTTGGTGAAATTTTGGTGTTTACGTAGGTAATAATATATATTTCAATATTCAGTAATAGGTTTATTGCAAAATTAGTTCGTTTTGCTTTTTTGGTCTGATATTGGTTTGTTGCATTTATGCAACACTGCGTTATACGATACATTTTCTACCGTCTTCTTTTAAGTGAAGTGTTTATTTTTTTAGATCAATATGAGTCGTAACTTGCATAAACTGACTATTCAAGATCTGGAAAATGTATTAGCGGAATGGGAAGATAGTGAAGATGGCCTGGATTTTTCTGACGACGACGATGCCATCGATCCGACGTATAAATTCGAAGCGAACGATCATGAAAGTTCGGATGAAGAATTAGATGAAGCACATGAGATGGAAAATGAATTTCAGTCCACCAGCACTGTAGCAACTACATGCACCGATGCTCTGCTCATCATTTCTCCAAAGGATCCAGGTCTGACCTCCAATTTTCCTAGTACTAGCGCTGCAGCAGCTTTAAAGAAAACTAATCGTGGTTCTAAGACAAATTTAATATGGAAAATGAAAAGCCTGAACTTAAATGATGAACAACTATGTTTTCATGGGTCTGAAAAGCTTCCTCCTGAGATACTTAGTTTAGATACTCCATTTGAGATATTTTCATATCTATTTTCTGAGGACATCATCAGCCTTATAACAGACCAGACTAATTTATATTCTGCTCAGAAAGATACTAATAAACCTATAGATGTATCGAGTCAAGAAATACGTCAATTTATTGGTATATTATATGTCAATAGTTCATATGCCAAAATTAAAAATGTATTGGCCAGAAAACGTTAGCTTCGAGCCGATACGAGAGACAATGCCGTCAAAACGATTTGAATTAATTAGACGGTTATTACATTTTAACGACAATAGTAAAATGCAACCATATGATCATGTTGATTCTGATCGGTTATATAAAATCCGGTCATTGATAGAAGCACTCAACCATAACTTCAAAAAAGTTCCATTTGAAGCACATTTATCTGTTGATGAACAAATGTGTTCAACGAAAGCTCGAAGCATGCTTAAACAGTATTTGCCAGATAAACCTCATAAATGGGGTTTTAAACTATTCGTTATATGTGGTGTATCTGGGTATGGGTATAACTTTGAAGTTTATAGTGGGCAAGAAAATCGATGCGCACCAAATGAGCCTGACTTAGGGGCATCATCTAATGCTGTAGTCCGCCTTGCGTGTGACTCCGAGGCAAACGGTGGTATATACGAATTTTTTACTACCTTTTCGATATGGCTATGTGTAATGCGTGGCTCCTGCACAAGTAAAATCCACAACTCTGCTGAATTTAGAATTGCAGTAGCAGAGACATTATGTAAGTACAAAACTATTAACCGGTTGAAACGAAGAAGTGACATTGAAAGTCAAATTCAAAACAAAAAGAAGAAAGGTCCGGCTCAACATGCTCCTCCAAAAGATGTGAGGTTGGACCAATACGGGCACTGGCCAATTTGGATGGATAAAAGGATGCGTTGCAAGTTTCCGGACTGCAAAGGTTACACTCAAACAAGCTGCGAAAAATGTGGAATTAGTTTATGTTATAACAAGCAAAATAAATGCTTTAAAAATTTTCATATCTCTTAGCTTTAACATTATTTTTTCAGTACTATTAATGCAATGTTGCATATCGGCAACATAAAGTTTTTTGCGCAAAATAAATACTTAATTAAAAAACAAAAAATTGTAATTATTATTTCCGTAGTTAACATCATATTTGCCATCGGATGGTTATAAAATTAAAAGTTTTAACGTCCTTGCGCCACAAAGGGTTAAGTTATTTTCTAAATATTTCAGACATTTTCAATGGATTTGTCAATTTTAATACAAAAATTTGTTTATTAGAATGTCTTGTTTATTCACAGTAATAAAATTTAGTTTTTTTTAACCATACATGAATCTAATAAGGATAAAACTAAAAAAGCGAAATTTTCCACTTCCTGTTAATACCAGTACAATATCCTGATCTAAGCACTGACATGATTATACTCAAATTAAAGATAATTTTGTGTTGATGTATATTCTTTAAAAATGTTTTATAATTTTAAGGTCCAATTCCGAAAAATTAAGCAAAATATACGAAAAAATTAGTTATGTAATGAAAGTATAAAAACCGAGATATTTCTAAAATTCTAAATGTGAAAAAAATGTTGGCCAGCTTACATACACTGAAAGAATTATCATTCATGATATTAATGAAACAATTTCATAGAATATTTCTCGTAGATTGAATGCAGAATTTCATTATATCCAAGAAATATTATTAATATTAAGAAATTTTTTATAATTTTTTTTTCAAAAAATTTCATAGTTTCAAAAATAAAAATTATTCGATTTCAGAAACTATCTCTTCATAAATTTTATGAAAATTTTCTTTAGAGCTAGGAAATTATTTCAAAGACTTAATTTTTTTATTTTTTCATAAAATTAAATAATTTTATTCATTTTCATACATTTCAAACTTTAGTTTTAAAATTTAATTCTCAAGTGTCCAACATATTTTTTAAAGTGCTTTATTATGTTAATGTATAATTTTGTTAATTTTAGACTTCAATGAAATTGTTTTAAAAATCATATGAAACGGTTCATTGGCTTAGTTCCAATGCATTTTTCAAGACATTCATGGATAGTTTTATTAATTCAATTTTATGAAACTGTTTCATAAATTCCATAAACGCTTAATTGTCGGAATGATTCATTAGTTTTATAAAGAGTTTCATTAATTCGACCAACATTTCATAAACATTGCCTGTTCCATAGATTCTATGAAAAGTTTCAATGGGCGAGTTCCAGTGACAGTTTTCATTAAAGCTATGAAGAAATTCAATACTGAAGTGAAGATAATTCTCTCAGTGTAGATTTATTAAAAAAGATCTATTTCAAAGCCATTTTTTTTTTTTGCCGCCGAGTAGTGTAATTGTCTTTTTTTATTATTATTAATTTAATTCTCTTTATACAATACAATTGAACTAAATAATTCGAGATTTGATAAAAAAAAAGTTAAAAGTAACAATAAAATAATGAAACTAATTTAAACCACTTAAGTAATCGCCTTGGGGGGCTGGTAAACGGGAATCAAATGCCGATATAAATAAATTGATCATGGTTACAAAGAATGCAAAGCCCGTACGTATATGATTAATAAAATTAGCAGATTGATGGAATTCTGGAATATGCATACGACAATCTCGCATTAGACTCAATGACAAACTTAATACGCCAGACAGGATCTGTAGTTGCATATACATATACATATGTATATATGAAGACAAAACAGGAGACAGACATTCAAATATATTTACATAGGTCCAAGTATAAAATTTGCATAAGGGATAGTTTATATTTTTGTATAATATGCATTTTAACTCACCTGTAATACGATTGATAAACTGATAAGAATTAACATTAACTTGTAAAATTGATGCTGTTCTCCCACTTGCAAAATATATTTAAGTTGCGATGCATTTGCTGTCAACAGTGCAATGTCCAGCATACCCTGGGCAATTGTTTTTTTGGTGGCATATCTGTTGGCATCCATTCCTTTCATCTAAATTAAAAAGAAAATACATTAGACGTTTTCGATATTATATGGATATTATCTGCGAGTATGTTTGTGTGATTGCCTATACTAAAAAAAATAAGTTAGTAGAGAAGTTAGTAAAACGTTTTGTAAAGCAGGTATTCTATTTTTCAGCAAATGTTTTTGCTAAAATTATGTTTTCAGCTAAAATTGAAGTTATACTTATTCAGCACTTAACTGTTTTGAATTAATGTTTTACTAATGTTTTACTAATTTATTTTGCTAAACAAATTGTGCTGATTAGCACGTTAATAATGTGGACGACCACCAGATTGAAAGATATATGCAGAATGAATTATATGTTGCGGCATTTCAATATGTAGTAGTGACGAGGAAAAACATACTAAAAATTACAACTCTTGTAAGACATATACAAAAATCAACCATAGAAGATTTTTGTATCTGTTTTTCATACATAAAACAAAATTAAAGTAATTGTAATTGACAAAATAAAATACTTAAATTTAATAAAGATTAAATGTGTATTTGTAAACTAAATGTAGATAGAGATTTATAATCTTTTTTTATTTTTCATATTTCATTAATTCATGTTGTCAATGTGGGAGTATGAACATTTTTATATTTTGTAACGTATTGTAAATTATTTTTAAAAGAATCACAAAAATATGTTTTAGGATTTTCAGCAAATAAATTAACTAAAGTATAATTTTTACAAATTTTTTTTAGTTTTTTTTAGTCTACTTATATTCAGCATAACGTGTATTAATTTTTAGCAAGGGTTTTGCAATATAGCAAAACTTTTGTTGAATCTACTAATTTTGTTGCTAAAAATCAGCTGACATTAGATATTTTTTTGCAAGCATCCTCCTGACTAAAATTTTGCTGCCTCAGCAACATTTTTTGCTAACTTTACTTTACTTAGCAGTTCGGTTAAACATAAACTACCTGGATACAAGGGTACATCAGTGGGCCGAGAGCAGAGGCGCTGTTATACCAGCAACTTTCCGAACAGATGAGAGTTTTGGGTTTAATTTTCACCAAAAATCTACTGTGGAACATTCATGAAAAACAATTAACATACAAATTAAGCAAAATCAACAACCTTCTTAAACTTATTTGTTCTAGGAATAAAGGACCACACATGGAAACAGCACTCAATATTTGTCGTTACTATCTACGGCTGGACTTCAAAAAAGAATATCAACAAAATTAACGTCTCGATTAATAATTGCTTTAGATACGCCTCTGGCCTGCTTCGCATAACACCTCTGGAAAATTTAAGATCAGAGGCAAATAAATATTATTGGAAAAAACCGCTGTTAATATGTCGTCAAGGCCAATTACCATATCTTCAGATGTTCTACACGAAGCTTTTTGGAAGAATCTCAATTCATCGTCCTATTGCTCACCATCAGCTACCAAGCTAATCTCTATTTTGAAAATCTAATGTATCTATGCCAAAAAAAACCAGCTACACCGATGTGGTCTAATACTTTGGCTAGTTTGAGTTGTGTAGTCAAAAATATCACGGATCCCTCATGCTTCAAAAGAATGTTTTCCCAAAAATGTCTTCTTTCTCTCCTAAAATGGTTTACTACACAGATGGTTCTTTTCAAAATGGATTGACATCTTACTCAATAGTAAGTCAACTTTCGAGTTCACAATTTAAAACCATAAGGGAATCTAGGTTACCGGACCACACTGGTATTTTTACGGCAGAAATTGCTGCTATTAAAACAGCTATTGGCCTTGCCGTCGAGCATGACGGAAGAACGTTAATCGGCACTGATAGTTTAGGAGCAACTAAAGCCTTAATCAAAAATCACAGTGGCGTCTATGATAATATATTGAAACTGCAAAATTAAACACAAGAAATTTTAATACTATGGATTCCCTCTTACATTGGAATTTCAGGAAATGAAAGTGCAGACTGTGGTGCCAAAAATGCTTTAAATTTACCTCAAATTACGTGGGAAATGCAATTTGAACTCAAAGCATTACTTTGAAAAACTGATCCCCCTAAATGCCTTAATTGCAATGTAATCCTTACTATTTCCCACATGCTAACAATCTGTCCGTCTTCTAAAATAGACGAACCACTTTAGTAAATTCTGGATTGTACAAAGTATAACAACATAAAAAAAAATCTGGTGATGTCTACAACCACACGGCATTCGAGATGTTTAGGAACATTTTGTTAAAATCTTTTAAACATTTTCTATTTTTCATGCTTCAAAATTAATTCTTTGCTTTAAACTTTATTTTTTATTATAAATTTTTGACTAAAATACTAATCCATTCACTTCATAAAACTATTTATTTCATATTCATGTCAATAAATTACCTTTCAATACGAGCGCTTATGGTCTAGCTACCGGCGCCTTTAGTATATATTTTATAAATTAATTTGTAAAATATTTTGTTAATACATAAATAAATAAATTTGAATTTAAAAATGAGGGTGTTTGATTTTACAAATTCCATTGTTGGTGCGTTCTGCTTTTTGTTTTTTGCTAAATATTATTAAGATAATAATGACAAAAAAAAAATCAGTTGAATCTACAAATATTTAGTGAATGTAACAAATTAATCTGCTAAATATTAGTAGACAAAAATATCATAAAAATGTGAAATTTTTATGGCTTTTCTTATATGTTTTTTTAAGCGAATAAAAATGAAATCAGAAATCTACAATTTTTTAGCAAACATTTCTGTTGATTTTATCAAAATATAATGTTATTTGCATTCTACTAAATTTAAGGTACACACAGAGAAAAATTTAGCTATTTGCCAACTGAAATTCGGTTACTGCGATTCAAATTCGCTTATTACGAATTTCAGATGGTTGCTACAACTTATCATTAGTTTTCACAACAAAGTTTGGTTAATTCAACAGAATTTTAGTTGCAACACCCACAATATTTAGACATCTAATGTAAATATTGTTGTGAAATCTAATGTAAATAATATACACTTTTCAATTCGGTTGGGACTTTATTTCTCTATGTGTAACTATAGCAAACATATTTGTTTACAGCACAGTTTTTGTTTGCTGTTTTAAGCCTACAAATATATATAAAACGTTTTTGCCTATTTTAGCAGTGCAAATTGCTATTTTCAGTTAACTTAAATTCAAGTCGAATATAATTAAAATTTTGTGAAGTTAACAGTTTTATTTTTGCTGTTCTTATTTTATGAATATTTATCACAAAAATCTGCTAATTTTAGCAGATTTTCTGCTATTTTTACTGATTTATTTCTATGAGTATAATGTATGTTAAAAAAATTAGTAAAGTAAATCCATTTCTTGTATAAAATGTAATCATTTAATTACATTATTATATATATCATATATATTTATTTTATATAGTAAGAACACAGGAACTTCATGTACTAAAAAATTGGCGCCTATAAAATGCATAAAAAATCTTAAAATATGCACTAAAAATTCAAAAAATCTGAACTTAAAATCTTTTGAAACCTTAAAAATAAATTGTCCGCCATCTAACGTTTTTTTTTTTTTTTTCAACTAGTGCTTATTTCGTGAATGGTAACACTTAGCTTATGTCTGGTTTGACTGATAATTAGGTTTATGCTTCCGCTGAACGAATATGGTTGTGTATACGCTTGAACAACGCTGGGAAATATTGCGACATTACTTTGAAAATCATGGTAATGTTGTAGAATATGTGCGAAAATTTTGCCAATCATCTTTTCAGATGAAGCTCATTTTGATCTTGGCGGGTATGTAAACAAGCCAAATTGTAGCATTTGGGGCACAGAAAACCCGCACGCATACATTGAAAAGCCGAAACACCCTACACGAGTCACTGTTTGGTGCGTATTTTCGTCTAGAGGCATAATTGGGCCATTTTTCTTCGAAAATGAGCAAGGAGTGGCCGTTACAGTCAATGGCGATCGTTATCGGGCCATGTTGAACGAATTGATGTTCACAAAAATTGAAGAGGAGGATATTGGCAACATTTGGTTTCAACAGGACGGCGCTACGTGCCACACAGCCGAAGATACACTCGATGTTTTGCGCCCTGTTTTTGAAGATCGCATTATCAACCGCAGAGCTGATGTCGTTTGGCCACCTCGGAGCTGCGATTTGACACCGTTGGACTATTATTTATGGGGTGCCGTCAAAGATAAGTGTTACGCCAACAAGCCAGATACACTTGACGCTTTAAAGGACAATATTCGTAAAGCCATTGGTGAAATACAGCTGCACACAATCGATAATGTGCTTAAAAATTGGACCGATCGTGTAGGCTACTGCATGGCCAGCCGATGCAGCCATTTGAATGAAATTATTTTCCATTATTTACCGGAAGGATTGTACTTTCAAATGAAAAAAGAAATTTGAGAAAATATTCAGTAGTTTTTTTTTTTTTATAGCATTTTCAAAATAAAAAAAGTTATTTGGCGGACCCTTTATAAAGTTTCGAAGAAAAATAACAAAAAAAATTCGAAAGAGAGACACTTTAAATTAATATTTTTTATGTTTCTAACAAGCATCATGACGTTACTAAACTTTGAAGACCAAAAATGTTTGATTTATATAAAAAATTATGTTGCTATAATTAATTTTTAGAAACGTTTAGGATGTGGGCTCGAATTTTGTGGTCAATTGGTATTTGGCACAGTAGTGGCCTAGTGTACTTTTTATTACTGGGATAGTTCTTAGCTGATTTGGGATTTTTATACACGTTTGAAAACATAATTTTATCTTCATATCGAATAATTTATTGTCTAGAATAAAAAATATTACGACATTAAAAAAATTTTACAAAAACTGCAAAAAAAAGTAATTTTTTTTACAAATATAAACTTTGTTTTAATTTGCAATTGATTTCCGACACGACTTTTCTTTATCCGATAGAAAGAAAAAAATTCGACCTATCCTTTCTCAAAAATCGCAATTTAGTTTTATAGAATCCCCTAATGCATATTCGGAAGGCCCTTTATTATATGTGGAAAAAAGTTTTCAAATATGAGGTCGCACCCCCTAGATATATGAGAAAAGCAAAAAAACTAAGAAATACAAAGTTTTGGGCCAATCAAATGATATTTAGAGGGCAAAGCTACTGAATTCTTGAAAAATACCGATATTTATCTATTTTTATTTTGTTGGAACCTGAATACCATTTCTCTGCCTGCCTTGTTCATACTTTAAATAAATTCTGTGATTTATTACTTATCTAAACTGCCCAAAATCATAAAAATGGGCCAACCTATAGTAAAGTTTTAAATAAAAACAGTTGTTGTTGAAAAATACGCCTTATTGAAAAAAATCGCCTTATTGGAAAAGGAGAATTTCGACGGAAAGTGACATATTGGAAAAAGTAAGAGACACCTTTCTAAGATTTTATTATCAACTAGCTGACCAGGCAAACTTTGTTTTGCCTTCAAATTTTAATTGTAATTAATTCTTGAAATCAAGAAATTTCTTTTACGCAAATAATAATATAATAGTAATATATTTTTTATGTTAAGTATACCTGTTAAACATGAATTTATTGTTTACTTCTTTACCTTTTTTTATTTATTCTAGGACTATGAGGAACGCTAAAACAATTTTTGAACAACATTATTAAATAAGCTTGCAAAAAGTCTTGAATGTGATAATTTATTTTAATGCTTATTTGTTTTTTGCTTTTGGTACCACGCCCATTTATCCCATTCCGCCCATTTTCAGTACGACTACTAATATTTGTAATTGATGGACTCGTACAAAATTTGAAGGCTATATAGCTAATATAGAACCCTAGATATTTAATATTAATATTAATTTTGTATATGAGCTAAATAATCACTTTGTATGGGAGCTGCCACGCCCACTGGTATGATCCCGCCCAATTTTCCCATGACTATTCATAATATAATCAACGTGCACAAATTTCTAAGACTCTGGCTATTATAGAACTGTAGATATATGATATTAAATATTTACTTTGTATGGGAGCTGACACGCCCACTGGCCCGATCACGCCCATTTTTCCCATGACTATTCACATTAACAAATAATCAACGTGCACAAATTTCTAAGACTATGGCTATTATAGTACTGTAGATATATGATATTAAATATTTACTTTGTATGGGAGCTGCCACTCCCACTGGTCCGATCCCGCCCATTTTTTTCCTGATTATTGAAATCAGTAACATATGGGATACTGCAATGTTTCAAAACTCTTGCTATCACAATCGTCAAAATATATGATGTTATTCAATTTATGTGGGAGGTGCCACGCCCACTTGAAATATATATAGCCTATGTCCATCCTGGAGGACCAAATTAAATATTGGTAAAAAAAATTTAGAAATCGTATGATTAGTTACGGAGATTACTTTCTACAAACAAACAAACATACAAACATTACCTCTTTATAATATTAGTACATATAGATTGGTTCTCAGGAAGACAAACTAGCTGATTCATGTTTGTTAAAATGTATTCCTTCAGTAAAAGCGGTTACTTTTTGAATCAACGGAGCAAGCTTTTTGAAAAGGGGGCATTTCGACGAAAAACTCCATGTTTGAAAAAGATGGAAGCACTTTTCAAGATTTTATTACTAATTTGTCTAGAAGACGTACTAGCTGATTCATGTATTAATTATAATTATTTCATTAATCAACGGAGCACATTTTTTGGCGTTTATTGAAGAATGGCATTTTGCCTGAAACGCCATATTTTTTTATTTGTGAAATCGCAACATTTTTTTGGGCACTTCCTCTTGTCGCGATGTTAGCTAACTAATTATGTTAGAAAGGTGATTTATTGACAACACAAAGTAATGTTAATCTCATTATAGCTGTATCTTACAAGCATGTGTTCTTTGAGAGTAATTTCTTCTAAAAAGTTCCTCAAATTGGCCGTTCTCAATCGGCCTAAAATATGAATAAAACAATTCAGAAATAAGGCACAATTAGTTGTAAGGAACCTTAGCCGATATACTGTCGTACTGTCGCGCCGTACAAAGAAGAAGTAGAAGATAATTTCTTATTATAAAGTAGTTCGATTTATTGTTCATACCTATTTGCTAAAAAAATACTTATAACTTTATTATTGGTTGGCCAATTTTTATGATTTTGTATATTTTACTTAGGTAATAAACCATGGAATTTATTTAAAATGTGAATTGGGCGAATAAATGCTTTTCAGGGTCTAACAAAATAAAAAATGTTAAAAAATCAAAATTTTTAAAGATTTCAGTCGCTTTGAGCCACCTATTAATATCTTTTGATTGACCCAAAACTTTGTATATCTCAGGTTTTTTTTTTTTTTTTGCTATTCGCATATTTCTATGGGGGGCGACGTAAAATTTTAACACTTTTTTAAGGGCCATCCTAATGTGCATACATGTTTTGTGTTACCATATGGTAACTACAGGGTAATAAGGGTTAAGTATGATTTTCAAGATATTGCTCCAAAACATTTTTTTTTTTTTTAGTTAAACACTTTTTGTTTTTAAACTGTGTACAGCAGCACATATATCGCAGTAGATTTTTTTTGAGAAAGCACTTATTTGGCGCATTTGTGGTCAATTTTATATACCTCGCCTGCTGATGGGCTTGCCAGTTAGAGGGTTAACAAGCTGTAACTTTATTATTTCTGCGAATTTCTTGTAAGTAAAAACCTTCAATTAAAATATGTTTGAATCAGTAACGGAATTTTAATGATTCAGTTTGCCAACCCTGATAATTGTTTCAAAATCAGAAGAAATATTTTAGAAGTGATCTACACTTTTACTATGCAATCTATGTATGTTATTGATAGTGATATGTGATATATATTGATATAATTACCCCGAACTACAAATAAGTGACAAAAAAACTTGTACAATTTAAACTTTACAAAAATATATAAAAATAGATAACACTACATTCACTCAAATGAAAAAGTTTGTATAAAAATTAGTAAAACGTTTTATATATCAACTTACAGTTGTTGTACTAATTTTTGGTACAAAATCACTTCTAAGTAAAACATTTTCCTATTTTATATTTACAAATTAAAAGTTCTTTTTTTTACTAATTTTTGTTGCTGATTTTTGCAACATATTTTATAAGAGTTGCTAAAATCTGCAAAAATGTCCACTATGTTTTTATTTAATAGTTCTTTTTTCAATTTTTATTTAAAATATAAAGAAAATGTTAAAGGATAATAAAAATTAGTTTTAATAAAAATAATATAAAAATTTTTAGTAATAAAATTTGACTGATTTCAGTAAATCGATTGCCATTACGGCAATAACAATAATTTCAGACATTTTACTAAAATTTGCTTATTTAAAATTTTAAAAATTAAATATTTTAAGTTTAGTTTTTTATGGTAAATACATAAAATCTTTTAGTATATGTAAATAACTTAGAAAATGATGTGTACCAAAATGCAGTCAAAAAAGTTTGTATTCGCGAAAGTTATTTTAAAAACAACTTTCATTATAATGAATATCTACAAAATATTTAATATTTTATTTTGAAAATGTTCACATATTTGTATGAATTTAAAAATAAAATTTGAAAATAATTTAAATTTGGCCCATAAGTGAAAAAACTGGGGACCCCATTAAAAGCAGCGTGGCTGAAATATTTAGGATCAATGGTCGGTACTCTTGTTTTATTTTTTGAGTTGCGCAGTTTAATTTTTAGTAAACAAAATTAAATAATTTTAGCAACTCGATTTGTATTAAGGGCTTCCTAAAATTTTACTAAATTTTAGTAAAGTTTACTTATTTTTCCTACATATTTCACTTTACTGATAATTACAGACACGTTTTGCTAAAATTAGCTAAATGACCTAAAAATAATAAATTTTTCTGTAAAATTACTGTTTTTTCTGCAACTTTTACAGACTTTTTTATTTGAGTGTAGAAATGTTTTCTAAAGAAACAATAGTAACATTTAGAAAGAAACGTACGAAATTTTTATAAAATGCGACAACAATTGTTAGGGTATGCAGTGCATACGCTAATACACAATTCCTAGGCATTGTGTTTTTATACCACCTATACGAAGCGTATTATTAATCCCGCACTATTTTTTGCAGTAATCAGGCTATTTTTGTTAAACTGCGTTTACCTTCGAAATCCAGTTTAAACTACATTTTGATCACATGGCAGTGGATAATAATAATCACACGAACTCGATTTAAAAATCTAGTTTAAACTTGATTTTGCAACCTTAGTTGTTTTTAAAAAACAAAATTTCGAAGAGCTTTTTAAAAATGTTTGTTGAATTTATATGACGAACTTTAAAAATTTTCGCGACGCTTTGAAGCAAAATATTTTCAACATTTTATATTTGTATAACATGAATAATAGGGCGGGTCGATTTAAAAATCGCTCAACGTTCAAGGAAAATCGTATTCTAGGAATCAAAATAAGAAACTTTGCCGAAGGAACCATACCTCTAAAACGAATTCTGATGTCCCGACTTTTGACCCGTAGGGCGAAATTTTGAAAAATCCCACTTTGACCCATTTAGAGTGCCCCAATCGAATCCAACCCAATCGAATATATTTATACTCTATTTCTTCCGGAGAAGAAATAGAGACCCTAATCTCGGAAAGACTCCTCCTACTTTCTGAAATATCTCTATCCCGAGATTTGTACATTTTGCTAAAAAAACACGGCTAGAAAGGCCCTCTTTTAACTTAAATTTTAACCCCTAGAATGATGATTTATGCATTAATCTGCTAGCGCGTCTCCCGTAAAAGAAGTATCTCCCATAATCTTGGAGAAATTCCTCCTACTTTCTGAAATATTAAAGTGGGCTTTTTCAAAATTTGACCCTACGGGTCAAAAGTCGGGACATCAGAATTCGTTTTAGAGGTATAGTTCCTTCGGCAAAGTTTCTTATTTTGATCCCTAGAATACGATTTTCCTTGAACGTTGATCGATTTTTTTGCCTACATACAAATCAACCCGGCCTAATGAATAACCTTTTGTGTATGTGTTAGCCAATGTTCAAAGGATTTACTGTCTTTAGATTTTTGTTATTTTGTGAGTTTTTTTATTTTACATTTCTATAGTTTGAACTTTTCTCTATATACAGTGAACATTTTGGGGGGAAAAATTGTGGTAATAAAAAAGTTAAAGCTTGTTAAACTAACTCCTTGCCCTATATATATCACATGCACAATATTTACTTGAAATGTCTTTTTTTCAAAACATAATAGTAAAAGTCGGGTGCCATTGTGCAGCCTTAACGGATTTACCGATATTCAATCTTTTTTTGATTTGTTTTGTAGAGTACTTAAAAATAAAGTCCCTAATGTAAAGACATTTTTAAAATTGTACCTAGTTTTTTTTTTTTTAATTTAAAAAACGATTATTTTTAGTGTTTTTAAATTTTTGAGTTTACCATTTAAATGCAAATGGAGAATGTTAGGGCCTAGGGAAAATGTATTCGTGCGTTAAAAAAATAAAAATAATATTCTCAGGTGAGTACCCATGGCTCCACGGTGGCAGCCCATTTTGCTTGAAAAAAAACGGTGTGAATTAAATGGACACCAGGGTTGCCATCTTATTCTTATTCTTAATTTTAAAATATAATTTTTGCAAATATATATAACATTGTTCCATCACAAATTTTTTTTTTTTTAATAAACCATTTTTTTTATTTATTTATAATTGTTTAATATATTTATATTGATTTTTAAAAGGAGTAAGCACCTTAAGCATGTTAAATTATGGCAGTTTTAAATTTAAAGAAAATTTAAGAACAAATTTAAAAATTATAAAATTACAGTACCATGATAGTTTTTGGAACCACTTCTAAAATGTTCAGTTCCAGAAGTACTTCTAGGGGCATTATATCAGGTTCTTTAGTAGTATTCAATGAACTAGTGATGGTACAACAAGTTCTAGAACTCATGCAGGAGAATGTTTGTTTTTAGCATTTTAACAACAATTTTGTGGTGCTTTGAGAACTAGTGCTTAAGAACTGGTTGAACATTACTACTAGAGCGATTCAATTAATCTTAAACTTGATCCAGACTGGAATAAAGACTGCAAAAAAGTTTTAAAAAAACTTTGATTTTGGATTCTGTATTAAAAAAATCTTAAAAAATTATTTCTAATGGTGACAAGAATGTCAGATGTATTTTTTTTTGCTTTGTACTCGTATATCCAATTTATAGCTCTGTGATGAGAATAAAATTATATATATAAAAACCACATCAATAGAGACGGTCGAAAAACTATTAACTTTTTTATGAGCAAAAATGTCTCTAAAATGATGGACAAAAACGATATAAAGTAGAGTACTTTCAGTATCAGACAAAATTTGGTAATGGCAATTAATAAAAATCGCGCGATTTTCGCTTGCGACGCATGAGAAAAAACATAAATTTTCAACATATAAATATAACACAAAAGTTGATGTATACGAACAAAACTTATTTCTAAATCTGCCGGATTTCAATTTAAACTAGATTCCTTTTGTATCTATTAAATCATAATGTTAAACTAAACAACTGAAGGCACTTTCGTTTATTCCATTCTTGTAATTTCCATTCAGTTTGACACAATTTTTGCATAAATAAAAACTGTAAAATTTGTCACCCTCAAAGCATCCTAAAACTGATGTACACTTGTAGAAAAATACACGTACAAATAGTTGAAAATTCAGCTACGACAACAGAAAAAAATACCTGAATTTGCGCCAGCAGAATTTTCAATAAAGTCTGCTGAATTTAGGTAAACTTCATTTTAGAAGAACTAAGTTGTAGTTCAATTAACTAAGAATTAAGCTAAATCAACAGAATTTTTCAGCAAAATCAACAGAAAATTTCTATTAAACAGTTCTCTCCGGATCTGACCAGAGGCAACATAAGTGGTTAATATAGAATGCTTAATAGGAACGGATTAACTATTTTTGGTCCATTTTGCTCTATCTCGCTTAATTTCCGAGATTATAAAAAAAATGATGAGAAAATAACGCCATCTTCAAGTGAGAGTGATAGCGGAGACACAAAAAATATTTTTGAAAACAATTGTGGTTTAAATCAACTGTCAAATTTTTAAATTTTAGAATCACGAGTTCCTAAAATTTAGGTTGAAAAATTAGTTCAAATACGAATGAAATTTGTTTTGGTGGTAAATTAAGATAACAGAAAAACTTTGTTCAACTGAATTAGAACCCGTTTAACAGACTTTTAAACTAACTTTTTTTTATGAGTGTAGAACTGGTGTGAGAATAGATTCTAGAAACGTTCCATTGAACCAGTTCCCAGCATCACAATTTCAAACAAAAATCACGGATACAAGAATGGGTTCTTGAACCGTTCTATAGAACTAGTACCTGCTCCAAGAATATTTGAATATGGCAACCCTTTTAAAATATGGCAACCCTATCTAAGGGTGACATTTTCAAACAAAACTCGTGTTTTTAAAACGCCAAACTAGAACTAGTACTGGCTCTAAAGAACTATTTGCAGAACTCGTTGTGCTACTAATACAAGTTTTGCTGTGGCGTTTGCTTGGATTTAATTAAAGTTGTGTCAATTTATAGATCTTATTGTATTTATCACATTTCAAAATATATATTACACCACCAAAGAATATACAAATGCAAGAAAACAACGATTATTTTGGAAAAACACTCATTTTTGACGGTTTCGGGTTACTTATTTGCAGGAAATCGTATTTAATACTTTTAAAATTGCAAAATTAAAAATTTTCTATAAGGATGTTTTTAAAGTCCTTAAAATTGGTTGATGCCTTTAGAGTAAGCTCATTAAAATCTTTTATTTGGTATACTCTTTGGCGGAATTGATACAGCGCTTTAGATTTCACAAAGCGAAATGTGTTTGAAAAAAACTGCAGCTGTACCCGCTAGGAATGAAACAAATTTTACTTTTTTAAACTTCATCAACTTAGTCCTCCGTGAATATTCACAATTGATACCTAACTCTGTGTTCAAGCTATGTTTTTTATAAGAAAAATGCAAAAAAAAAAATAGTTAAATTTTGCAAAATTTTTAGAAAGTTCATGATAAAATCATTTAAAATTTTTGTTTACAATAAAGATAAAAGAGAAAAAATGTCTAAAAAAGTATATATTTTTAGTAAATTTTATAGTCTACACTCAGAATATTCTTACAATAACTACATGTATTTCATTCGAGTCGTAAACAGTAGCAGTTGTTTTAACTGCTATTTTAACCATTTTTCTATTGGAAAATGAAAACCGACTAATTTAGATAGTCCTTTCAAAAAATTACTAACCAGAAATGCTGTACTTCAGTAACAGTTGTTTTGAGTAGTTATTTTAGTATTTTAATAAGCAACTACCAAAAAAGTAATTTTACAGTAAACCATTTTTTTAGTTATTTAAAAATAGAAGACAAAGTTCTTAAAAATTCTCATTTCGTTTATATTTGTTATTATTGATATGTTCATAGTTTGGCAATAATAATTAGAAATATATATAACGCACATTGTGAATATATATAACGCACAAAAACGTCATAGCTGGAATAGCATTTGGAATTTTAACTTAACATTTTAAATAGGATGTAGGAAATGCAAATTTTTATTGTAATTAAAAGTTAAAAATATTTTTTTTATTAAAAACATTTTTAAAATACCAAAAAATAACTGTTAAAAACATTAGTATTAACAACTTATGTAGTCGTTTTATGTTCATTGTTTTTATTGTTTTGTTGCTCGTTTTTATGGTTTATGTATTAATTTGAGGTTAGTTGTTTTTGACCGCTGCGATTGTCGTTTTTACTACCATTGTAGTTGTTTTATCAATAGTTAAAAATTACTACAGGTTAAATATTTTTATGATAACTACAGTCATCGCTTTTTTTGACTATATTTGCAGTTATTATTAGTCGTTTCTACCTTCTTAATTTCACGAGTATGTCCGAGACATCAAATGGTGGTACAATTAATTGAAATTAAAATTTTGAAACTTTGTACGCACTTAAAGGGTTGATATTTTTTTACAAATTTATTTTTTTTTTTGTATTAACAGGTTAAATATCTTTCAACAAATCGTACAAAATTTTGAATGTTGTTTTCGTGCTATTTTTAAGAATTTTTAAAAATATTTATTTTAAAAATTTTGAAACTTTGTACGCACTTAAAGGGTTGATATTTTTTACAAATTTATTTTTTTTTTGTATTAACAGGTCAAATATCTTTCAACAAATCGTACAAAATTTTGAATGTTGTTTTCGTGCTATTTTTAAGAATTTTTAAAAATATTGTTATTTTAAGACAGTTTTTGAAAATTGTTATTTGGCAACTCTAATCGCTCCAATTTATTTGTTGCTTTGCTGGTCGAGAGAAAATAGCACATTTTGATATTAAAATTGATTCGATTAGCAAAATTTTTTTCAAAAAGTACATGTTGAATGAAAAATTTTTCTATTTCTAAAGTTTTCTTATATGTCTTTATCGATACCAATAAATCACGTATATTAAGCCGGTTTTCCATATATTTTTAAATATTTTGAAAAAAAAACGAAAAATTGTTTTTTTTTTTTAAATCATTATATGGCAACCCTGGAATTACAAATTTAAAAATTTTTTAGACCACGTGTGTATATAATAAATCAAATTTTAATATGCTTTTAACTGCGGTCTTATCACCTTCCTATCAAAAGTTATAGGCTCTTAAAAATGTGTTTGTCTTAAAAGACACGTTGGTAAAAAATGGGTTAAGTTTTGTGTAGGAAATACAATTTTTTGTTGTAATCGAATGAAAATTTTTTTATTGATATATGTTTTTAAATTTCCATAAAAAATAACAGTTAAAAACCTTTATTTTTTACCAATTTTTTTAGTTGTTTAAAAATGTTTGTAGTTAAATAGTGTCAGTTATTTTTGCACAATTGTTAGGTTTTTTTTTATTGCATTTGTAAGTTGTTTTACAACAGCTAAAAATAAATAAATTTTTAGTTATTTTAATGGTAATTACCATTGTCGCATTTTTAACTACATTTACCCTTGTTTGTTGTAGTAAATAATACTGACAAACTTTTTTGAGTGTACTTCATACGAAATTTTTAATAGTATAGTTTTTTCCATTATTGATTTTTTCGATAATAACAACATTTAAAATTACCAATAATTGAAAAATAAAAACTAATTATAGTTATACGTAGGGTGGGAACTTAAAAAGTGTTTTTCAAATTATGTCTTAACAATAAAATATTGAAAGTGAGAACTTTTAACTTCTTCAAACCAAAAGCATTGAACATTTAGAATTTTAATTTATAATATAGTTAAATTGGGGGGATTCATAGTAAGCTTCGTATTTGGTGTATAAGTACACAAAGCGTAATTTCAGGTACGGAAATAAACAATTGCTGTCACATTTTCGTTCGGTTCCTCTTAAATGCCACGTTTATTTTTTTCAAAAAATATTCCTATATTTATAAAATAGAATATTTTATTATAAGTAAATCATTTTTTTGAATATTTGAAATATTTAAATAAAAATACAAAACAAATTGTATAATAAACTTTCCAAGGTTGGCAAAACATTTGTGATAATTATGTTATAAAAATACGATGTTTTCACTATATACGACATTAGATGAATCCGGCTATTATTATTTATTTGGTTAAGGGCGGGTAATTTATAAAAATATAGCCAAAGTTAAACCATAACTTTTGTCAATTTCATTCAAATTTGACATTGTTTGAAATATTTAAATAAAAATACAAAACAAATTGTGTAACAAACTTTCCAAGGTTGGCAAAACATTTGTGATAATTATGTTATAAAAATACGATGTTTTCACTATATACGACATTAAATGAATCCGGCTATTATTATTTATTTGGTTAAGGGCGGGTAATTTATAAAAATATAGCCAAAGTTAAACCATAACTTTTGTCAATTTCATTCAAATTTGACATTGTTTGAAATATTTAAATAAAAATACAAAACAAATTGTATAATAAACTTTCCAAGGTTGGCAAAACATTTGTGATAATTATGTTATAAAAATACGATGTTTTCACTATATACGACATTAGATGAATCCGGCTATTATTATTTATTTGGTTAAGGGCGGGTAATTTATAAAAATATAGCCAAAGTTAAACCATAACTTTTGTCAATTTCATTCAAATTTGACATTGTTTGAAATATTTAAATAAAAATACAAAACAAATTGTGTAACAAACTTTCCAAGGTTGGCAAAACATTTGTGATAATTATGTTATAAAAATACGATGTTTTCACTATATACGACATTAAATGAATCCGGCTATTATTATTTATTTGGTTAAGGGCGGGTAATTTATAAAAATATAGCCAAAGTTAAACCATAACTTTTGTCAATTTCATTCAAATTTGACATTGTTAAGCGGTGGTTATTTTTTTTTTAAAGTTATCAGATCTAAAAGTATTTTCAGATATTTTTTTTTTTAAATTTACTTGCAATTTCTTTTTTAAGTTATTCCATTTCAATTTTACTAAACAAAGAAACTGGCAGAACTCGTATTGGCATACTAAACAGAGTTGAAAATATAAATTTTATGTTAATAATTCATTAAAAACTTGTATGAGTAATACAAATCTTTATATTTGGTTTCTTTCTTTTTTTTTTTTTAATTAGTTTATGTATTTTTTTTCTGATATGTATTATTAATGTAGGCCATAATTTTGCAATTAACTTCATGGTTCGAGCTAAGTATAAAAGTAAACTCAGAAAAATTTTGCAGTCGTAATATGTTAGTTATTTAAGTTTTAAATAGTTTTACTATTTTTTTTTTTATTATGACAGTCCCTGAAAAATAACGTCAAAACTTCTTTTTTAATTTTTTTTCCTAATTTGTCATCTTTTTGGGTATTTTAAAAATATTGAAATGTTGGTAAGTTTTAATGAAGAAGAACTAGAATGCACAGAACTGTGAGCAACGCGCACCTGAATGTGCCATCGCGCCCAAAGGCAGATTTTAAAGACTATGGTTTTATTCACCCACTATTAATATAATTTATTTATTTATTCATTTATTTTTTAGTAATTTTGAAAATAGTTTATATTAGTTAAAATTTCTTAATTGAAAATATTAAATAGTAAAATTTTGATTAAAAAATCGAAAAAAAAACAAAATTTTCAAAGTACACTAAGATTGGGCGATTAATTTTCAAAATAGTTCAAAAATCATTTTTTTCTATTATATTTCTATTATAAATTGAAATAGCTTAAAGATTACTAAAAAACAAATAAATAAATAAATAAATTATATTAATAGTGGGTGAATAAAACCACAGTCTTAAAATTTGACCGCCTACATAACTGCCTTTGGGAGCAATAGCACGATCAGATGCGCGTCACGCAGAGTTCTGTGCATACTAGTTGTTAGTGTCCGACCGAACAGTTCGGCCAGAAAATGCATTTTGTCTGTATTCGGTATTTTAAAGCATTATGGACGAATTTGGCGGATGGAAACATTTTTATTGGACTGATTAGATGCTATTTTGAGTGTCAAATTTGAAAAAGTTAAGCAATGAATTCACTGTTCGGCCTCAGAAAGTTCGGCCAAATCGAAAATAGTTTGGCGGCAGAACTTTTAACTTTATAGCTAAACTTCGACTTTTCTCTAAAATTTTATACACAAAATCGAATTAAATCGGCTCAATAAACATGTTTCCAATACCAAAATTTGTCATCATCGCCAACTTCGCAAAAAATTAAATGCATGTAATAAGTAAGTATAAAATATTTTCATTTATTTTATTCATTCCAGAAAATAGTAAAAAAAATAAAAAAGCCTCAAAACTATTATTATTATTAAAAAAAAAAACTGGCCAAACAATTTCTAAATAATGTATAAGCGACGCAAGAAAGTCTAGTTTTCAACCCAGTTTTTTGTTTTTGTTTTTATATACATCGAGATTATTTGTTTGCTATTTTTATTAATTTATAACGAGCTTTAAACCTCCGTTTATTTACAAAAATAAAGCAAGTTAATTATTTTAGCTAGGTTGGTACATGTATTTCGATCTGGCTAAAGATATCATCAGAACCCACAGTTTTAGGAAAGCTAGAGACTCCAGAATAGGCAGAGCTTTAACAAAAAACCGATTAATCATCAATAAGTACCCTTGTAAAAAATATTAGATCTGGCCAGATCTAACTAGATATGATTAAATCTAATTAGATGTGATAGAATGTAATTAGGTCTGGTGCTAGATATGATAAGATATGATAAGATATGATAAGATATGATAAGATATGATAAGATATGATAAGATATGATAAGATATGATAAGATATGATAAGATATGATAAGATAAGATATGATAAGATATGATAAGATATGATAAGATATGATAAGATAAGATACGATAAGATATGACATTTGTGGAAGACTTTAAGCCCGAACTAGTACCAGATCTGTTCATAACTGAAGGGATCTGGGATATTGTATAATTTTCGTGCACAGATATGAGCAGATTTGGTCATATTGAATCATATCTGGTGCCAGATCTGTTCATATATAAAAAGATTTCATAATCCCTTTGTCCAGGTCTGAAACCAGATCTAAGCCCTTCAAGGTTAAATTTCGTTTTTAAATTTTATTGTGTTTGTTATTTTGTTTATAATTTTGAAAAATTTAGAAAATCTTAAAAAACTTTCATAAATTTTTGTATGTACTATAAATTGAACTTGGTATGTAAAACTATGCTGTTTATTTGCAAAATAGAAAAAAGGTAAAATAAACACATATCTTATTGAGAAAGTTTATTTAACAATGATAGTTTTTTTTTTTGTAGATCCATTAACCAATAATTTCTACATATTAAAATTTAAGAAAAGAAATTGATATTCAATGTATGCCCGTATCTGATCACACGAAACAGACGAAGACGGCTGTTTCTGGACGAATTAAACAGGATTTATAAACACTTTAACAAATTGCTTCGTCAAAATTTGAGTAGAATCTGGCATCCATAGCCGAATTCCAAAAAAGTAAAACATTTAAAAATATACTAAGAAAATGATGTCGGTAGAGTCAACTGCAAATGGCAGGTAAAATAACTACATTTTGCAGTTAAAAGGGTGTGAACTACATTTGCATTTAAATCAACTACATTGTGTAGTTATTTTAACTGTTAAAAATTAAATGTCGAATGTAGTAAAAATGAGGAAATAATATTTATGAAAAAACTTTTTGTAAATATTCTTAGTGTTATTTTATTACTTAATAAACTCACTATTGTAAAACTATATTTACATAAAATATCACGTTTAAATATTCACGCTACAAGAACAGAAATACAATATTTAATAGTATTCAAGTAAATAAATTTATTTTCTATTCCAAATCTTACCTTTGTTTAATAAAATTTACAGCGTTTTCATTTTATATGTCTATCTTTAACATTCTCTTTTACACAAAAGATTTTTTTTTTTTTTTTTTTTTTTTTTAAATTCATTTTTATTTGCAATCTGTTTTACAAAAATTAAAAACAATAAGCAAATCGTATAATTATTAAAATTAACTGAGATACTGAGTTCCAATGAACTCAATAAAAAAAAAAACTACAATATTGTATTTACATTATTATTTATATACATATTTACATATTTATTATTTTCTAAAGGGTAGGTCAAGAACATGGAACCTTTTCAGTCTTTGTATTTCATCACTATCATCTAAAAGATTTATAGCTAATGTATTTGAGTGATAGCTAAGTCTATTGAGGTATCTTTCGCTAAAATTGTTAATTTCATCTTTTACTTTTGGAATTCCAAGATCATTGTGTATGTTATTATTATTAATAAACCATGGAGCATTTGTTATTAGTCTTAATGTTTTTGATTGATATCTCTGCAATATTTCAATATTTGAGTTACTGGTAGTGCCCCAAAGCTGAACACCGTAAGTCCAAACAGGCTTAAGAATTGTTTTATATAAAATAACTTTGTTTTCTAAACTTAATTCTGATTTTGGACCTAACAGCCAATACATTTTTCTTGTTTTAATGTTTAAGTGTTCACGTTTTTTTTTGACATGTTCCTGCCATGTAAGTCTTCTATCAAGATGAAGCCCTAAATATTTAACAGTGTTACTTACTGGAATATTAGTTCCGTTTAAATGTAAACGTGGACAATCTTTTTTTCTTAACGTAAACGTTATATGGACTGACTTTTCCGTATTTACTTTAATATTCCATTTAATTAGCCAATCTTGTATTAAGTTTAAATTATTTTGAACTAATTCAGAAGCTATAATTGGTGAATTATTAGAAGCAAGTATTGCAGTATCATCTGCATATGTGGCAATAGTTAGACCATCTATAGTGGGCATATCTGATGTAAATATGGTATACAGAACTGGGCCCAGTACGCTGCCCTGTGGGATGCCAGATTTAATTTGTCCAAAATTTGAATTTTCGCCATTAATACTCACATAGAAGTTTCTTTCATCAAGATACGATTTTAACAATAAATAAAATGGAGCAGGAATAAGCTTTTTTAGTTTATATAATAGTCCTATGTGCCACACTCTATCGAAGGCTTGTTGAACATCCAAAAAAACAGCGGAACAATACAATTTTCTTTCTAATGTATTAGTAATAACATCGACAATCCTGTGACATTGTTCTGGCGTGCCATGTTTGTGCCTGAACCCAAACTGGTATTCTGGAATAATGTTTTGTTTTTCTAATATAGGAAGCAATCTCTCCAGAAATAGCCTCTCAAAAATCTTAGAAAAAGTAGATAATAAGCTTATTGGCCTATAAGACGCAACTGAATTTTCGGGTTTGTTAGGCTTAAGTATCATTACAATTTCTGCATATTTCCATTGCGATGGAAAATGATTTAATCTCAAAATTGAGTTAAATACGGTTGTGAGAAAAACTATTCCTTTTTTAGGCAAAGATTTCACAGCTTTGGAATCTATGTTGTCATAACCTGGGGATTTTGTGTTGTTTAATTTATTTACAGCACTTTGAACCTCTGAGGGAGTTATATGCCTAATCGGGCGATCCATTTGGCAGGGTATATCTAGAAAGTTCTCAATTTCGCTTCTATCCATTGGATTATTTAAAGAGAATGGGTTGAAAGTTTCTTCTAAATGATTCTTAAATCTGTTAGCTTTGCTATTATCAGATCTACACCAGTCTCCATTTATATCTTTAATTGGAATGTTTCTCCTTGTTGGGCGTTTGAGAAATCTTGTTGCTTTCCATAGACTGTGCTCATCATTTCTTGTCACATTAAGATTCTTCAAAAAGTTTTTCACCGAATCGTTTTTATATTCTTTCAACCGTTTTTTTAAGTATTGAGATGCTCTGTTAAAGTTGGTTTTATCTAGTGGACTTCTTGTACTTTGATATAATCTCCGTAATCTTCTTTTTTCTGCAATAAGTTGCCTTAGTTCAGTTGATAGTCTTACATTATTACCATTACTTTTGCATTTTTGAGGCGTTGAAATAAATGCTGCCTCATGAATTAAACTTGTAAAAGATTCAACGGCGTCTTCTAACTCACAAGCATTTTTAATTGGTATATTTAAATTTAGATTTTGCTCTAGCCAATATCCAAAATATTGCATGTCTGTTTCAGCTGTAAAAATTTTAGCCTTTTTTGCTATAGTATAAAGAGCTACACTAAAGGTGACAATTATTGGACTATGATCAGAACTTAAATCAGCACTATCTGCAATATCTAAAAACGATCTTGGTATTCCATTATAAATAATGAAATCCAATAGGTCGGGTATTTTTGAAGGATCACTAGGCCAATAAGTAGGACTTCCTGTTGATAACGCTGAATAATGGTTTTTTGTAAGACACTCATAAAGTTCTTTTCCTTTAGGGTTTGATAGACGCGAACCCCACCAGGGATGCTTAGCATTAAAATCGCCACCAACAATAAATTTTTGACCAATATTCTTAAAAAAGTTTTCGTATTGTAAACATTTAACAGCGTGTTTAGGAGGGAAATATATTGAAAATATATTTACAGTACTATTATCATAGGTTACTTTAACACCTGCCGCTTGTAAAAAGGGTTTTGTAATTGGATCTAAAATTTCATATTTTATATTAGATTTTATTAAAATTGCTGCACCTGCGTGGGCTTTTTCATCCGGATGATTAGCAGTAATTGTATCATAATTTCTTATTTTAAAAAAGGATTTATTTGTAAAATGTGTTTCAGAAACTAAAAAAATGTCAATATAATTGTTTTTAAGGAATATTTCAGTTTCGTTTGTATGATTAGAAAGCCCATTGGCATTCCATATTGCTATTCTTAAATTTATTTGCATAACTTGGTCATTAGCATTGACATCATATTCATAAGATTTTCCATCATTTTTTCTAGTCTGTCCATACGAGAGCTTTCGATGGAATTTGATGTTCTTACAGCATCTGAAAATGACATATTAAATCTGTTTTGATTGGGCTGTCTGGTAGCAGCACCATTTAATTGAGGATATTCATTGGAATTGACATTAAAATTGGAATTTCTTTGACCGTTTGAATAAGTTCTTTGTCTAGTAGACCTTTTTGCAACAAGGTTTTGATATACTTGACAACCTTTGTAACTGGCTGTGTGATTCAATAAACAGTGTACACAACGAGGTGGAGTTTCTAAAGTTTTTTTACAATCTGCAGTTGAATGATCCATGCCGCATTTAACACATCTAAATGGATTTTTACAATATGATTTTGTGTGTCCAAATTGCTGACAACGATGACATTGCACTAATTCATCTGTTCTCTTAGGTGGCTCAATTTTTACAATAGCTTGATTTATATGTTTTAAATCATAAATAGTTTTATTGTTAGGATTTGGATCTAACTCCACGAAAAACATTGAAAGTGGATCTTTAGAAACACGACTTTTAGCATTTGTAACAGTTCTGACTGGGTAATCTCTTGCTATAAGCTGGGCTTTAATATCTTCAGTAGGTGTTGAATGGTGAAGACCTTTAATAACTACTCTGTATGACCTTTCTTGTTTTAATTGGTATGTATGAAAATTAATTTTTGAACTTTCTAAGTACTTAATAACTTTTCTATAAGCATCAACGGACTTTATCATTAATCTAACTTGACCTTCCCTTAAAGACTTATAACTAAACTCAGTATTAAGAATAACTTTACTTAAATCAATTACCATATTATTTATATTTTGTACGTTGGGAATATAAATTGCAGGAGGTTTTTGAGTTGATTCTTGATTTGATTCTGCATCTCCGTCTTCAATATCAAGGGCTGCATATCTGTTGTTGGATGACGTACTTGGTTGATCATATAAGTTCACTCTTTTTTGTTTTTTCTGTGGTGATTCAATTCGTTTACGTTTTGTTGATGGTACACTCTGCCAAATTAGTTTTTCAACATCATTGCTGTCTTTACTACTGGTTTGCATGTATATTGCTTCGTCACTACTTTCATCACTTAGGTTTAACATTTCAGCGTAGCACAGTTGTTGTTGTTACACAAATGCAAGTAATGTATTACGTACATTACTTGCACTGTTAATTGTTTTTGGGGGATTAACAATTCTGTCGAAGAATTTACTAATCCCTTTTTTTTAAATAATCTGTTTTTAACAAATTGTTGTTTTTGTTTTTAATTGTTTTAAATAAAGAAAAAAAATATTGTCACACTATACGTCTGTTTGCTATCGTGGTCAAACAGAGAAAACATTTATAAACGAGCCGCTTGTTGTAGACGCCATGTTGGTTTTCTGTATTTGTATCTTTTGATACACACTCTTTGCCACTGCATAAGAAAACTATTAACGAAATGCGTTAATTTTGATAGGTTGTTTAAAAAATCAACCCTGAAAAATATTAACAATTATTTTTCAAAGCAAAACAATTGCAATTGCAGTTAAAACACAAATAACTGTCATGTAGTAACTGTAGAAATTTTTTGAGTGTATGAGCTTTTGCATAAACGTATTAAAATAAATCTCTAAATTGCAAAATGTCATATCTGCCCATTTGATCAGATCCGCCCAGATAAGATCAGATCTAATTAGATCTAAAATTTGTCCACATTTTTGAGATCTATTTAGATCTGATTATATACGCTATGAGATCTGGTATTACATATCTAACTAGATCTTGTCAGTTCAGATCCATTTCCCTCGGGTATATTAAATACTTTTTAGCTTCTCGGAATCGGCTTAAGCCCGTCTAAAAATGCAACAAGAGTTTATAAATTCTTTTAAGTGTTTGGCAGTTATTTTTACTAATATTGCAGCTATTTTTAATGGTAATAATAACTAAAGTTTTTAGTAATTTTTACACCAGCGTAGATTGGACGGTCTGGGGGGGCTAAGCCTCCTCCACCAGAAATAATTTAGGCCCCCAGAAAATTTTCGCTTTCAGTCACTTGTGATATTTTGCATTTTTTTTTAATATTTTAATGAGCATCCTAAAACTGATGAGAAATTATGTATCGCACTTTAAGTATACCACAAAACAATTTGTGTTTATGGGCATAGGCCAATACTTTAAAACCCCCAATTTTATTTTTGGGGACTTTAGACTTATTAAAGGTCACAGGCGTAGCTGGTGAACTTGTAGTCATCACCTTTTTAATTACATTTGTAGTTACATTAAGTGTCATTTTTAGTTTTTTTCTACCCTTTTAATTCCCTGAGTGTAGTATACAATAGTGGTGTTTTACTTTTTAAAGAGTTTTTTTTCGTTTTTATAAAGTTAGACTTTATGAAAATTGCACCCAAAAAAGTTTGACAGTATAATCTACTGAAAATGACAGTTAAAACAACCTGTATGTCGATCAACAACTAGCAAATGTAGCATAAACAACTAAAAACCGATGAAAAAATTTTCTATATATTCAACTTGGTATCAACTTGATATATCCAAATTGGTATCTCATATCAAACTTGGTATCATTTACGATACATGTTCATATCTTATACTTAGTTTATGAAATTTTTTTAATATGATGTAATGTATCACTGTCTCGTATGTTATGTATTAGCATATCTTGTATATCTGGTCATATGAAATAGATATAGATCTATATATGACCATCTACTCTACAATATATGATGATATATAAGTGTATATGGTACAATTAATGAAAAATAATTCACACATCACATTATATATAAATATACATGTAGTAAAATTTAATGAAAAAATTTGTAATCTTTCTTATATATATATTTTTAGCACCGTTTATAATTAGAATATAAATAGAATATTACTCCAAAAACCACGAAAAGCTGCAGTTTTTTATTTTTAAATTATAACGAGAGATTGAAACTCCGTATATTTCCAAAAATAAAGCAAATCATGCATACAAGCTAGATTTATATTAGTATTTCGATCTGGCTAAGGATCTCATCAGCACCCGAAGTTTTAGAAAAGCAAGAGCCTCCAGAATATGAAATAGAGCTTTAACAAAAAACATATTAATCATCAGTTTTGCTCCACTCCTATCTTCTTAGTATCCTAACACGTGGCTAGTGTCTTTTTCTAACAAATGACGTTACTAAACTTTGAAAACCAAAAATGTTTATAACAAAAAAAAAATTAGTTTTACTCTGTCTCAAGTAGTATGTTTTGTAATGATTCTTTTGAACCGCGATATATATATATATATATATATATATATATATATATATATTATTAATAGATTTTGCCTCGCTGATTCCAAATCTGTTTTCCAAATTTGTCCATCACTTCACAGTTTTGAGTAAATCGCGATTAAAAACTCGAAAAATCGCGTTTTTAACCATTTTTGAATTTTTGTACACAACACATCCGAACAGCTTAAGCATTTTTATTACGATGGTGAATATATTGAACTTAGTGATCTATAATGAGTTTAACACGCATACGTTTCAATTTTGTTTATTACACAGTACAACACATGATTTTGGGACTTAATTCTGAGAATTGCACGTGAAAGTGGCTCCAAAATTCATCATTCGTTTTGTCAAGTTGGCTACAGTAATAATTTACGAATTTTTTGGCTCAATGCGGATTTTTAGCACATTTTCTATATTTTAACCCTAAACAATTATAAGTTGCATTTTTAGCTAATCGAATGATTTTCACCTTAGAAACGATTAATAATACGATAATCTTAATTCGATATTTTTAAAAAATATAAGATTTTCAGAACAATATCAATATACAATAACAATATACATACAATATCTTAGTACATGAACCAATTTTGATGAATTTTTATTTTAAACATCTACTGACACGAATTTTGACCAAAATTCGGAACGTTTGTAATACATTCCATGTGTATTTTGTGGTACTTTTACCAATAATTCAATTGCAATACATGAAGTCACAAATATGCTTCCAGTTAAATAAATGCCAAAAAAAGTATTGTCGAATAATGTAAAGAGTCAACCTCCAAGAAGTCCCAAGAATTTTCCGATGCTTGTTAAAATTTGGTAGTTTTACTTTTTTTTTCTTACAATTTCTAGGATTAAATAAATCATTGAAATACGCATTCGAAATACTTAAAACCGCCATGCAATGATTAAAAACAAAACTAATTTTGATGCAATAACAAATTTATAAAAAACTAAATTCCAAGGGATTGTCATATCCTATTTTGTTTTCATAGTTTGAAAATGAAACTTTTTTAATTAAGAAACCGATATAAGAAAAGTTGCAGCTTTGATGTATCAAACAATTTAATATAGCCCACTCAAAATAACAAAGCTGCCTGATTCTTTTTATTTTAGAATATAAATTTTCGTTTGCCATCAAAATTTCTAAAAAAAAAAAATAAATTAAAAATAAATTAGTTTCAGCCACATTTTACCATTGTGCAATGTCGTAAAAACAACTGACACTTTTTTACTACGAACACTTTAAAACTACTGTAAAAATTTGGTCAAAAAACTACTGTTTTTAACAGTTACGTTTTCGGCATTTCAAAAATCTCTTTTTCTCTCAATTGCAATCAAAATTTGCATTTCATACATCCTATTTAAAATTCCAAATATTACTTCAGTTATGACATTTTTATTCATTAGAAATACAATGAAATTTTCTAATTATTATTTGCATACTATGAACATATAAATAATAACAAATATAAATAAAACTAGAGTTTTTTAAAACTCAAAAACTCAAAAACTCGACATAATCTTCTAATTTAAAATAACCCACAAAAATTAACTGTTTGCTGCAAAATTACTGTTTTGGTAGTTGTTTATTAAAATACTGAATCAACTGCTTCAACAAACTGTTTAAAAATACAGTAATTTTCTTTAGTTCAGTTTTTTAAATGACTGTCATAATATTTTTTTTGTTGTTGCATTACTTCATAGAAAAACAACTGTAATTGCAGTTAAAAACAACAACTACTGATTGTGACACAAACAACTGTCATGTAGTAACTGTAAAACTTTTACGAGTGTAGTAACAAATAAACACTGCAATTTTAGTAGTTTTTCCGATTTTTAAGTTAAATTTTACTGACATTGTTTTTCGACTGTTTGCATTTCAATTGTGTAATAATAATCGTATGTCCGAAATTAGTTTTATTTGAATGATTTTAATTTTTTATTGTTACTTTTGTTACTCCTTTGTATTATGTATATAATTTGGGGGGAAGTAAAACGTACTTTTTATTGTATATTTCAAAGTTTAAAAAACTTTTCTTTACCTCAGTATCATTGTTCATCATATTATTAACACTTTGTATTACTTGCGCCATCATTTGCGATGTCTCTTATTTTTTTTTGTGCTGCAAAAAATTTATTCCATTTAAATTCACTTCAGAATCAGAAAACGAAAAATTTATGTCTTTTTGTAGAATGAATTCAGTGACTGATGCGTGACTGCATTTGCAACTATTTGTTTCATGCAATATGTACAATCAACTAATTGTTCATTGAAATATTTAATTAATTTTTTTTTGTATTAACTTGTTGTCTCTATGACAACTTTTCGAGTGTTGTTTGGGACAACAACACAACTTAACGATTAAACAACTGAATGTTTACTAACTGAAATGGAAAAAACGTTTGTTTTTTTTGTTTACGCCATTAGTTTTGTGAATTCAACTGCTGGTAATTGTATGAATGCAGATACAAAAGTGAGATACAGTTTTTATTTGTACCTACATACATACTTACATTTCATAATGAATCTCTAAAATATTTTAAATCTGAGCTCACATTCCAAACATGAGTACATTGTATGTCTCAAAGAATCATCTGCTTTTTTGGAATGAGTAATCTTGAATTAATTTATATTGTGACTTTTCATTTACGGAGCGATTAGGGTTTTAATTCAGGAAATTCACGAGGCACACTTCGGGACATTTTGCATAATTTTTACTTTTAGGTTCCACGGAATTTCCTGTACAATTTCAGATATTTAATAGAAACAAAAATTCGGCAAGTCCTAAAAATTTTGTTTAAATTAGATTTCGATAGCACTAGAAAACGGTTCATTAATACAGTGTCGGCCAAAACTAACTGTACACAATGGCCACACTTTTTCTTTTGGGTGTATTTTGAAAACGAAGGCTTCGTATTCATGTTCTGTAAACGGCAGTCCATAAGGGGCTAAATATTTTAACTAAAATTTGTTAAATAAGTTTTGGGACTTTAGCACATTTAATTACTATAAATGCAATTAATGTTTATCCCGATGAAAATAAATTTAAATAACAAATATGCAGGTGCTTGTGCAAATTTAAATGTAACTGACACTAATAGAAAACATATGATTTTCTATTGTTGATTTACTTGAATAAACGTCACTACTTTGCTAGGTCTGTCAAAAAAACAGAGTAGTATTTGGAAGATGACAAAGCCAATTGTGACAATTTTTTGTTGTTGTTTTTGTTTTTTTCTTTGATATTTTAAATTTTGAATCTCGCTTCTAGACGAGGACAAGAAATTCTCATTGAGTTTGTGATTTAACATAACAATATCTCTAGAAATTCTAATAACAAAGTCCCCTGAAGATTTCCTTAGGCAGGAATGAAATCCGGATAGGGACACGCCTACATCAGATTGCTTTTCACAATTTGTTAAATAAGTTTTGGGACTTTAGCACATTTAATTAAATGCAATTAATGTTTATCCCGATGAAAATAAATTTAAAATGATTTGGTTTATTTAAATCCCGTTAGTTTTAAATATATGAGAAAATAATGAACGTCGCTATCTCACAAGGGATGTATCCCGACCCGGAACGGCAGATCCTAATGAACTTCGGATATGTTGTAGAGAATTTTAGGGACCCTTGTTTTTTTAGCTGCCCAATCTCATGTTTACGTATTACTGAGTGGGGTCAAAAATTACCCCATTTTACGCTTTTTTCGGTTTATTTCATTCTTAACTATAGTAATTATAGACTAATTTGGTATCAAATGAAAGGTTTTTTGTAGACACATTCGCTGGTGTACAAATAATGCCCAAAGATTTTCAAATGAAGGGCTTAGTGCAAAAACATGACAAGCCACAAGTTTTGTAAAAAATGATTTTATGTGTTCATTGCATTACCTAACGTGGTATCAATATCCACTTAAATGATTTAAGCTATATTCCAAATACTTTCTGATCTAGAGCAAATGTTACTTTTTACAATTCGACTATATTTCAATATTTTTTTACGCAAGAACATGATGTGCCACACCAATAAGATACACTTCTGAACAAAAAGAGCAAACTTGCATTTTTTTGTAAATATATTGATTGGATAAAGATATATGGTGGATAAAGATTATTTTCCAACAGATGATCTAATCATTTAAGAAATCATCGATGTATGATTTATTTTGACTCTTGTGGCTTATCAAGTTATTCTAAATAAATTTTCTGAAAAAACTTGATAAGCCACATTAATTAAATAAAATGTTTTTTACTGTCTTCTAGTCTCCCAGCGAGGAACACATAAAAGAAGCCGCATCTTTACACTTACAACAAATATATTTATCACGAAAATCTGTCAAATCAGCGCTCTGTTCTTTAAAATAAAAATATTCTAAATAAAACTTCTGCAACAACTTGATAAGCCACATTAATTTAACAAAATGGGTTTTAGTGTCTATTAGTCTCCCAGCGATGGACATGAAATAGAAGACACATCTTTGCACTTAGAGCAAGTATATATATATCATGAAAATCCTTCAAAAAAGCTACCTAGTCTTTAAAATTAAATACTTCCAAATAAAATTTGTGCAAAAACTGATAAGCCACATTGGCGTAATAAAATGGTTTTTACACTCTTCTAGACTTCCACCGACGGATATGTAATAGAAGACACATACTGTCACTTATTACAAGCATTTATAGCTCTAACATCTTGCTTAACAGCTGCCTAGAAGTCATTGAAAACCATTTCTTTAAAATTAATGTGGCTTATCACGTTTTTGCAGAAATTTTATTTAAGATTTTCTTATTTTTAAGAAAAAGTCGCTGTTTTACTGGACTTTTATATTCTAGATACTTGTAATAAGTGCCAAGAGGTGTCTTCTATTACATGTCCATCGCTTTAAGACTATAAGGCAGTGAAACCCATTTTTTTCAAATCCACGTGGCTTATCAAGTTATTGCAGAAATTCTCTTTAAGATTTTTTATTTTGAGGAAATAGTTGCTATTTTGCAGTATTTTGGAGCAACAGATACTTGTATCTTGGCATTTATTACAAGTTTCTACAGCACTAAATGCCTGAAATACAGATATCATTTCTACAAAATTAAAAAATTCTAAATACAATTTCTGCAAAAACTTGATAAGCCACATTGACTTAATAAAATGGTTTTTACTGTCTTATAGTCTTCCGAAGAAGGTCATGTAATAGAAGACACATTTTGGCACTTTTTACAAGTATCAAGAAAGACCATCTAATTTGCAACCATTTTTCAGACTATGAACTTCTTTACTTATCTTTGTGCAATAACTTCCCAGTAAAAAACGCTGCTTACATGGAAGCAGGTTTGTAAGGGAGTAAGCCCAAAAGAATCCCTTACAAACCTGCTTATATATGCCATGATTTTTATATGGCGAATTCCCACTTGGAAGCATTACTTTTTGGCATAATAAGCGCGGATTTTAGTGCTTACAAAAAGCTGTGATTTCATGGCATGCTGTTAAATCATATTTCATGTCTACATTATTACGATTAAAAGTAATAATATGCATATACATTATTTGTTTTACATAAAATTCTACAGATATTAGTTTGTTTTTTTAAAATTGTTGACATATAATATACTTATTTTCTTTTACCGCTCCACGTGCTAGCTCTTCAGAAATAGTTGAATGACTAATTAATTTTTATTACATACTCGAAAATACCAAACACAATCGGAAATCACTCGGGAAAATTGGTACAGATCGTTTATAATACACGATATGAAACTTTCTGCATTACAACCTGCATCCTTATAAGGGATTAGGGTAAGCTGCTTACAACCTGCATCCTGGTTAGGGAAAACAGTAAGCTCAACATTTTTGTTTGTTTATTTTTATACGAAAATTATTCGTTTATTTTGCTGCTTCTCAGTATTATGTAATGGTAAGCACTTGCATCAGCGCATTTGTTATATCCTGCTTCTAAAAGCACGAACATTTTTTACTGGGTTAATAAGCCACACTTTTTTTTTTGTAAAAAAGCAGTTTCCGATGGATTTCTATCATCCATGAACGGGTATGTGATGGGAGCCTTCCTTAAGCAACTAATTTGTATGCTTACAGTCTGGTTTAGTTAAAGCCTTATTTTCTACATTGTTTTTAAACTTTGAAGGCGATTATTTCATTATTTTAATTTTGTGGCTTATCAAGTTTTTGCACTAAGCCCTTAAAATATTTTTGTTATTAAAACAAATGTGTTTTAAGTAATATTAAATCTGGCGTTTTATTAAGAAATCATCATTAAGCTAAAAATAATGCATAACAGTGTCTATTTAATATAATCGAGGGGGTGTCTCAGGTTTTTCCGATATTCGAAATTGTTCGGTTTTTATTCGACTTTTCCCGAAGAGCTTTTTCCGCCTATATTTCCAATAATTCAATATAATATTGCCTATATAGGCAATATGGGTATCAAAATTACTGTTTTCGTGAGTACTTTACCCATGCTTACACTAACAATATTTTTTCCGTTAAGACTACTTAATACACATATTAAATTAGCTGAAAATCAGTTAAAAAAGGCCTACTTAATTTTCGTTTAAAACAATTGTATTTTTTAGTTTATTTTCAACTGTTGAAAAATTAATTGACAAAATCGATAAAAACAATAGATTGTTTTCGTTTATTTCAATACTCAATATAATATAACAACTTTTTTTTAAATAGAAAGTTTTAACTGAATAAATAAAATAAAACTATTACCGAAACTCCGTTTTTTTTTTGTTTATTGAATAACAGACAGAAAGTTAAAAAATATATTTCTTTGGTAATTTAACTGTATATTCCATTGAAACAACTTTACCGATTAAATTTTTAAATAACTGTTGAACTTATATGGAAAAGTTCTTGTGAGTCTACCAATAAATCTAGTTTTAGTAAATTTAAGACAAGTTTTCATACAAAAGCAAATGCATTTTTAACCCTTAAACGTGAGATTCAGCAGCTAAAAAAAATACGTGTCTCTTTTGTTGGTCCTTTACGACATATTCAAAGTTCATTAAAATCTGCGAAGTTTGGGTCGCTTGTCAGATACTGACGCGACAAAACATATTGAACTATAATGTATTTTCTATTTTTAGCAAAAATCCAATTTTCTTGCTTAATTAATAAATTTATTTACAGTTATATTAGTTTTTTGTTTCTATATACATCGAGATTATTTTTATGTTATTTTCAATTTATAACGAGCTTTCAACCTCCGTATATTTACAAAAATAAAGCAAATCAAACATATTAGCTACGTTGATACTAGTATTTCGATCTGGCTAAAGATCTCATCAGAACCCGAAGTTTTAGAAAAGTTAGAGCCTCTATAATAGGCAAAGACCTAACCACGTGCTTGATTACTAAGAAGACAAGAATGGAGTAAAATTGATTATTAATAGGTTTTTTTGTTAAAGTTCTGCCTATTATAAAGGCTCTAACTTTTCTAAAACTTCGGTTCTGATGAGATCTTTAGCCAGATCGAAATACTAGTATCAACATAGCTAATATGTTTGATTTGTTTTATTTTTGTAAATATACGGAGGTTGAAAGCTCGTTATAAATTGAAAATAAAATTATTTGTTCAGTCGGCAATGAATGATCTTCAAAAATTGTAGTTCTGAGAAAAAAAAAAATACATTTATGATGCATTGAGGTCCTTAAAGATAAGAAATTTTATCATTTTTAAAACTATGCCTTAAAATAAAGGATTATAAAGGATAACAACAATTTGTATGCCAAAAAATTTTTATATGCAATATCAGAGTCAAATGATGATGTCTATGTCCATTTTATCGGAATTTTTTGGACTTTAATTATTTGTTTGTTTAGTTAATACTGCTAAATTGTAGCCACAATTAAAATTTTCTTAGAAACAGGGCATTTAAAAGGACATTTGTCACAGGATTTTATACAACATTTATATGGGTCGTAATGCTTAATTAATTTCCTTTATTGTTAAGTTATCGATAAACAATACAACACGAATATATTGGACACCCTATCTTCTTGTTAAACGAATGTCATAAAAGAAAGCTATGATAAATATTAACTAACTGTAGTTTACCATAAGACAAGTTTTGTACAATTGAATTATTAATAAAGTTTACGTTGAAGTTAAAACATCCTAACAGTGGTTATGGGCTCAGTTCACACGTGGACTGGAAATTAAAGAATATTAAAAAAAAAAAAAAAAAATTTTTTTTTTAACAAATTTTTTGAAGGATGTCTGGTGCTGTTGCACAAATCGAAAAATTGTCTGGGGACAATTATGCAACATGGGCGATTCAAATGAAGAGTTTATTGATAACTCAGGATTTGTGGTCTACTGTGGTATCGACAATTAAATCTACGGCAACAGCGGATGAAAAAGCAGCATGGGCTGCAACTGATCAAAAGGCGCTGGCTTCAATTATTTTAAGTGTAAAGCCATCAGAATTATTACACATTAAAAAATGCAGCTCAGCAAATGCAGCTTGAAATACGTTATCACGTTTGTATCAAGCAAAAGGGCCGGCAAGAAAGGTAAACTTATTTAAAAACTTAGTGCGTTTTCGTTTTGATAGTGGGCAGAAGTTGGCCGAACAAATCAATAGATTTTGCAGTATCATTGATGATCTAAAAGAAATAGATGTCGAGATGCCAGAAGATATGCAGAGCATATTGTTTCTATGCAGTCTACCAGAAGACATGGATAATTTTGTCGTGGCGATCGAAGCTCAAGATGTTTTGCCTAAGATTGAAAAGCTGAAGGTAAAGATTCTAGAGGAGGAGCATAGGAGGTCGGACAGACAAGAAAAAGCAGAAAACGTATTTGCAGTTAAAACGTACGGTAAGAATGTTAAAAATCAACATCACGAAAAAGTAGATGGTGTACGTCGTAATAAAAATATTAGATGCTACAGTTGCGGGAAAAATGGGCACATAAAATCCCAGTGTCAAAATGTAAGTACTAACAACAGATATGCTGCAGTCGCATTTAGCGCAAGTCTAGGCAAATTCAACAACAGTGAAGTAAACTGGATTCTAGACAGTGGCGCTAGCTCACATTTGTGCAGAGATTATTCTGCTTTTACACACATGAGAAAAATACAACAAACAGTCATGTTAGCAGCAGGAGAAAACGCAGATGCTATCGGCATCGGTAAGGTCATATTAAAGCATAGATGCCCAGTAGTAGCTGATATCAGCAAATTAAACTTACACGTATACTTACGCTCTTTTGTTTGATCGTCAATCAACCAATAGGAAATCAGCATGTTGAGAGGGAGAGACCAACTACACTTGCAGGAAGAATATTTAAAAGATTATAAATTTATTTTACACATGGCGTTTTTAACAGACATTTGTAACATTTTGAATGAGTTAAATTTGAAGCTGCAGGGAAAAGATAATAAAATTTCGGATATGTTTAAAATTCTTTCAGATTTAAAAACTCAGCTATTTTTACATGCAGCTCAAATTGATTCTGAAGACTTTGCGGACTTTCCTAAAACTTCTGTTTTAGACAAGGAGAAAATTTTGAAAAAGTTGGAACTTTTGGAAATATTAGAAACGCTTTTTAATAACTTTAATGACAGGTTTAAGGATTTTGAAAATATTCAGCATTTACTGAATATTTTTCAAACCCCTTTTAAATGCGATATATTAAAGTACGAATTTCCAATCCAAACAGAACTTATTATACTTCGAAGTGAAATAGATTTGCCGGATAATTTTAACAACATAGAATTTTGGAAAAATCTGGATGGTACAATATATCCTGAAATAAAGAAGATTTCATTGAAGTGTTTATCTTTATTTCCCTCAACGTATCTTTGCGAACAAATATTTTCAGATTTGAATTATATTTGCTCAAAAAAACGCAATAAGCTGAATTCTTCTAGTTTGAGAACTGCAATAAGAGTATCAACATAGAAGATTTCATTACTTTTTAATTGCAAATTGAACAATGATTAATTGAGGGAAAATTTATAAACACTTCGAAGAATCTTTTTATTTCGAAATATATCACACCCGCCACACATGTGCTTTCGTCGCAATCTCGTTGACGACTAAATAAAAATGAATAGCAAATTGTTTTCTTCCAGTGTTATTTCGTCACTCTCACCAATACTACTACATTGGGCATCTATGTATTAAAGCAGTGGAGGGCGTTTAGGTCAACAATTGTTAAATACCAATACCCACGCATTCTTATTCTCTTGTATTCAGTCGTCGGTGAG